>JAUCMX010000026.1:2889610-3272110 GCA_033459395.1 Hemibagrus guttatus | reverse complement strand
GTCAGGTGCCTAAGGTAAAAAACACACACAAACCTAATTTCAAAGAAATATTTAAATGCTACACTTCTCCAGTAAAAATACACCACTACAGGTTACACACACACAATATCTAACTGTTGGGAGATGAATCATCTGTGTGTGTGTGTTTGGTCACAGGGTCAGACTGCCATCTCTGCAAGTGAATGGGCTCTGGCTGTTTGCAGCCGCTTGGGCGGGAACGCGGGCGGCTCGGCGACTGTTGCTAAAGGGGTCGGCATAGCGACAGACTCATCCAGCCTCCAGGACACATTGCGCTGGGCGGAGGAGTTTGCAAACGGAAAATGTTAACACGCACACACCGTTTTGTGAACCTTGGACTGTTTTGAGGTAGTTAGGTATAGGATTAAAAAAATGGTGGGGCGGTCTGGGCTGTTTATGGGGGGGGCGTGACCTGATGTGGAGCAGAGTTACTGATTATTTCTCTTATAACAGCACACCCTTTAAAGGGGTTTTTTTTTGTTCCTCTTATACCACCAATTTTTAACTTATTTAATATCTTTTAAAATACATTTCTAGTTACGTTTAATGTTGTGGAACACACATGAAACAAGATAGTTCCTCTTACTGGTAATGTTCCTTCACCTCCCACAGAGAAAGTGCAAACTCGTCTGTCCTGAAGACCGCCAGAAAACTTAATCACTGACACTGGAGACTCCTTCCATAAACGCCAAACAGACTTTATTTGGGGCGTTCTGTGGTGTCATGTGTACGAATGAGATTTGCTGTTGTAGGAAATTAAATCCATGCCTTCTGACCAATCAGAATAGAGACAGTGCTGTGGTATAAGCTGTATAGAAAACATGCACTGCTTGACCTTATGCCTTTGTTTTAAAAGGCCTGCACTATCTATCCTCATGGGGTTTAGTGGGTTTTGTATATCTTATAAGTATCTGTTAAATTATTTTCCCTGATCTCTAGGAATTTTGTTCATTATGTGAATATATAATGAACAAATATGACAGTAGAACAAATAAACTACTAATGATAATATATACTAGAATGACTGGCTGTTTTTTTGGAGGTTGTTCTTACAAGGTTTTAAACACTGAGTTGTTCTTTTTTTAAATGTTTCCTGAAGACCTTGTCAACCAAAGAAGGATGAATACACCCCAGAACTAACACATCATCACTCGACCGACTCATCCGTCAAATGAGTCAGATGTTTGTATATCGGCATCAGCAGACATTCAGTAGATTTATACAACTCATTATTTTTGAATGATCTTGTTATTTATACTATTTCCTGTACCATACTGAAACACAGTGACGTGAATAGCTAATGATTAGACATGCTGTATGTGTCTCATATAAGATCATCATGTAAAAGGAAAGACTCGGAGGTAAGAGGTGTTTCCGTGCTGCTATAGCAGAACATAACATCCACTTTATTAGGAACATTCATACAGTTATCTAATCAGCCAATCATGTTGCAGCAGCACAATGCATAAAATCATACCAATACAGCCTCATGTTGACATCAAACATCTTCTTCTTCTCTGAGTTTCTGTATGTTTCACTAAAAGTGCTTCTGTTTAGTATAACCATACTGAGATACATTCACTGCTTGTATCTCTGTGTCTGACAATTAAAATTCTAACAACCTTCCCACTGAAACTGTTACTACAGTAGACTTAGCTAGGAAGATCATCAGATTTCATGGAAATCTATAAATGTCATTTTTTATGAATAGAAATTTTGAATCACACACACACAACACACACTTGTACTCAACTAGGGTTACATCTTTGCACTCAATCTGCAATTTTCACTACGCAGTTTTTCAACCTGCAAAAAGTCACTACGATCCCATTATAAAAAGATTTGTATCGTTTAGTCTTCCTGATCTGACCTAGCTGCCTTGTTTCCCATCATGTCACGGCTGCCTCATGCATGTTTGACCTTTTGACCTTAGTTTACCGTTTTGCGTATTGCCAAGCTGTGTTTTTTTTCCCTTTTTTTAATCAGAGCTGTATCTGTGTCTGTGCAACAACACAAGGAAGTAACTTTTAAATTAGAAGGGATCCTGTCCTCGTCTGTTTGAGGGCAGACAGCGAGATTGAGTCACTTCCACAACATCACTCGGTATGCTGAAAGGACCTTCATTATGAGTTTTGCAGAAGAGTTCGTATCCAAGTGAAAATCGGAAGGAATTTGAGGATAAATGACAGTTTTCTCGATCTTTAAAGCTATCCATATTCCATATCCTCAGCTGCAGTGAGGGATTCTCAGATGAAAAGCTCTAAAAAGAGGTAGAGCATCAGGACGACTGGCATCTCATCAGGCTGCAGAAGTAACACCTGCAGATCGATGGAGAGAAAGGTACGTACTGGAGCTGACAAAATGGAGGGATGAATACAAGTTTAAAAAAAAAAAGCCTAGTTTAGAAATGAATCTATCTTTCTCTCTACATATCTCTATCCATCAATCTGTCTATATGTATATGTGTATATGTAATATAGTTTGTTTTGTGAAGAAAGATAGGCTCAAATAGTTGGTTCTATTTATCTGCATTTCCATGTGGTTTCCGGGAGCTTCTTACTATAGATTCAGTGCTGGCTAAAGTATACATCCATCAAATGGGCTCAGTTTAGCATCCAGTTAAGTAGAAAAAAAAACATCCCAATATGTGCTACACAATGTAGTTAGCACTCCAGCTATCAGTGGGAGTCTTGAGATGAAAATGTAACCTTACCTCAGTAAAAAGTTGTAATATGCTGAAGATTGCTAAAGCATCATCTTTATATCCCCAAAAGGCATGTTGAGGTAAGGTTTGCTAAGAGTAACTGGCTATTATTTAGCTTGTCTTGTTTGCTAATGCCAGCTTAATTGGCTAGACAGCAAGTCAAATTCTGGCTAATAGTTAGCTATTGCTTCTAATAGTTTTTGATAAGTAACAAAATCAAACATGACTAACTTGAATTTGCTAAAAACGTTAGAAACGTTTACTTTTTAATTTGATGTGAGCTGGTAGTTAATTGTTAACACTGGAAATGTCATAAATTCTCAGTCAGGCTTCACCGATGTGATCAAGCTCATATTGCAGAAAAGAGGAGGAGTGTGTGCTGAGAAGTGTGAAGGTGCTGTGAAGACGTCTGTTCTGTCACTAAAGTCTTTGGATCCTTATCTGGTTAAATCAAGATTCCGAGTTTGATAATCAGACAGTCTGACTAAACTGAAACCTGACTGCTCAGAGCTTAAGGAACAGGGACAGACGCACAGTCATAACATAAAACAAAAGAGAAGCACAAACTAAAATCAGGACCAGGTATATCTTTAGATTTAGAAAAACAAATGAACGAACTAAAGGAGTGTAGTGTAAGAATGGGCATTAATCACACCTCAGTGTCTCTTATATTCGTTTCTCAAGTCAATTTTTGTGTTTTTAATATAAAAAACTCAGCATACCAAGATATTTTGGACAATTCATGCTCCAACTTTATGGGATGACCCATTCCTGTTCCAACATGACTGCACACCAGTGCACAAAGCAAGGTCCATAAAGACATGGATGAGCGAGTTTGGTGTGGAGGAACTTGACAGGCCTGCACAGAGTCCTGACCTCGACCCCATAGAACAACTTTGGGATGAATTAGAGTGGAGCCTGCGAGCCAGGCCTTCTTGTCTAACATAAATGCCTGACCTCACAAATGAGCTTCTAGAGGAATGGTCAAAAATGAACAATTAATAAATAAACACACTCCTAAACCTAAGGGGGGCACGGTGGCTTGGTGGCTAGCACGTTTGCCTCACACCTCCAGGGTTGGGGGTTTGATTCCCACCTCTGCCATGTGTGTGTGGAGTTTGCATGTTCTCCCCGTGCCTCGGGGGTTTCCTCCGGGTACTCCGGTTTCCTCCCCCGGTCCAAAAACATGCATTGTAGGTTGATTGGCATCTCTAAATTGTCCGTAGTGTGTGATTGTGTGAGTGAATGAGAGTGTGTGTGTGTGCCCTGCGATGGGTTGGCACTCCGTCCAGGGTGTATCCTGCCTTGATGCCCAATGACGCCTGAGATAGGCACAGGCTCCCCGTGACCCGAGAGTAGATCAGATAAGCGGTAGACAATGAATGAATGACTCCTAAACCTTGTGGAAAGCCTTCCCAGAAGAGTTGAAACTGTTAGAAAGGATGGGTCAACTCCATATTAAACCCTACGGATTAAGAATGGGATGTCATTAAAGTTCATGTGCATGTAAAGGCAGACGTCACAGAACTTTTGTCAGTATAGTGTAGATAGATAGAAATATAAAGATGTGAATTATGTGAAAATCTTCTTTTATTCTTTTCTTCTCCAAGGATATTTTTGGGCTAAATTTTACACGTGGTGGATCATCAGCTGTCTGAAGGCTGATGTCAATGTTTTTTACAGAATGTCGAGAAATATTACAGCAGCAGCGATCCTCATGTTACTGACAGGTAAACTTCAAATATTTCAGCTCTTTTACTGTTGTGTTCCTACTGCAGCAGTTCAGAAAAAGCTCTCTGGATGTATTTTATAAAGTTGACACGATTTGGGTATAGACAAGAAATTAATTATTTAAACTGTTTA
The DNA here is from genome assembly GCA_033459395.1 of Hemibagrus guttatus. NCBI lineage: Eukaryota > Metazoa > Chordata > Actinopteri > Siluriformes > Bagridae > Hemibagrus > Hemibagrus guttatus. The sequence continues at coordinate 3,267,525 of JAUCMX010000026.1, read as the reverse complement.
AAATGATTTAAATGTAAAGATATTACTGACTCATTTTTAAGTGTGTGTGTTCCAGGAGTTCAGGCTCAGCACAGTGTAACTCTCTCCTCTCAGAGTCTCTGTGCTGTTTCTGGATCCACAGTAAAAATTCCCTGTACGTTTACAAAACCTGATCATTCTCGTGTCACACGAAGAGAGTGGTATCGAGTCCAGAGCTCTAAAGGAGAACCAAAAGACCCGAGGAAAGATCCAAAATACTCAAGACGAGTGTCTTTAAGCACCTGGTGGTCTGACTGTGAGCTGACGGTGAGGAATGTGAGAGTGAGTGACTCTGGAGTTTATAACTTTAGATTTAAAACACAGAGCAGTGACTGGATATCAGCCTCATCTGGAGTTCAGCTGAATGTTACAGGTAACACACACACTTTATTCTATAAATATAATGTATGTGGATACCTGACCATCGTACCGACAATCCCTTCTAAAAAGTATTGGAACAGAAAAGTCAATTCGTTTTTTGCTAGAAACTGAAGACGAGCTCAAAAGATCAATATTAGATGATGGATCAGCTTTCATTTCCTGATATACACATCTAGCTGTGACCCGGGAAAGACAGAAAGCACAGGTGTATTAACAATCAGACATCAAGCAGGTTGGCCATGGAAACCTACTGCAGATGATGACACAAACATTGTGAGAGCTGTGAAGATAAGAGCTGAAACAGCATTCAATGACATCACCAACAGCCCCCACATAGCAGGGGTGAAGGTATCACAATCAACCATTTTAAGAAGTCTTTGAGGGCAGAAATATAGAAGATCCACAAGATCACTCATCAACATTAATATTCAGAAGTACAGATTGGAATTCACAAATAGGTACAGAGATGAGTTACAAAGTTTCTTGAGCCAAGATGAACCTGTACCAAAGTGTGGAGAAATAAAGGATCTGCTTATGATCCAAAACATATGAGCTCTTCTGTGGTGGTAGTGTCATGACTTGGGCTTGCATGGCTGCTCACTAATCTTTACTGATGATGTAACTCATGATGGTAGCAGCAGAATGACTACAGACAATGATCTAAAACACAATGCCACCTCAACAAAGGACAAAGTGGTTCGGGGGGAAAAACGTCAAAGTCAGCCAAGTCAAACTGAGCAGCATTTCACAAATGCAACAGTGTAGAAGTGAGGTGGATATCATCTTCTGCTCTTGGTCTCTATGTGCTGCCTGTGCACTGCTCGATAGAGACGCACATGAAAACTGTCCCAGACAGCTTGGCTCCGGTTGATCCAGTCATCCATGACTGGCACATCAGATGGTGTGCCAGACAAGAGGAACATGGGAGGCTGGTAGCCCAGGATGCACTGAAACAGGGTTAGCCCGGTGGAGGAGTGAGCCCGGTGTGAGAGATTTTGGGCATATTCAGCCCATGGGAGAAACTCACTTTATCTGTGCTGTTCTTGACTGAAATAAGATCTGAGATAATGGCCGATTTCCTGGTCCAATCTCTCTGCTTGCCCATTAGATTGAAGATGATATCTGGAGGTTATACTCACGTTGATGTCCAGTTGCATGCAGAATGCTCTCCAGACTTGTGACTTGAACTGAGTTCCCCGGTCTGACACTATGTCCTCTGGTAGCCTGAAGACTCAGGCCTTTGAGGGGTATCAGATGGCAGGCCTTAGAGAAATGGTCTACGGCGACCAGAATGGTATTGTAACTCTTGGAACACGGGAGATCTATGTAGAGATAAAGTCAAAAGAGAGGTGTGACCATGGGCATTGAGGCACTGGCAGAGGTTCCAGCAACCTGGCTAGGAGCTGGTGGCTGGATTTAGATTGTGCCAAGACTATACAAGCTTTCACATAGTTCTCGAGTTCTTTCACAATAAAAGGCTCATTAGGGTCTGGATATCGGAGAATGGGAGCAGTGGTAAAACATGTCTTAAGTTTAAGGCCACTTTAGCAGTGTCCAGAGAGAGAGTGTCCAGTGTCCAGAGGAGCCTTTTGGGGTTTTCTCGCAGGAGGGTTGTGATAGGGGAAGCCACCATACTGTAGTTCCTTTTGAATCTGCGATAAAAAATTGGCAAACCCCAGGAAGAACTGTAGTACTTTTAATGTCATAGGCAGAGACCATTTGGTGACTGCCCACCCATGAGTCCATCTATGAGACAATGGAGTTCATGAGCCTAGCGTATTTCAACAGGAACAGACATACAGACATAAGGTAACAAGTGGTCCAGCCCACTGGAATCCATGACATGGGTTTCTCAGAGCAGTTGGCGCATTGGTGAGCGGCCTGTCTACAGTAGTAGCACAGATGGTGGCGAAGGCGGCGTTGGCTCTCCGCCGGGAAAATCCGTGTCCTTTCTAGCTGCATGGGCTCCCCCAGTTCCTCTTTGTTGGGGTTGAATTCTTCCCGGTACCTGATGTTGGTTCTTGGAAGCCTGCCAGCCGGTTGCTGACGCATGAGATTATCCAGCTAAATTCCCAGGGTACTGTGATACTGCGACAGTGTCATGTTAACATCCCTGCATGTCAGCTCTGCCTGGAGAGCAGGCCGTAGTCCCTCACGGAAGATGCCAGTGTGCGGAACTTAACTGCGTAATCTGCCGCTGACTCAGAACCCTGGTGTAACTGTAGCAGCTGAATACCCCCACTGGATATTCAAAGACTTCTTTTGTCAGATTGGAAATGAGCCGCGTACCTGCTGGTCGCTGTCCCAAACTGCTGATGCACATTCCAATGATCTCCCGGTCATCAGTGAACTTACAAAGGTGCATTCAGTGCTTTCCTTCTGATAGGTGTGGGGCTGATGAGAAAAAAAATGTCGCACTGGCTCAGAATGCCGTGGCAGCAATCAGCTGATCCATCGTATTTTTCTCAGAGCGCCATACGAACTGGCTTGCTGTGTGGAGATGGTGGTGATGGTGGCGGTGATTGCGGCGCTGCAGGGGCCAGTGGAAGCTGTTGGTTTTGCATAAGCTGTGCGTTGGCTGCTTGTAACAGGGCTAGTTGCTCCTGATAAGCTTGTAGCATTTATCCCTGATGTGGACAATGGCCTGAAGCTGCGCTACATCTGCTGGATTAGTTTCTGCCAAAGCATTCTGTGATGGAACACTTGGAGAGGGAAATCTCAGATCTATTTGCAAATTTTTAATAGACACACAGCAATAAATCCAAATCGAAATTCAAAGGCAATAAATGGTAAACACGCTAATAGTCAAAACTGGGAAAGCAGCAGCACTGGCAAACAAATCCAAATCACTAAAACAAGAACACAGTAATCAGAAAACAAAATAAGAACATACACAAAGTCGGGCAATGGCGACAGCTCGGTATGTCACAGAACTGAGAACAGTTCTTTGCTTAGAATGCCGTGTAAGCATGACTTAAATGTCTGAGTGTCCAGAAGTAAACCGGAAGCGGTTCAATACTCAGGCAAGGGTTCCCTCCCGTGGTGGGATGGGGGCGTAGTTGGTTGATAAGTTACAAAAACCATATTGGTTGAACATACCTGCCTCAAGCAATTTCTTTAAGTGTCATTTATAATCCAGACAAAGCTGAAATGGCATTGTTTCACTACTTTTGACTGAATCCCGGAAGTTTCTAAATCACTAATGTTGTGAGAGATTGTTTAATCGTTTAAGAAATGATTGAATATATTGCTGATTAAAAAAAAACCCAAAACAATTCACTTCACAATCCTGCTCAACAGTATTTGTTTGGATTCTCAGTAAACACAGTGGAACTGCTTAATATTCATAAAGGAATAAAATGTTGGGTTTTTTGCCTATTAGATCTTCAGAGGTTTTATGAATTCAATTACATTATTTACTGTCTTCTTCTTCTTCTTTCGGCTTTTCCCTTCAGGGGTCGCCACAGCGAATCATCTCTCTCCCCCTATCCCTATCTTCTGCATCCTCAACACTTGCACCCACTAGCTTCATATCCTCATTAATTTCATCCATATACCTCCTCTTTGGCCTTCCTCTTTGCCTCCTGCCTGGCAGCTCCATGTCCAACATTCTCCTACCAATATACTCACTGTCCCTCCTCTGAACATGTCCAAACCATCTTAATCTGGCCTCCCTAACTTTGTCTCCCAAACATCCAACATGAGCTGTCCCTCTGATGTACTCGTTCCTAATCCTGTCCAATCTTGTCACTCCCAAAGAGAACCTCAACATCTTCAGCTCTGCTACCTCTAGCTCTGACTCCTGTCTCTTCCTCAGTGACACTGTCTCTAAAACATACAGCATGGCCGGTTCACCACTGTCCTGTACACCTTCCCCTTGATTCTCGCTGATATTTTCCTATCACACAGAACTCCCGACACCTTTTTCCACCCATTCCAACCTGCCTGCACTCGCTTCTTTACCTCTTTCCCACACTCTCCATTACTCTGGACTGTTGACCCCAAGTACTTAAACTCCTGTACCTTCTTCACCTCTTCACCCTGTAACCTTACTGTTCGACTTCCCTCCCTTTCATTCACACACAGTATTCATTCATGTACTCAGTCTTACTACGACTGACTTTCATTCCTCTTCTCTCCAGCACAAACCTCTGCCTCTCCAGGTTTTCCTCCATCTGCTCCCTGCTCTCACTACAGATCACAATGTCATCTTCAAACATCATTGTCCAAGGAGACTCCTGTCTGACCTCCTCTGACAACTGGTCCATCACTATAGCAAACAGGAAGGGGCTCAGAGCCGACCCCTGATGCAGTCCCACCTCCACTTTGAACTCCTCTGTCTGACCTACAGCACACCTCACCACTGTCCTGCTCCTCTCATACATGTCCTGCACCACTCTGACATACTTCTGCTACTCCTGACTTCCTCATACAGTACCACAGCTCTTCTCTTGGCACCCTGTCATACGCTTTCTCCAAGTCTACAAACACACAGTGCAACTCCCTCTGACCATCCTTATACTTCTCCATCAAAATTCTCAGAGCAAAAATTGCATCTGTTGTGCTCTTTCTGGGCATGAAGCCATACTGCTGCTCACAAATTTCCACTACCTTCCTCAACCTAGCTTCCACTACTCTTTCCCATACCTTCATTGTATGGCTCATCAACTTTATCCCCCTATAGTTGCTGCAACTCTGCACGTCACCCTTATTCTTAAAGTTCGGCACTAACACACTTCTTATCCATTCCTTAGGCATTCTCTCACTCTCTAAAACCCTGTTGAACAAACTAGTTAAAAATTCCACTGCTGCCTCTCCTAGACACTTCCAGATCTCCACTGGGATGTCGTCAGGACCAACTGCCTTTCCACTTTTCATCCTCTTCAAAGCCTTCCTGACTTCATCCTTTCTAATCTTATCTACTTTCTGTTCCACAGAGTTCACCCCTTCTACTCTTTTTTTCCCTCTCATTTTCCTCATTCATCAGCTCCTCAAAGTACTCCTTCCATCTCCTCTGTACACTCTCCTCACTTGTGAGCACCCTTCCATCTCTATCCTTAATAACTCTAACTTGCTGCACATCCTTCCCATCTTGATCTCTCTGTCTAGCTAACCTGTACAAGTCCTTCTCTCCTTCTCTAGTGTCTAACCTAGTGTACATATGTCTTCTGCTTGGCCTTAGACACCTCCCTCTTCACTCTGCGCTGTAACTCCTTGTATTCCTGTCTATTCTCTTCAGTCCTGTCCATGTCCCACTTCTTCTTGGCTAACCTCTTCCTCTGGATACTATCCTGAACTTCTTCATTCCACCACCAAGTCTCCTTATCTTCTTTCCTCATTCCAGATGACACACCCAGCACCTTTCTCCCTGTCTCTCTGATTACTTCTGCTGTAGATTCCCAGTCATCTGGCAGCACTACCTGACCACCCAGAGCCTGCCTCAACTTCTGTCTAAATTCCTCACAACATTTCTCCTTTTTCAGCTTCCACCACTTGGTTTTCTTCTCTATCTCTATCTTTGACCTCTTCGTCTTACAGACCATGAAAGTCATCCTACACACCACCATCCTATGCTGTCTGGCTACACTCTCTCCCACTACCACTTTACAGTCACTAATCTCTTTCAGATTGCCTCTTCTACATAGGATGTAGTCTACCTGTGTTCTCCTACCTCCGCTCTTGTAAGTCACTCTATGCTCCTCCCTCTTCTGAAAATAAGTGTTAACCACAGCCATGTCCATCCTCTTAGCAAAGTCCACTACCATCTGTCCTTCAAGGTTCCTTTCCTTAACTCCAAACTTGCCCATCACCTCCTCATCACCTGTGTTCCCCTCACCAACATGTCCATTAAAATCCGCTCCTATCTCCACTCTCTCACCCGTGGGAATACTCTCCATCACCTCATCTAATTCACTCCAGAATCTCTCTTTCTCCTCTAACTCACAACCTACCTGTGGGGCATAACCACTAACAACATTCAACATCACCCCTTCAATCTCTAACTTTAGACTCATCACCCTGTCTGACACTCTTTTCACCTCCAGAACATTCCTAACAAACTCCTCCTTCAGGACCACACCTACCCCATTTCTCTTACTATCCACACCATAATAAAACAACTTGAATCCTGCTCCTATACTACGAGCCTTGCTACCCTACCACCTGGTCTCCTGTACACACAGTATATCCACCTTCCTTCTCTCCATCACATCAGCCAGCTCTCTACCTTTCCTTGTCATAGTACCAACATTCAGAGTTCCTATTCTCAGTCCTACACTCTTACCTTTCCTCTTCTCTCTCTGTCTGTGCACTCTCCTCCCTCCTCTACTTCTTCAACCAACAATAGCCCAATTTCCACCGGCGCCCCGTAGGTCAACGGCACCGATGGCAGTCGTTGTTAACCCGGGCCTCGACCGATCCGGTATGAAATTCGTACTGACGATTCGCATGGTTAAATTTGGCAATGTTTTACGCTGGATGCCCTTCCTGACGCAACCCTCTCTATTCATCCAGGCTTGGGACCGGCACAGAAGTCACTGGATTGTGACCCCCATGGCTAGATTACATTATTTACTGTCTACATTTAAAAAACAATAACACATGATAATTGTTTTTTTTATCTGCCCATGTTAATAAAGATCAGGAAGCATGCAACAAAATTTTTTTCCCATAATTATCATCATTCCAACCTTCATCACTCTCATCATTTGAGTTCTTCCTTCCTGTGTGTACCTCTCTGTGTGTTTCAGGTGTACTGGGTAAAAAGTGTTGGGGTGTGAATTATACTCCTGAGCATGTGTGTGCTCTAAAAAACACATCGATTGATCTTTCCTGCTCTTATAAATATCCTGCAGGCCACAAAGTGATAAAATCAGTGTGGTTCATTAAAAAACATATTAATGATGGGCCTGTGGATGTGAGAGAGGATAAGGAGTATCAGGGCCGAGTGCAGTACACACAGAGCTCCCAGAATGACTGTAGTCTGAGAATCACTAACCTGAGAGAGAGAGATGCTCAAACATACAGGTTCAGATTCCACACTGATCATCCTACAGGAAAATACACCGGAAAACCTGGAGTCACTCTGTCTGTCACAGGTAATGTCACACAATTATACATTTATTTAACTACATTTACACAGATGAAGTAAATGAAAGTAATTACGAACCTAATTTGCAGATCTGAAGGTTACAGTATCAGGCTCGGGTAGTGGACAAATCGAGCTGAACTGCATCACCACCTGCTCTCTGTCTAACAACCCCACTTACATCTGGTACAAGAACGGACAGCGTGTGTCTGAGTGTAAATCTGCCTCCTGCTCTGTAGCTGCAGTCGGTGGTGCGGTCAGTTACAGCTGTGCTGTTGAAGGCCATGACAGTCTCCTCTCTCCTCCAGTGTGTGAGTGTGGATTTTACTCTCCTCAATCAGAGTCCATCTACATCTCTATCAAACACTGATCCTGAACACACAGCAGCTGATTCAGGTGTTTTATTTCTAATCAGATTCCCCTAAAAACACCAGTGCAGTGGTTCTTCCCTCTGGAGACACAGTGGAGGGGGATTCAGTGACTCTGAGCTGTAGCAGTGATGCAAACCCTCCTGTTCTCACCTACTCCTGGTTTAAGCAGAGTACAGCTGCAGACACACTGCTGACAACAGACCAGAATTACAGCATCAGCAACATCAGCTCCCAGCACAGCGGACTGTACTACTGCACTGCTCACAACCAGCTGGGACACCACAACTCTACACCAACACACCTGGATGTGTTAGGTAAGTGCAGAGTTAATCTTCCTTTTAACTTTATGAAGAGGATGGTTTACATCAAATTAAATGATGTTTCTTTACTGCAATCTATAATAATGAGAGAGTTAAGTTTAATCCATTTTGCACTTACAGGCAACCGTGGAATTAACCCCTCTCTGAACAGACATGGCATTGAGCTTTATATAGCCATAGCTCTAGCTTAGCAGGAAACCAGATGTAATTCAACATCTGGTGTAATCATGTAATGGAGTACTGTGAAATGTTAAATATAGAATTCGAATGTTTCATCGCATGCTAATTTGCTCTTAGTGTCATGGGTTGCCAGTTCTTCATGATACTGTGGTTTAGGAGTGAATGTGAGGATGTGAAAATTCTGCAGGGGGAACTGCTTTTGGAAAATTGTGATAAAACACAATTTCATGTGAATGAAACATTTCAGTTCAACATTTTCTACTTATGATTTCCATTTAACATTTATATTTAAGATTCAAGGTTTCAAACGTAGACTGAAATTTGAGTATAAATATCAAAAAAAGAAAATCTAAACTTGATCTAAATATTTCATTTGCATATAAACAAAACATTTAACACTTCCATTCAAAATGTACACTAAAATTACTTGGGTATGGATATTTCAGTCAGATGCAGTGAACTATCAAAAGTGCTAATTAATTCCTCACTGTTTTTATTATTTATTGATTTGTTTATTTTATGTATTTAACGAGTCAATGAATTAACACCTAACGAGTCAATTTGAATTTTACTTAAAAAGAAGACAATTTAAAGGGGGCATGGTGGCTTAGTGGCTTAGTGGTTAGCACATTTGCCTCACACCTCCAGGGTTGGGGGTCCGATTCCCGCCTCCGCCGTGTGTGTGGAGTTTGCATGTTCTCCCCGTGCCTCGGGGGTTTCCTTCGGGTGCTCCGGCTTCCTCCCCCAGTCCAAACACATGCATGGTAGGTTGATTGGCATCTCTAAATTGTCCGTAGTGTGTGATTGCGTGAGTGAATGAGAGTGTGTGTGTGCCCTGCGATGGGTTGGCACTCCGTCCAGGGTGTATCCTGCCTTGATGCCCTATGACGCCTGAGATAGGCACAGGCTCCCCGTGACCCGAGTGTAGTTCGGATAAGCGGCAGACAATGAAAGAAGACAATTTAAAATCTCAGTATTTAGTATAAATGATAAATAAAAATGTTAAATCTAAGAGTTTAATATAGAAACGTTTTGTTCAGGGTTTAAATTCTTAAATTTGGTTATGTGTTACATGTTAATTGCAGCAGTGCGATGACAAAACATTTATATTTCACTGTCACAAACGTAGAGCTTCATATTGCTTGTTATTTATTTCTCAAGGTTCAGAGAAGTATACAGTGTTAAAGCCTGCCATAGAGGGACTGTTGGTCTTCCTGGCATTAACACTCATCCCAGGAACTCTGTGGATGTGGTATGTTCATTTTGAACCTCCAGAATAAAACAGATCAATAAATATTCATTTTTAACTTCACATGTGCTTGCTGTTTCTCAGGAAGAGGAAGCGGAGCTCAGCTAATGGCCACCGCAGCACTGGTGACAGTGGACAGGTGAGTGTGGGTGAAAGGAGGAGGGACTATATGATCATGTGACATGTTCAGATATAAACTTCTTTATCCTGTGCTCATTTTCAGCCTCAGTCTGCTGCCGTGTTTGCAAATATCCCCACCTCATACCGCAGCGGAAGAGTCACCTCAGATGATCAGGATGACGTTCACTATGCCAGTGTTGTTATTAAACGTTCCCCCACACAGGAAGGGTTTCTGTCCCCCAGACTTCCTCCAGACACCAGGGAGAAAGAGGAGGTTCAGTACGCTGCTGTGAACTTTAGCAGGAGCAATGCTGCCATCCAGTGAGCAAATCGTCATCATAACACCAACACTAACTGTGCTGCTCAGTCAACATCATTAAGTTTATTAAGCAACTTCTATTTTTCCCACAGACTTGTGGCAGATAGAGCAGCTGATGATCCATCTCAGATCTACAGCAAGATCCAGGAAATTCTAATTTAAAAGCTAAAGAGGAGGAACTTCAGGTTGCTGGAAGAAAGCTGAGAGAGATGTGGTCTATCTCTATTTTAAACATTGACATTGCGTTCAAAACAACAGAAGAGGAATGACTTTGTTTTTTATTACAGTATTATTGCTTGGATAGAGTTTTGTAGTGCTTATTGTAGTGCTGTATGCTGTTTTTAACCTTCAAATGATCCATACAGTTCAGGATTTTAGGAAATAGACATTGAAATAAACACTTTATTATCCACATTGAACGTTTTTCCCTGTTTGGTTTATTTGTTTGCATGTATTTATATTTTTGCTTTTTTCATATGTCTTTTGTTTTCCAGATTTAGGTTTAGAGTTAGGTCCTTAAGAAACCTTTAGAGGAACCAGACTCAAAGATCCAGAAGGATCCGATCTCTTCTGGGTGACAGCAGATAGTCAGGCTGCTCACATTCTACATCATGTCTTGCTATTTTAGACGTTTTCTTCAGAAGAAATTCTGGTCAATTTGTCCCAAGAATTATGTGGATGGGTGTGGCGAGGACCAACTGCTGCCTGCATTCAATGGTTGCCCCTGGAATTGAATAATGACTGGCACCTGTGGATACTCTTGAACATCCATATGTATGCGCCTCATCTTCACCAATCGTTCCTTTTCCCATGCTTCACATCGAATCATGGACAGACCGCTTACACCCCGAGTCCACCAAGGCGTGATGTGTTCCTGTGTGTCCTCACTGACTCAGGTTCAATTTCTGATCAATTGGGGGACACCTGCTGTGCGTCAGGGATCCAGATCAGTTTTTTTGAACAGGGTTTCAGGGAGCTCGCCTTCTTGGGGGCTGGGACTGGGGAGGAATAGGATGGAGATGTGGAGAGAATGCAGAAAAAGAGAAGCAACTGAACCAATAATCTGTGCCAAGTAATCCTCTGCCAGCTGCGTGGCTTGATCCAGGGCCACGGGCCAGCAGCACTGGTCCCACTCTGCCAGTCGTATTGGGAGTTGAACATTGAACTGCTCCAGTACCACCAGCTTGATGACTTGTGTGGTAGAACATTTTAATCATATGCTGAAACTAATCATTGTGCGTGTGTGTGTGTGTGTGTGTGTGTGTTGGTAAAAGAGGAACATGATTAAATCCATCAGTTTAATTCTTGATTTTAATCGGAAGGTTTATATTAATACACTATGGATAATGCATGTTATGGTGTATATGAGACAGAGGCTTAATTTAAGCTAAAAGCATTAAAGTATGATGATTGGGGCACATTTTCTATGAGGTTTAAACACAGCTGTATTGAGGCAATCGTCTGCTGGAAAAACATGGGCTATTGCTTCATATTTTCCTTTTACTTCACAACTGGTTTTGCAATTTTTTTTGCTGTGGTTTGAACAAACAAAATTCAAAAATGGACTGGTGTATTGGTGTACTTTTTACAGTAAATACATATAATACATATATAATACATATTTTCTAAATGTTCAATACTCAAATTTAAATAGTGTGTATTTAAATAGGTTTACGTCATTCCTACGGTCAATGACAGGACAGGAACTTCCATCAAGCACTTTTTTCTTCCCATTAATTACATGTTCACTCCCTCATAAGACGCACACACCATCATCACATCACTGTCCACTTCCCCAAACGTAACTTTACAAAGAAGACCCAAAAGTAAGAATACGTTATTTCAGCTCTCTAAGTGGAACTATAGATGTTGAATCCAGAATGTTGCTGCTGTTGATCCTGTTGTTAAATATTACAGGTAGGGTTGCTCTTTTTGTGAACTGTTAATATGAACCTGTCTCTGTTATAGGGTATATCTTGGCTCTGTGGGATTTTGGTCCACAAGCCTAAACTAAAGAACTCCATATCCACTTAATCAGCCCTGAATAAAAATGTACTGTCTGCGACAAGGGACAATTTAATTAGCTTATTTGAGGTTTAAGGAGGTTAAAAGTGGCATCTGATGACTCCTTCGGCTGTTTATAAAAATCTTTACAGCACAAAAAAAAAAGCAAAATCATATCTTTTGACACTGAAATATTATTTTTTACATAATAGTGTTCATAAACTGTATATATAATACACTTCTGTTCTGTGTGTGTTGCCTTAATTATCCACAAGTACCCATTTGGATGTGTAAAATATTTCACTGTTTTAAACCAAGAATCCTTTGCATAGCCACACCACAGCTGCTGAGTGGTTGTGTCATTTGTAGCGGTATAATTCATCATAGTTCACCAGACCCGATAGGTGATATCAGTAATGAATCACAGTGACAACAACCGTATGTTTTATTCCTCTTATACCGGCGCATCCTCACCAGCCGCCATTTTTTTCTTCTCTTGAAGTACAAAAGGAAAAAAATGCAGCTTATGTTGCTAAGAAACTTTTTTATCTTTCTCAAAGGAAACTGTGTTCGTAAAAACATAAACCTGTTTTATTAACTTTTAATATTTCATGTTAACAATTCAGTTTCAGTGTCAGGTATCCAGAACCTGAACGTGTCATGCACTCATGAGAAGATCTGTGCTCTGAGGTACTCGTCTGTGGAGCTGAATTGCTCTTACCCAAATATCAACATCATCACTGGATTCTGGTTCAGCCTAAAGGACAAAGCTAAATGGAGGGAGGAGGAACATCCAGAGGATTTAGCTTTAGACTCCGACTACACTGGACGTGTGGAATATACAGAGATGACAAACTTAGGATCGACTCTTACAATAACAGACCTGAGAGAGAGAGACAAGGGGGAATATCGCTTCGTGCTCATTACGGATAAAGGAGAGAAATACGTGAGCTCAGTTGGAGTTACTCTGACAGTTACAGGTAACAGAGCAGCTAGTCTGGAATAAACTGTGCTGTTGTACATGTCTGCGATGAAACATTTACCTTTAACTTCATTTAGACCTGCAGGTGGTCCATGACTCCAAAAATAAAGTTCTAATCTGCAACACTTCCTGTCATCTAACCTTTGCTGATAAACAGTACTACTGGTACAAGGATGGACAATACATACAGGATTACAAAGACAACAAGGGAACTTTCCCTTTAAGAAATTCTGAAGAAGTCAGTTTCTCCTGCTCTGTTCATGGCTATAACGAGATTCTAGCTCCTCTTCTGTGTGAGTATTCATTTCCCTGCAATGGAATGATATTTTGGGTTAGTTTAACAAAGTCCCTAGATGATCCTGTAAAAATATTTTGCATAGTCAATGAATCATTTTGATATAAAAGCACCTTAAGTGAAGAAAGATGATTTTCTAAAGACACTTACATACAACACTGTCCTATAAACCTAATGTCGAGCTGTAAGTAATTTAACCTAATGTAAAACAGTAATGTGCAATGTGAGAATCAATCAATAAATCAATAAGCAAGTGTATTGCTGTTATGGTTTATGGAAGAGACTGAAGCTTTTAAAATCAATCAGTGACCTGTTACCTATTCAGGTGTTTCCAGGCGCTGTGGGACCGTGACCTACCCAGACAAGAGAGTCTGTGCTTTGGAAGGGTCTTCAATGGAAATTGCTGGAAATTACGTACTTCCCAGTCGACAGAGTTCTGTAGAAGTATTCTGGCATTCTTCTGAAGACTTCAAGGACCTGAAGCAGAAACCGGAGTTTGCTAATCGAGTTGAATATGTGAAGCAAGACAGAAACTTGACTCTGAAAATGAACCAGCTCACAAAGGACGACTCTGGAGAATATCGACTTAGAATAGTTTATACATCTAACCGATTTTCTGCCAGACCTGGAGTGGTTCTTAATGTTACAGGTTAATATCCTCCACTTAACTGTCTCCTACTTCTGGTCTCTCTGTATCAATGTCCATCTGTTCTTTTATTTTGTGCATGTTCAGATCTGCAGGTAAGACTGAGTCACTATGCAGTGGCATCAGAAGAACGGACGACAGTAACGCTGGGCTGCATCACCTCCTGCACTCTGTCCAACAGCCTCACTTACCTGTGGTACAAGAACGGACAACCTGTTACTAGCAGACTCACCAAACTCAACAAACTCTACCTGATCTCCAGCGAAGATGCAGGGAACTACTCCTGTGCCGTGAAAGGACGTGAGGATCTCCGCTCTCTTGAACAATCTGTTACACGTGAGAATCAGTCATTATCTAGAAGGTTGTGGTAGCTTAGCTTCTGGTTTATATTAAGGCTCTCACTGTAATAAATCATTGTTTCATCATATCTACTACAATGGCTGCTGATCCACATTTCAAAACAGGTTCCAAAAAAATGTGTAATTGCTCAAGTTTTTTTTATATGAGAAACATTTACGCAAGCAGTGTCAACACTTTGTACCATCAGGTTTTCTGCAATCGTCAGAAAAGAGAAGTTTGCATTTTTCTTTGTAATTTCTTAGTAATATGACCAGAGAACAGCAATCAGTTGAATCACTTCTGATTTTACAAAAGAATAAAATAAATTATTTGTCTGTCAACAAGTTACCCTGTAACACTAACGGTTGCCCCCCTGTGCTAAAAGTCCCAAGTGATGAAGAGAACTCCGCTGCAGTGTGGAATCTGCATGCTGTGTGGTTAGCTGCTGTTGCTCTGCTTCTCTCTCTTCTTATCACCGTCCTGTGTGTTAAGTGAGTGACTGAATACTTTTTCTATTCCTTAAGTTACCATAATCATAATCCAGTTATAAACATATGACGAATAAAGCAGGAACAGATTGAACAGCCTGGTTTTTATGTCCTTTGTGTGAGCAGGAGGAAGAAAAGAGCAAAAAGAGACACTCAGGTACAGAGAGAACTTTTCACTTCATGTCTTAATCGTGAGTAATGAATTAATTAAAACCTCAAGAGGTTTTCTCTTCATTTCTCTCAGTGTGTTCCAGCGCCTGGAGATGGCACATACACAGCGCTGAACCTCATGACTGTGTCCCCAGAATATGAAACACTGCAAGTAAGTCTACAGTCTTTCTGCCTGTGTGTGTGTGTGTATGTGTGAGTGTATTTAGTTCTTTAAATTCTCATGTCCCCCCTAGAATATTAAAAGCTCTGCCAGTGATACTTACACAACCCTGAACCCTGCAACCATGTGCTCTGATTATGATACACTGAGGGTAAGTAATTGTGTGTCTGTGTGCGTCTGTGTGCGCCTGCATTTGATGTTCCATATGATGTAGTTTAATTCAATCCAAACAGTCTGACAGCATGTCAAAAATCATGAATAGGTAAATAATTGATCAAAGGCTCATACACACAGTGAATAAGACTTTACATTACACAATATTGTTTAACAGAGTTTTTACTTCTCTAAACTTAAATCTTACACCAATATTATTATGTATGGCATTATTTATATTCTTATATACATTTATATATATCATTATTACATATTTTATGTTTGAACATTTTTAACATTATTTTTTTGTGCATTTTACAGAAGTGACACATTCAGATACACAAACCTGCAACCACAGTCTCTGGGAGTAAGTGTGTGTTTGTGCAAAAGGATGTTTGTTTTAGGATTAGAGTTTTATGTAAGTCATATGAATGAGTCATTCATTTGGGTCATTTAGGCAGCTCCTTTATTTACATAGTTTTTAAAAAGATCACACGTTTTAAATGATCTTCTTCTTCTTTCGGCTTTTCCCTTCAGGGGTCGCCATGCAAATCATCTCTCTCCACCTATCCCTATTTTCTGCATCCTCAACACTTGCACCCACTAGCTTCATATCCTCATTTATTACATCCATATACCTCCTCTTTGGCCTTCCTCTTTGCCTCCTGCCTGGCAGCTCCATGTCCAACATTCTCCTACCAATATACTCACTCTCCCTCCTCTGAACATGTCCAAACCATCTTAATCTGGCCTCCCTAACTTTGTCCCCCAAACGTCCAACATGAGCTATCCCTCTGATGTACTTGTTCCTAATCCAGTCCAATCTTGTTACTCCCAAAGAGAATCTTCAGCTCTGCTACCTCTAGCTCTGACTCCTGTCTCTTCCTGTCTCTAAACCATACAGCATGGCCGGTCTCACCACTGTCCTGTACACCTTCCCCTTGATTCTCGCTGATATTTTCCTATCACACAGAACTCCCGACACCTTTCTCCACCCATTCCAACCTGCCTGCACTCGCTTCTTTACCTCTTTCCCACTCTCTCCATTACTCTGGACTGTTGACCCCAAGTACTTAAACTTCTGTACCTTCTTTACCTCTTCACCCTGTAACCTTACTGTTCCACTTCCCTCCCTTTCATTCACACACATGTACTCAGTCTTACTATGACTGACTTTCATTCCTCTTCTCTCCAGCGCAAACCTCCAACTCTCCAGGTTTTCGTGCACCTGCTCCCTGCTCATCAACTTTATCCCCCTATAGTTGCTGCAACTCTGCATGTCACCCTTATTCTTAAAGTTCGGCACTAACACACTTCTTCTCCATTCCTCAGGCATTCTCTCACTCTCTAAAACCCTGTTGAACAAACTAGTTAAAAATTTCACTGCTGCCTCTCCTAGACACTTCCAGACCTCCACCGGGATATCGTCAGGACCAACTGCCTTCCCACTTTTCATCCTCTTCAAAGCCTTCCTGACTTCATCCTTTCTAATCTTATCTACTTTCTGTTCCACAGAGTTCACCCCTTCTACTCTTTTTTCCCTCTCATTTTCCTCATTCATCAGCTCCTCAAAGTACTCCTTCCATCTCCTCTGTACACTCTCCTCACTTGTGAGCACCCTTCCATCTCTATCCTTAATAACTCTAACTTGCTGCACATCCTTCCCATCTTGATCCCTCTGCCTAGCTAACCTGTACAAGTCCTTCTCTCCTTCTCTAGTGTCTAACCTAGTGTACATATGTCTTCTGCTTGGCCTTAGACACCTCCCTCTTCACTCTGCGCTGTAACTCCTTGTATTCCTGTCTATTATCTTCAGTCCTGTCCATGTCTCACTTCTTCTTGGCTAGCCTCTTCCTCTGGACACTATCCTGAACTTCCTCATTCCACCACCAAGTCTCCTGATCTTCTTTCCTCCTTCCAGATGACACACCCAGCACCTTTCTCCCTGTCTCCCTGTCTCCCTGATCACTTCTGCTGTAGTTTCCCAGTCATCTGGCAGCACTACCTGACCACCCAGAGCCTGCCTCAACTTCTGTCTAAATTCCTCACAACATTTCTCCTTTTTCAGCTTCCACCACTTGGTTTTCTTCTCTATCTCTATCTTTGACCTCTTCTTCTTACAGACCATCAAAGTCATCCTACACACCAACATCCTATGCTGTCTGGCTACACTCTCTCCCACAACCACTTTACAGTCACTAATCTCTTTCAGATTGCCTCTTCTACGTAGGATGTAGTCTACCTGTGTTCTCCTACCTCCACTCTTGTAAGTCACTCGATGCTCCTCCCTCTTCTGAAAATAAGTGTTAACCACAGCCATGTCCATCCTCTTAGCAAAGTCCACTACCATCTGTCCTTCTAGGTTCCTTTCCTTAACTCCAAACTTGCCCATCACCTCCTCATCACCTCTGTTCCCCTCACCAACATGTCCATTAAAATCCGCTCCTATCACCACTCTCTCACCCGTGGGAATACTCTCCATCACCTCATCTAATTCACTCCAGAATCTCTCTTTCTCCTCTAACTCACAACCTACCTGTGGGGCATAACCACTAACAACATTCAACATCACCCCTTCGATCTCTAACTTCAGACTCATCACCCTGTCTGACACGCTCTTCACCTCCAGAACATTCCTCACAAACTCCTCCTTCAGGACCACACCTACCCCATTTCTCTTACTATCCACACCATAATAAAACAGCTTAAATCCTGCTCCTATACTACGAGCCTTGCTACCCTTCCACCTGGTCTCCTGTACACACAGTATATCCACCTTCCTTCTCTCCATCACATCAGCCAGCTCTCTACCTTTCCCTGTCATAGTACCAACATTCAGAGTTCCTATTCTCAGTCCTACACTCTTACCTTTCCTCTTCTCTCTCTGTCTGCGCACTCTCCTCCCTCCTCTACTTCTTCGACCAACAGTAGCCCAATTTCCACCGGCGCCCTGTAGGTCAACGGCACCGATGGCGGTCGTTGTTAACCCGGGCCTCGACCAATCCGGTATGAAATTCAGAGTACTGACATATTCGCATGGTTAAATTTGGCAATGTTTTACGCCGGCTGCCCTTCCTGACGCAACCCTCTCTATTTATCCGGGCTTGGGACCGGCACAGAAGTCACTGGACTGTGACCCCCATGGCTAGATTGCACGTTTTAAATGATATTATGTGTATATAAGCCTGGAAAAACCCTTACTATGGCTAATTCTAACTTTTCTTCATCTTCGTCTCTGTTCACGCGAACATCAGTGCGGAAATAGCCACTGATTAATTCACTCAGTTCTGTACTGTTGTCTAAAATTGTTGTTACTCTCTTTGTATTTAGTTATTTAAATATTTTAAAACTTTGTCTATTGTCCTCAGCATTTGTTCTGTTAATGCCTTGTAAACTAGAATAAAGTGATAATAAAGTAAGGAATACACACCTCCCTGGACACAAATTCTATTTTGCCTGATGTGTTACTGTCCAATGTTTAAAATGTATGTACCAGAATAAAATTGAGCTTATGGGCTTTTTGGCAAGACAGAATGCTGTACACATTTGAAATGAAAGCTGTTTTTTATACAGCAACATCTTAAAATGTTAATGAAATAAAGGTAGCAGATGTTTGCTCACGGAGACTCAGCAAGCGCGGCCTCCCATTTGTGTTCAGCTCAGAGATGCCTTTCAAAGGTGGCTGATGACTATGACACAGAGGAAGTAGTCGAGCTTATGGTGCTGGAGCTGGGATTGATGACTGGATTAGATGAGTCATTGGATTAGGCCTGGGCTTGTGCACAGGGGTGTCCATGTGTACCAACTGGGGCTGGTAACAATCAAATTCTGGGGACAAAAAAAACTAAAATGGTGGACTAAAAAGTCCACGCCTCACACATCCACTGATTTTGAAAACAAACTGGCCTACATTTCAGACATTATTGAGGGAAATGTGTGTGGATAAGTTCTGTAGTAGTGTAGTATGATGTGGGAGGGGTGCAGCGTTGGCTGGAGACGTGTTGCCTGAGCTATCAACATCAGCTCCAAGACAGGACGACACAAGTGGTCCCTGTTCCCTTACCATTTTGGGGGAATTTCCTTCAGACGTGTCTCTTTGAAGCAGACACGGCATAAAACTCTATGGCACGCCTTCAACAAGGTTGCAGTAACTGATAGTCAATGGCTTTAAATAGTCAATGGCTTTATTAAAGATTAAAGGTTATACTGAGTGATGCAGGACAATCAGTCAAAAAAGCACACAACCCAATTGTTGGTCTCAAAAAACACGTGCACTTAGGGCAGTATAAGACACTGAAATAACTCATGGCCTGTTTCTATTGGTTGGTCATTTGCAGCAGTATCCACAGGTGGTGTGTACAGGCCATCCCAAGAGTGCATTGCACCCCCCAATCCCCCCTTAATTGAGGTCCCCTTCACAAGAACTGGTATGGACCTTGTTGGGCCTTTAGAACAATCTGAACAAGATCATTACTTTGTGATTGTGTTAAAGGACTACACAATGTCATACCTGGAAGCAGTGCCTCTCTGCAACATCTGAGGATGCAGTGTTTCAGAGACGCTCTTCCATGTCATGTCCAGAGTGAGGATCCCTAAAGAGATCCTGACTGACAAGGGCACATGCTATGTACTTTTTTGGTTTGGTCCTATAAAAGTCATGACCTTTTATTTAATGTTTGGGTTACACCAATCAATGACCCTTCCTTTTAACAGGAGGCTGGGGGTTGTGTTGTCCCAGGTGGTGGAGTGCCATGTGTAGTATCCTCACCCTCTTAAATTATCTTTTGGACAGGCCTTCATCCTCTGTTCAGACCATGTCCTGCTCCAGTGGCTGCCAACATGTGATTTCTCATTGGTATCAGGCACTTGTTTAATTTTGTGGAGAGCCACAGGTCAGGAACGCAGATGACCGTGGCAGATTTACTCTCTCATCATGGGGGCTGGAAGGCAGCTGGAGGCTGGAGTCAGGCAGTGGGGGTATGTACCGCTCAACTTGAACCTGCACAAAACAGTAGGATTGTTACTAACTTACAGTGGGGCAAAAAAGTATTTAGTCAGCCACCAATTGTGCAAGTTCTCCCACTTAAAAAGATGAGAGAGGCCTGTAATTTTCATCATAGGTACACTTCAACTATGAGAGACAGAATGAGAAAAAAAAAATCCAGAAAATCACATTGTCTGATTTTTAAAGAATTTATTTGCAAGTTATGGTGGAAAATAAGTATTTGGTCAATAACAAAAGTTCATCTCAATACTTTGTTATATACCCTTTGTTGGCAATGACAGAGGTCAAACGCAATACCCTTTGTTGGCAATGACTGTGGTCAAGTCGCCACAAGGTTTTTACACACTGTTGCTGGTAGTTTGGCCCATTCCTCCATGCAGATCTCCTCTAGAGCAGTGATGTTTTGGGGCTGTTGCTGGGCAACACGGATTTTCAACTCCCTCCAAAGATTTTCTATGGGGTTGAGATCTGGAGACTGGCTAGGCCACTCCAGGACCTTGAAATGCTTCTTACGAAGCCACTCCTTCGTTGCCCGGGCGGTCCCTTTGCAGAAAAACAGCCCCAAAGCATGTTTCCACCCCCATGCTTCACAGTAGGTATGGTGTTCTTTGGATGCAACTCAGCATTCTTTTTCCTCCAAACACGACAAGTTGAGTTTTTACCAAAAAGTTCTATTTTGGTTTCATCTGACCATATGACATTCTGCCAATCCTCTTCTGGATCACCCAAATGCTCTCTTCAAACTTCAGACGGGCCCGGACATGTACTGGCTTAAGCAGGGGGACACATCTGGCACTGCAGGATTTGAGTCCCTGGTGGCATAGTGTGTTACTGATGGTAGCCTTTGTTACTTTGGTCCCAGCTCTCTGCAGGTCATTCACTAGGTCCCCCCGTGTGGTTCTGGGATTTTTGCTCACCGTTCATGTGATCATTTTGACCCCACGGGGTGAGATCTTGCGTGGAGCCCCAGATCGAGGGAGATTATCAGTGGTCTTGTATGTCTTCCATTTTCTAATAATTGCTCCCACAGTTGATTTCTTCACACCAAGCTGCTTACCTATTGCAGATTCAGTCTTCCCAGCCTGGTCCAGGTCTACAATTTTGTTTCTGGTGTCCTTTGCTCTTTGGTCTTGGCCATAGTGGAGTTTGAAGTCTGACTGTTTGAGGTTGTGGACAGGTGTCTTTTATACTGATAACGAGTTAAAACAGGTGCCATTAATACAGGTAACGGGTGGAGGACAGAGGAGCCTCTTAAAGAAGAAGTTACAGGTCTGTGAGAGCCAGAAATCTTGCTTTTTTGTAGGTGACCAAATACTTATTTTCCACCATAACTTGCAAATAAATTCTTTAAAAATCAGACAATGTGATTTTCTGGATTTTTTTTTTTTCTCATTCTGTCTCTCATAGTTGAAGTGTACCTATGATGAAAATTACAGGCCTCTCTCATCTTTTTAAGTGGGAGAACTTGCACAATTGGTGGCTGACTAAATACTTTTTTGCCCCACTGTAAGTAAGTTAACTAAGCTGAATTATTAAATTTTCCCTCACCAACTTGTCAAATGCACTCTGTTCTTTTCCCTACACTGAAGCCCAGGCTTTAACAACTCCCTCGAGGTCCACTGTCCTGCAGGGTTCATATGTAATCCTAATCAAACCTGCTTGTATATTTCTAGTTATCTAGAAGTCCTTGATTCTGATTCTTCCTTGATTCTTCAATGATTCTTGCTCTGATGTAGCCTTTCTTGACATGAAGCAAATTTTCATGGTAGAGCATGTGGAAGAGAGACAAAGCAAGGGGAAGAAAACCTGTTCAGAGTTAGTAGCAGTGGTGGCTGATGCTAAAAAATCTATCAGGTGATTATGTATCATTACTGCTAAGATAAAATATTGAAAATGTTACTGTTAAAGTCAACTGTAAAAGCATGCAATAAATGTTCCATGAATCAGTGAATCTGAGTTCAATGTGGGTTTATCATCAGTAATGAAGTACTGAAGGGAATGAGTGTGTGTGTGTGCCCCGTGATGGGTTGGCACTCCGTCCAGGGTGTATCCTGCCTTTATGCCCGATGACGCCTGAGAGGATGCCTGAGGCTCCCTGTGACCCGATGATATATCGGATAAGCAGTACAGACAATGGAAAAAGGTACTGAAGGTAATCATTAAAACAAACACACACACACACACACACACACACACACACTGGAAAGTTGCCTAATCACAGGCCTAATTTCTTTCTGGCTTGCAAATTTCTCAATGACCTTTTGAATTTGCAAATTGGGTCGATCTGGTCCAAGCTCCTTGATTCTTTTCTTTTCTTCATCCAAACGCCTTGTGAAAGAATATTCTTGTGAAGATGTTTTTTCAAACGATTTTTCTTCATCTTGAGATATCTTGCTTGCTTCCACATTAATCAGTACCTGTCCATCAAGTGACGATCTGCTGAGCGGTAATGAGACTCATTGAGAATGGTCCAATCACATGAGGCCAAATATATAAAGACAATATAAAGATTCGCTAACAACAAAAGTGGGCAGGTCCGGGGCGGCTGCGCCCCAAGGAAAATCAGAGCTTAGTACGTCTTAATGATTTTATTTCATTATTAAAAAATATAATTATTGTTAACGTGCTAAAGTAGCAGTCTTCTGGCTAACTTTAAGGTTGGAGGTGCCCAGCACCCCCTATTGACCGGCCGCCACTGATGAGTAGTGGAGAAAGTATGTTTGTAGGCACGATGTACAGTGCAGTCAATCTTGCAGAATTGTTCTATAGGAAGAATGTTGAAAAGTATTGAAACCACAATTAAACAGCACAAATGTGCATTTTGAATGTGATAACATGTTCAACATTCTCCAACTGCAAGCTTGTTGCATACACAGGCCAGAAGATGGTGCCATTGGCAGGACCGAGCTCTATGAGTTTTGCACAAAGAGGATGGTAGAGGGTTGAGTTTGCAATCATACAGCAGGTGACACCACTAAGACCAGTAAAATTACTACCTTATAAAACCAGGACTGGAGAACAGCTCAGAATTGATGAGAATTAGATGAAAGAAGATGATTTAGATGAAACAAAAACCTAATTTAATATTCAATCTTTTTGCTTTAAATAATCTAGAACACCATTTTAAGTTTGAAATGACTAAACATATCTAAAAATAAGCTTAATCATCTGATATGATTGTTATATAATAACAATTTATTCAAGATGTGTTCACTTGCGGGGGGCACGGTGGCTTAGTGGTTAGCACATTTACCTCACACCTCCAGGGTTGGGGGTTCGATTCCTGCCTCCGCCGTGTGTGTGTGGAGTTTGCATGTTCTCCCCATACCTCGGGGTTTCCTCTGGGTACTGTGGTTTCCTCCCCCAGTCCAAAGACATGCGTGGTAGGTTGATTGGTATCTCTAAATTGCCCATATTGTGAGAGTGTGTGTGTGTGCCCTGCGATGGGTTGGCACTCCGTCAATGAGAGTGTGTGGCACACACACACTCTCATTGTGAATGCAGTGTGATTCACTCACGCAATCACAAACTACAGACAATTTAGAGATGCCAATCAACCTACCACGCATATTTTTGGACTGGGGGAGGAAACCGGAGTACCCGGAGGAAACCCCCGAAGCACGGGGAGAACATGCAAACTCCACACACATGGCGGAGGCGGGAATCGAACCCCCAACCCTGGAGGTGTGAGGCAAACGTGCTAACCACTGAGCCACTGTGTTGGGCAAATCTATCTAATACAAATATTTACCTAATATAAATAGCTTTACATTTGTCATACTCACCTGATGGATAGTTTTGCTTTTCAAATAAATGCAATTAGAAAAAAAAGATCTGTCTCTATTTCAAGCTTGAAATGAATAGTAAATAAATAAATATATTAAAAAAATAATTTAAATAAAATAAATTAATATTAAATTAAAACTAGATTATTCATTGTCTACCGTTTATCCGAACTACTCTCAGGTCACGGGGAGCCTGTGCCTATCTCAGGCATCATTGGGCATCAAGGCAGGATACACCCTGGACGGAGTGCCAACCCATTGCAGGGCACACACACACACAACGGACAATTTAGAGATGCCTATCAACCTACCACGCATGTTTTTGGACTGGGGGAGGAAACCGGAGGAAATCCCTGAAGCACAGGGAGAACATGCAAACTCCACACATACAAGGCAGAGGCAGGAATCGAACCCCAAACCCTAGAGGTGTGAGGCAAATATGCTAACCACTAAGCCACCGTGCCCCCTAAATCTAGATTAAGTTAATTAAATTAAATTAAGTCTAGAAATTGGTTTAATAATTGTTTACTTGGTTATATCTTATGTTCAAGATATTTTCACTAGCTTTTTCTTTTCTCCCACTTTGTGCTCCAGGGCCTAAATCATGTCTTTTGTTTATTAGTTAATTGGCAAATGCTTTATTATTTATTATTTATTCACCCTGACAAGTAAACAAGAATCATGAGAACTAGTGAAATTATAGATCTGAGCAGAGCAAAACCAGGGTTGACTTCTTGTTTTTTTTCAGGAAGATTTTCGCCCCCTAAAGGTCCAAGAGTTTGCTGCGTTTAACTGACCTGCAACCACATTGGATGATGGAGAGCTTTCCTTTAACACGCCTTAATAAGAGGAGGGCTTTGCGTAAGTCTCTCTCTCTCTCTCTCTGTGTATGTATGAGTGTGTGTGAACAAGGGGCTGTGTTATTTTAATAAGCTTGAGAAAGGTGTTTTGTTTACACTGCACTCTGGCTATCGGCAGCCAAACCCTGATCCTGGAGATACCGGTGCTTTTTTAAATACATATTTCCTCAGTCCCTGTTGCCTGTTTGAGGAATATTATAATTCCTATGCTGGCTCAAGTAGATGTGTCAAGTGTACGTAGTAAGGAGCTCATTGCAACATATGTTCAGACCTCAGCTAGGACTATTTTGTGTAACCACAATATTTCACCTTGTGTTAGAGTGTAAATGCTAGCTAAAAAATAGCTCACAATTCATGATTCATTCCGAATGCTCAATATAGCATTGTGAAAAAAGTGTGGGAGTTTCCCCAGGGTACACCGGTTTTTCTCCCCCAGTCCACAGAAGTCCATTGTAGGCTGATTGGTATCTCTAAATTGTCTGTAATGTGTGAACGTGTGTAATTGTGCACTTAGTTGGGTCCAGGGTGTCCCCTGGTAGAAAATGAATTGATGGATGGATGGAATCTCACAGAGCGAATTATATTCACAAAACATATTTCAGACGTAACATTCTGCAGCATCAGTAGTCCACGATCATATTGCCCTACTTTAGTATATGACTTCACAACTCAGCCTTATCTCGAATTCTCCCTGAATGTTGTTGGAAACACCTAATCTTTAATAACACATTATGTACCAGTTGAACACATGCTTATCATAGCATCAGAAATATTTTATATCAAATAATGAACCCATTAATAAAACAGGGTGTGACTTAGAGGCTTTAGAGGAGTTTCCAGGTTTAGTCAGGCAACAATTATTAACCAACAGCCTATGAACCATTGGAAAGCAGCAAAGGATTGAACTTGAATTCTGGGTTTGATTAGCATTTATTGTTGCATTTCATATTTTGTCTAAAATACCAGTTCATGTCATACAACTGGCTCAATAATGAAATATGTCAACTACAGTTAAGAACACAATCAGAGTGGAATAAATTGGTGCCGTCGCCTCCTCAGTACACCGCAGGACATTTTCAGCTTAGGGCCAGGCAAAGCCACTGAAACACACACACACACGCATGCGCACACGCACCCGCACACACACACACACACAAAGAAACACACACACATATATATTATATATTAAAATGTTAAACACTGTGTAGCGAATAAAAACAGGCCACCACAAACTGGATTATTTTCCTCTAACAGCACTTTCCCAAGTGTTTTATTCCTTTTATACCACCTACTATCATACAATGTTTTAGTTACTAATGAACAAATTATTACTCAAGTCATAGTTTTATCTTTGACTGTTACAAAGAGCTGACACTGAGGACTCCTTCCAAAAATGCTACCTACTCATCTGATTATAAATGATTATAAAACGTATCAAGATCAACGACTGGACATCTTTTATTTTCATGCATCTACATGTAATCAGATTCAAGACTGGATTAGATACAAATCCCTGACATTGCTATAGAAATGATAATGTATTAGAATGAGCAAAATATAGAAAATTAGTCAGTGATGCACCAAATTATATCACTGACAAATTTTCTATATTTTTCTACTAGATACATTTTTGATTTTTGATTATTGATTGATTAAGGAGGAAAGCCATGTATGAGAAATAATTGTAGGTTTAACAGCATCTTTGGCAACTGCCTGTTCTCAGGGTCACAGTGGTTTCATCAGATTAATGATATTTTAGGGATAAATAAGCAAATAAATGACAAAATATCTCAGCCAGGTCCAAAAACAGTGAGGAGTTGTTTATGAAGTTGAGTGATGTAGCTGTGGTTGTCACTTTAGTGTAAGGTTTCATATTGAAGTGAACAAATTCTGCTTTAAGCCACAACCACTTTCAGGTTTAGACCCAAATATAGATAAGGATAGAGACAGTGGCTTTGCCTTACACCCCTAGCACAAGTCGAATAAAGATGCTTACCTGCAGAATATCCAGCTCAATCTTCCCAGAATTGTTTTTGTCAAACTTTTTGAACATATCTGAAGACAAAACACAAATGTTACCATGAGGGGGGTCTCCCATGACTGTGATGACTGTAGACGTTTTATTACTTTCTAAAGTTAGAAATTGTTGTTTTTATAATTTAAGTCAACAACCAAACTCCAAATTGTTTGTTAATCTTAACGTAGGTTTGAGCCACTCACGGAAAAGCAGCTCCAGATGGATTATGCAGCCCACAAAGGCATCGAAGTCGATTGCACATTGCTGATCGGCGTAACGAGTCACAATCACCTCCAGGACGGGCGTGTTCAACTGGAAGCCTGGGAGAACGATAGCAGTGAGTTGCTCAGTGTTAGTGTGCGATAAATGTAAGTTTAAGATCCCAGATTAACAATCATTACCTGCTTTGGTGAGAGCGTCTCTCATCTCATGGGAGCTCATGGTGCCCGAGTTGTCTGTGTCATGGTTCTTGAAGATCTCCTGTTAAAGTACAGAGAAATCTGTTTAACCCCATATTTTGAGTTTGCTAGTCATTAGGGAAAACTGCTTCTACTTTTTTTTTTTTTTTTTTTTTTAAATTCCTTATATTTGTATATGTAGGTTATATGTTCCGATGTTCTTATCCAGAGAGAATGAAAGTGATCTCAGTTATTCCATTAAGCAGTTTAGAGTCTTGATTAAAGGTCCCGCAGTCGCAGTTTGGCAGTGCTGGGGTTTGAACTCATAAACTCCTGATCAGTAGTCCGACATCTTAACCTCTCTACTACCACTGACTTCAATTCAATTCAATCCAGTTTCTTTGTATAGCAAGCATGAGGCAATGAGGAAAAACTCCTTGATACGATACAAGGAAGAAACCTCGAGAGGATCCAGACTCTGGGTGACACTGGAGCATGTCATTAGAAATAATGTCCTTTCTACAACTGTTTATAGACAAATGGAATTGTGTATCCAGGAGCTTTTGAGCAACAGATTAATTTCTGAATTCATTATAGATTTGACATTATTTCCTTCCTGCCAAAGCAGACAAAAGTTAGGTGATGAATAAATAAAGCAAACGCAGTGGATGAAGGCATGGCTGTAGCAAAAGTGCATTAATTCACTGAGAAAACTCAGACTTCCTGTCCAGAATGCTCATGAGTGTTTTTATGTGACTAGAACCTAGGGGCCACAATAGAACCTGAGGCTGAGCTCCGTGGAATCATTCAACACCTATCTAACCATCACCCATAATCTTGGGGGGAACAAAAAGACTCAAACTTTTACTGACAGAGGTTATCCTTTACACATAGCATGAATTCGCAACCTTATGAATTATTTCAGTAAAAGTTCCTTACTTAGATTGCAAGATATGTGTGTAAACGTCACATACCATATATTTCTGCAGCTTCACCCAGAGTGTGTGAAACTCCAACAGTCCGAGTTTCCCACTTCCATCTTTCTGAGCCCTGTCAAGGCCAAAACTTGAGCAAGCAGATGCTATCTGGCAAATTAACAGTGTCGCAGTCATGCTACCTGCTCCTGAGTGTAAAATGTCTGAATAATTGCTTGGATCTTCTGAAGGAAAAGCATCTATCATAAAAGGATACATCCAGCAGGCTGACAATATGGCGGCAAGTCTCCATGCTGAAGCCGTCAGTCTTCAGGTCAGTTCCTACATGAAACAAACCATCAGAAAATATGAGCACACACCACAGTGTAAACACAAGTAAAAACAGAGAAGACACTTGAGGACAAACAAGCTCTTACGCTGAGACACGATTTTGTCCAGAATCTTCTGCAGCTCTAAGGCTGAAATTTCAGAGTCCTGCAGAAGAAACGTCATGATTAGAGCAGTTCCATAATGTAGATTAATGGAGCTATGTAATAATTTGACTTACGTTTCCAGCAATCTGCTTAAAGAGGTGTTGGAAATGTGGGTCCACGTCTTTCTCAGAGATCTTCTCCTATTAGACAGAATGTGGTTAGGGCAGATTTTATCAAAAAAACAAGAAGAAGAAGATGATTAATTTAAATAGTTTACCTCTTTAATATTGGCGTTGATGTTAGTCTCCATTGGGCTAGAAGGGTAGGATGGGATTAGTCAGGAAGTGTAACAGGAAATGAAACTTATTAAAGTTTCCGCAATAGGAAACAACATTGGATATCATTATTACCAGCATTATTCAGTTAAAATAGAAATCTGTTCAGTCCTTATTATCTATCCCGGGCTCGAATCAAGTCCTTGTGTACATTATTGCAGCTATGATTTAAGACAGACATTATCCCCTGATGCACAGCAGTCATACCCAGCAGTTGCGTGTTTCTCAGCAAAGACACGGAGTATGAAGTTGCCCTTGCGGTGTGCTTCGAACGTAGAGGGAATAATGACGTATTCACCGGCCGGCAATTTGAAACGGCAGCACACCTCACGCATGTTTATGAAGGTGTTGCTCATGGCCACGGCTCTCTGACGCAGCAAGACGTCGGGGCCGAGGTGAATGTTATTTCGACCTTTATACTGCAGGACAAATACATAGACAACAACCCGAGATTTACTACTCAATTTGGATTTTTATATTGTTTATATGGCTAAATTGTATTAATTTGATAATTAACCCCCAGGCAAACCCATAATGCTAATTTAACACTCCAACAGCTGCACACACCTCATCAGGAACCTGAAACACAAACCCACACAAGAGAATATATGTTATTCCTGGTATTCCTGCAAAAAAATTGTTGTGTGTTTTTAGTCCAGAAATACCATGATGGTCATTACCTTGTAGATCGCAAAGCCAATGGTGTTCAGGTCTCGTCCAAATTGCTTCTCTTGGCGCGTGTCTTTCTGCATCAAGCCGACCAAAAACGAGCAGCCGTCTATGCCGTCATGGGGGTCGTCATCCGTCTCCTCCAGTGTTATCACGTACTGGGGGTTTGAGCAAAACGTCGCTAGACGGAATACAATTTTAGATGATTAGTATAGTGTGTCTGACCATGCAAAACAACTTGGCAGTATTTAAATAGCCATAGTAATCCACTTCAGGGTGGTAACAGTATCTCTTCTTCATGGCAGGATGCATCAAACCTCCTCATTGTTGATTATTTTTCTATAACAGCCATCCCCAAGTCTTCTTACTTAGCATATGGAGTTGACCCACCCGTAACGTACCACATTTAATCTTTAAGTCTGCCAGGATTACCCGACTCCATATTCAGGTTTATTATTTAATATCCCCTGCAGTTTTATTAGCTTTTCCTCTAGAACTGCAGAACCAAGGTACCATGGATCCTTCGACCATTTTATATTACGGCTTCACATCTTTCCTTGTTTTGCGCATTTTGACCCTAACCCTCCTTTTTCAAGTATAAACAGAGGTGCAAATGTTTGTGGTTTGCAGCTGTGCTGTCTTTGTCCATCTTTCAACTAGAACTGTTGTGCAGGAAATTGCTGGGGGTCAGATTACCGTCGAAAGAATGAAAAGGGATACAAACATCCATTCCATGCCTTAGCTGGTGATAAAAAAAAATGAGGCCTTTATTTCAGTGCTGTATGGTATTTTGGCATTTGCTGTACAAGATGTTCATTGAGCTGATGGGGGGACTGTAATGTGAGCTCAGGACACTTTCTACTTCTCACCACTACTAGAAGTTCTTAAATGGTATTTTAATTACTTACTGGTGTAAGTGTGTCAGCAGCTCATGTAATCTTAGTCATTGTGAAGTCTTGACATACCTAGTTTTTTGTGCAAGTTTGGAGCCTTTGTTATGTCTGGCTGCCTTGTTGGGATTAGTTTAGATTCTGTTTTGGATTACTCTTTGGCTTTGTTTACAGTTTCTGATCCTGACTGCTTTAACACGTCTGGGCTTTGGATTGTGCTTTCACTTAGTCTGCATAATAAACCTCTTTGCATATGGACCCTTATTACGCCTGTTTCACAGGAGCCCATTTCTGCTTTCATCATTTTGTTCCTATAGTCCATGGGCTTCCAGACAGCCAAAAGGTCCTAACCTTTTAAGCTATACAAGTATAAGAATAAGAACCTGGGTTGTTTCTGCAGCCGCCAGCAGTACAGCCAACCTTCCAAGTGCCCTCAAACTGATGATAGCTCCAGCGGGCAACCCCTTCGCTTGTCAGCGTATCAGGGGTCAGGTTACATATCTCTACCTTGGAGTACTGCTGCACAAAATCTGAATAAGCCATCCTGAAAGAAAAGCGTGTGTGTTTATTAAAACCGTTGAATTTGCTTATAAAAGA
This sequence comes from Hemibagrus guttatus, assembly GCA_033459395.1. NCBI lineage: Eukaryota > Metazoa > Chordata > Actinopteri > Siluriformes > Bagridae > Hemibagrus > Hemibagrus guttatus. The sequence goes on along the minus strand of JAUCMX010000026.1, from coordinate 3,236,338 downwards.
AACAATGACACTGTCCATTTGAAGTAAAACAGACAGAGCAGACAGAGACTGAATCCTGACACTTTTAGGGTTTGTTGTACATTATTATCTTAAATCATTTGCTTCTGTGAAAAATATTGTCAAAATGCAAATGATTTGTAAAAACTTTTTAAAGAAAATCTGTGAAGAAGATTACAGGTAGACAAGAAGGAAGGCTGGAAGGAAGGGACGAATGAAGGATGGAAAGAAGGAAGGAAGGAGGGAAGGAAGGAAGGAAGGAAATCGATCAATCAATCAATCAATCAATCAATCAATCAATCAATCAATAAATAAATAAATACCAGAACTCTCCATCCTCTGCTGAGTGATCGAGTTTGGCCTTCTCCTCTGGCAGCACTCGGTCCCACTCCCTAGAGCTAAGGATGAAAACATCAAGAGATTTTTCATCAGTTTTCACACTAATTTAGGACACTGATGATCTAGTTGCTGTAATGAAGTGTCATTACTCATCACTCCAAGCTCCGGTCCATTCCACTTGACCCCATGGATTTCTCAGCCGCACCAGCTGAACTGGGTTGCCGTACACATGAACCTGGAAGATGAAGAATCCTATTATTATTTGTCACAGGTTTCTAACAAGTCAGAGTGCAGGTTCAGCCATGATACAGAACAAACAGGTTTAAGGGCATTGCTCGAAGGGCACAACAGAGGCAGCTTGGCAGATCAGTAACCATTGTTCCCTGGGAGCCTACAGTAGGAGCATCACACAGGGGCTGGATTCAGGGTCACTGACTACAGTTCTCCAAAAGCTATATCAATATTTACGCTTGGGAAGTTCTTTCTTTTCAGAGTCATGCCACATGCTTGCTTAAGTTGATTTTCTGGGCGGCCCGCTCAGTTGAAATCAATACTTAATACAGGTTTCCCAATATAATGCTGCATGAATCATCCTAGTTATAATTTTCACATTAATAACACCAAACGTGTCCTAATTAAACATGTCTTAGATTATTTGCTTTTTTAGAAATGATAAAATACCACCTGATCCGGCACATTCTATGATTTTAAACAAAGATCTAGAAGAACATTGGCATAAAGCGCAAACTTTGTATATTATTGAGAGTCGCCCCAAATGACACCAAATATTTATTTAGTGAATACTTATTATGTCCCCACACCTTTTGATAATAAATCAAGGTCAGAAAATCAGGTGTGCATGGAACATAGGCTAATTTACTGCCGAAAAATATCAACCTGACATCTAATTTTAATGTCAGCTGTCATGTTTGTTCAATAAACAGAAATATATATATATTCGGGGGGGGGGAAGCTACGGCTCACCACTTCTGCTCCTGTGACAGAGTAGGCGTGTCCCTTCACCAGCTTCTGCCTGGTCACTGCTTCTGTCTCATATGCGCTGGAGATCTGTTCAGGAGCAGAACATAGATGTTTAAATACAGGTCCGTTTCTGACCCACTTTATTCATATTAAAGTTACAACTACCACAATCCATGTCCATTATGAAATGCTGTTCCTATGTCAACATTAATGTTGACATTTCATATTCATGAATGATATTTCAAGGTCCAGTGTAAGCACACCTCGTATAGATCTGTATGAAAACATAGGAAATGGAATATATGAGTAGACTTATGCTACCTGAAGTTAGGTCTGATGCATTATGTGGGTTTTCACTTAATAACAAAACTTTGCACTTGGTCATTTTGCAATAGTAAGAATAGTACACAATGGGTTTCATGTTACTAAACAAATTAGACCGATTGCTCACCTGACTGATGAACGAGGCATTATTTATTTTGACATACTGTCTGAGAAAGCTCAGTTTGAGGAGCTTACGGTCTTGTTTGTTGAAGCAATAAGAATGAAACAACAAAACAAAATGGTATGATTAATTAACTATTTCAAGGGAGTAATAAATATATAAAAATGACTGATTGACTTTTCATATATGGCATTAGGATACCTGAGAGAGAGAGAGAGAGAGAGAGAGAGAGAGGGAGGGAGGGAGAGAGAGAGCTAAACCTTTCAAGCTAAAGCTAAATGGAGTACAACTTTTTCACGAGAACCATTAGGCTGATGGAACATGGAAGTGATTGGTCAAATTGGTACCTCATTGAAACTCTAATATAAGACAACTGAAGAAACCGGACGTATCTAATTGGGACAATATAAAGCCCCTTAGATGTGTCATGAAACGCCTGTATCCCTTAAAAGTCGGATGATGGCAATGGCATTTGACATAAATAGTCCTGTCCAATCAGGTGTTTTGTAGTTTGTGAAAATAATGACGCAGGTATAAAACAGGTAGTCTTGTAATACTCACATCTATAGAGCAGCCGAGCAGAGATCCACGATCCAGTGCCTTCCTGATGATGTTAAACAGAGTCGGTGGGGGTTTTAGCAGTTCGTAGCTCTCGGAAATTCCACCAGTAAAATCCTCAAAGCCCTCAGTGGTGGAGCCACCAGAAAGAGCTTCATAAGAGCTGTTCACCCTGGAAAGAAAAGCAGAACTTGGACTTTGACTTGGAACACCACAGACTAGTCGAAGTGACTCTGAAGCCCTGAATAAGCTGGATAAACATACAGTTTGTTTGTTTTTTTGCAAGCACTCATAGGAAATGTGGAAAGTGGAAATATCCAAAAGGATAATTAATAAGAAATTATCCAAACTGGTCATTCCAAGTGGCAATATTCCATGTGACATGACCTTCAGATATGTAACCCTGCATCCTACTTTTTTTCTTTCTTCAGAAATAGAGGATGAGATTCATCTAGTGGGTTTGTAACACATCCTGATGGACAACACTTGGAAATAGTGCCTATACCATACATTATAAACAAAGGTGCAAATGTTTGTGGTTTGCAGCTGTGCTGTCTTTGTCCATCTTTCAACTAGAACTGTAGCACTGTTGTGCAGGAAATTGCTGGGGGTCAGATTACCGTCAAAAGAATGAAAAGGGATACAAACATCCATTCCATGCCTTAGCTGGTGATAAAAAAAAATGAGGCCTTTATTTCAGTGCTGTATGGTATTTTGGCATTTGCTGTACAAGATGCTCATTGAGCTGATGGGGGGACTGTAATGTGAACTCAGGACACTTTCAACCTCTCACCACTACTAGAAGTTCTTAAATGGTATTTCAATCATTTACTGGTGTAACAGTGTGTCAGCAGCTCATGTAATCTTAGTCAGTGTGAAGTCTTGACATACCTAGTTTTTTTAGACTCAACCTCTTTGCACATAGACCCTTATTACGCCTGTTTCACAAGAGCCCATTTCTGCTTTCATCATTTTGTTCCTATAGTCCATACATACCATACATTATTGTGAGTGAGAATCACTCAAGTGCTGGTACTGCTCTCTAATCAAGAAACTCATCACAGAGGATTGGACACGGATCTGTCTGTCTGTTCACAGACAGAGCAAATTCCACTCTTCTGTACGAGCTCCACATAAGCTGAACTACCTTAGCCAATTCTCATGGCACAGGATTTCTGGAACAAAGTGTGTTTGATTAAATCACCATGATTGGTAGCCAGATCTTAAGAGTGCTCATCTTTTTAAGACCTGTTTTTCCACCATTCTGTTACCACATGCCGCTCCAGCCTTGGCATCTGACATTCAACTTCCCTCTTTGCATAGAAATTTCAACTTCAACTTCCCTCTTTGCATAGAAATTTCAACTTCAACTTCCCTCTTTGATCGATTAACACCACAGGTTGTGTGTGTGTGTGTGTAACACTGCTAACACCTGCGTTTGTGATATTAGCAGCCAGATGGTAAACATTTGGTACACAGTATGCAGTGGAACATGCCTTGTACACTACTGGAGTTGCAAATATTGTGGTGCACATGGCACATGAATTAGGCTCAATGCCAACAGCCTGTGAAGGAGTCAAGTGACTCCTTTACAGGCTGTACAACTCAAGTGATTTAAATTGAGCAATATCACATGCAAAATCAGGACACGTGTATGGCTTGGCTCGACTTGCTGTTGGGACTACCTACCCAACAGTCAGTGGTCCAGATAAAGTGTTACACTCAGATATTGCGATTGCTGGAGCTCGATGGTTGACTAGCACATACTTTTTCAAAACCCTAAAGCTACCCCAAAATGAAAGGTACACCAGCCTGGGTCTTGTGCCTTGTTGAACAGACCATTATACTGCACAGTATGTTTTTAGATAAAATGCCTGTGCAGGTTTTTATTGGCTGGAAGCTTGGCTATGCTCTGATGAGGCAATAGCTCTTTTTTATTTTTTGAATTTTTACATTGGTGTGCCAATGTACCCAAAATCCAGCTTTGCAGGAGTAGTGCATTGGCAGGATGTGTTTTGTTTAGGAATTACCAAGTTTTTGGAGATTTTTTTTGCCCAGATTTGAGCAAACTACTCAACAGAATAAATAGTTATTCCCTACCCTTAACATACTCAATTCACAAAACAGACTCAAGAATTCAGAACTTTAGTGATGCCAGACCAGAGCCCCTAAAGGGTGCTTACTGCCTTAAAAAGTGCGCTTTGTGTTTTAGACAGAAGTAGTCAACATTTTTACACCTCCCACGTCTGTGCACCAAAGACCTGCCAGGTAGGGTATTAGCGGTAGGTGGTTCAGGCTGGAAGTGGTGTTTGAGTCCACTAACTTGCTTTCTCAACTGCATTAACTCTTCCAATGCTCTGCATTTCATTGACATCTCTGCCTTTGCTTTGTTAGTATCGCCTCTGTGTTACCTCATGCTTGCTGCCAGCTCTGTGTTCAAACAAAATAAGGAGAGTCGCTCTTGCTTTTTTATGGCACTGATTTGGCCATTGGTAAGAACCTGATCCTGTTCTTCCCAGCAGCTATGCAGCTATACCTGTGTACGGAGCCAATGCCACATTATCTATAGTATATGTAACTTAGGCAGGAAATTTTATAGGCTGCATAGGGTCACAATCTTGAGGTGACTTTTCTGCTGGTACACATCAAGGGAAGGAGCTAAATGAGGACAGTATATGTACAAACCCGATTCCAAAAAAGTTGGGACACTGTACAAATTGTGAATAAAAAAGGAATGCAATAATTTACAAATCTCATAAACTTATATTTTATTCACAATAAAATATAGATAACATATCAAATGTGGAAAGTGAGAGATTTTGAAATGTCATGCCAAATATTGGCTCATTGATGCCTTTCAAAGGTGGCTGATGACTATGACACAGAGGAAGTAAAGGAGCTAAATGAGGACAGTATATGTATTTTGGGCTGGGTATGGCAAGCAATGTTTGCAGACTATGACTCAGGTTAATGTAAGACACCGCCTATTATCTTGCACGAAAAAGCATCACTCACTTTGCATATGCTTTCTCCAGCAAGGCACTCCAGAACTCGTTCCCTTCGGCCGAGTGAACAAACAGCAGCTCCCCGTTTCTTGTTGGCAGTCGGTCATCAATGACAACATCCACCCACTCACCATAATGCCAAAGCTGTGGATGGGGAGGTTTAAGCAAATTAAAACAGATTAAAGTTAAATAAATATGTAGTAGTAGCATGAAATTTCCACACCCTGGTCAAAGGCAAAAAAATAAGGCTTATCTAGAGCTAGACCATAACCAAATGTGGTTAGGATTATGTCCAAGAAGTTAGTCATTATTCAGATTAGGTTCCATGGTTAATTGCAAATTAAAACCAATCTCTCAGTCATCAAACAAATTCAGTGACTTATGCAAGTTTATAGCCAGAGAAGGTTAAATAGGTGAAGATGTCTCTGGAGCAGTTGATTCTCAGCTTTTGATTGTAAGTGATTGGAAGGTTAGAGTTCACATCCCAAGACTGCCAATGGTATATCATTGGATACTTGAGCAAAGCCCTTAGTAAGTAATATATAAGGAAAGGATAATGTCTCACTTGAAAGTTGTTTTGAGATTTCATTTGTATAGCTATTGTCAAAAAGCTCTACATACTTAAAGGCCTTTCTCTAGAGCTCTAATTAAGTATTTATAGACTGCTAGCTAGCTTCAAAACACAATTATTTTGAAGCCCTTATTAAACCCTATCAGCCCATTAAACAACAAAATATATCATTCCCACCTGGAAATGAAAGATGCCGGCATATTTTTCAGTAAAACTCTGGTTAGCAGGAACAACCCGGGCCAGAATATCAGCGTCCAGAGTTAAAGAGGCAATAGCTGCCAGGAGCCAACAGTCACCTGAAAGGGTCAAAGGCCATGTATACAAAATGTATTTAAAATATATAATATATTAAAAATCTTGCCTGAATTCACTCAAAGTATTTGAAAAAGTATTTTGAGCGAATTCTGGGACATGGCGTGTATCTCATACACGAGATCTCATACATCCCTTTAAAAAAGACTTGGGACCTGAAGGACCACTCTTTTATATATATATATATATATATATATATATATATATATATATATATATATATATATATATATATATATATATTTATATTTATATTTATATATTTAATTTCTCTTTTTATTTGTGCCACATGGCATTAAAACAATGTTTTTCAAAAGGAAATATTTCATGGATCAGGATACAAAATAGTGTGTTTGCTATGTGGCTGGGGGGCATTTATTTATGTTTGGTGAAATGGATGGATCCACTTGGTTCTTTGATGGCGAACGGAGGCGTGAATCAGTAATAAGTTTTTCCCGACTGGTTAATTGTCTCCTACATCGTATTACATCAGTCCTTATTCTTTTAGCATAATCATGGATTCTTCATGATTACATCATGGATTCTTTTAGCATAATCCCACCCCCCAGTCAGAGGGTACAAGGACCTATGGACTATGCCCTTGAAAGCCAATGTGATATTGAGCTAGTGCTCTTCACCCTCATTATCAAAACTCTATCTGAGGGAATATCTTTGGGTAGAATTGTGTCTCCATTACTGCTTCTGAGACTTGCTAAAGGTGAACTGAAGCTGTTTTGGTAGACCAACATATTTCCAAGGCTGCATTCTTACAGCTTTTTTAGCCTTTGGCTGAGATTATAAAGTTATGACTGTGGTTCAAGGTGTTTAGTTTTCACATGACTATGTACCCAGTGACTCACTTTAAAGATCTGAGGTTAATGGTTTTTTGCAGATTACACAGTAATAAAAGCTAGATCCAAAGCCCTTTGTTTTGATGTAATGTGGATGGGTTACAACACTCAGCTTATACTACATTACCAGACATATGGCATGTACGTGTGTTGCACCATGGCTTAACCGTTTGTTGTTGTTGGTTTTTTCAGGCTGATGATCAGCAGAGCAAGTCAGAAATTTAACCCTGTACGATCACCTATCGCCATATTTGACACCCAGAGGCTAAAACAATGCTAAATGATGCATGAGACTTTTTGATTGATTACAGTTTATATTACAATCAGGTGTGGCACCAGCATTCAAACAGTTCTGAAACATTTATTAACTGTTGAAGAGGTTCAGTTAAGATGGTATCTCAACTCACCTAGAGCTCCCTGACGGATGTCAGTCCTCGTAGCTCCGTCGCAAATGAACTGAGGGTTTGGGCAAAGGTCCTTAAAAACATCAGAGGAAAAGAAAGAATGATCTTGTCAGAAGGTGTTGATTAAATTTTTTCTTTAAACGGCAGCTTTGACTGTTGTTCCGGCTGCCAGACAAATGACAGGTTTGTATTAATGAGCTTGTTCTAGTAGCTTTCAAAAGAGTTTTAAAAATGTATTCATGGGGACATGAATGGTGGACATGCCACATAATATAAAAATGTACAGAAAATGCACAATGTAACCCCAGCACTTTAAGATACAGCTGTAAGTACAGAAGAGTTGCGGTTTTTCACTTATGGTTCAAACTTAATTTTATTATTCTTATTAGTTTCAAGAAAGAAGGAAAAAAAAAGAAGCTGATGAAGGAATGATTGTCACTGTTATAACAGGAACCAGCTTGTTTTGTGAATCTTCCACAACATTAAGTGCAATAAAGGATGAATAAATATAATTATTGTTTAATCAAAAAGTAATTACCACCTTTGGCAAGTTGCTGTTGTATGAGAGGACTGAAACACGCATGCTGTTAAAGGGGAATAATAAATTGGGGTTGTAATAGCAGCTATGTTGTTAATTATTTTAATTATAACATAATGTCACTACGTTAGTGTCAGCTGCATCCAAGGTTTGCTTCTAAATTAGCTGTTGCATGTCATTGCCTGTTATTAACAATTAATTAAATTTTAAGCAAAGCAACAAGGTCATTATTCAGTGTGGTAGTTTTGTGTTATCTAGTATTTGTATAATATAATATGATACACATTAAAGAAGAAGTAACTGAAAGGTTTATGAGGAGTTTAGTTTGGAGTTATTCTGGAGCCGTACACAATACTTTGTTCATATATCAAATCATTGTCTGATCTCCACAAGGAAGGAAAACCAGCACTGTCTAATTTGCATAGAAAAAAATGCCTCAAAGGTACAATTTATCCATCACCCTCTGTCAGAGTTCTTACCGATGGCCTTTTCCACTCCACTCCTGTGGTCTTTGATGAATATCCTCCCAGCTGGTTGTATCCTAGAGAGCGGGATTCAGCGGGGAACGTGGGGTCACAGAAGAGTTTTCCGCTCTCCAAGCACTCACGTTGCAGCTTCTCAAAATCCTGGTTGTTGAAAGGAATAGCATTGTCATTACCTCCCAGTCCTTCCTCTTTGTCCTTCCTCTTGGACAGCACATGGGCTATGTTGGACATCTTGACACAAGCTTGGTCTCGGTTGCTAGTCTTCAAAGTGCGTGGTAAAGAGTGTTTGCTTCAGCATGCAGCTTGACAGAGCTTATGTTGAGGTGGTGGAAGGTGGAGGACAGAGGGTGGGGGGAAGGTGCAGGGCAGGTAAAAGTGTATACCTGTCTGCAGGTTGTCTGCCATCTTGTGGCTGAATGAACACTTCTATCACATCCTCATATTAAACCCTACTGATTAAGAATGGGATATCATTAAAGTTCCAAAACTTTTGGCAATATAGTGTGTGTGTGTGTGTGTGAGAAGAAATCTTTGTTTGTTTGTTGCAACTTTTATTAATAATTAATTAAACAATTTAATGAAAAATGGATTTTATTTCTATGTTGGTTAGTCACTATTTTATTCAAACAGATATCTACTCGAGGCACAGCAAGAAGCAGATTTCTTATGGGTTTTTTTGTTCTCTAGAATTTTTTTTGAATTGGAATGCACACACTAGGGGAGGAGAAACTAAATTGCCAAAAAAAACCCTGATCCTCACTTAGACAACGACACTTTTCCCAACAATTTCTCACACAGGTCTCTTCATAGACAGAAACATGTCTGCATCGCAGTACCTGAAACAGGACTAGGAGGTCCTCCGGGGTCAGTGTCTGAAGGAAGGGAAGCTATTCTGCGATCGTTATTTTCCGGCTGCGTCCAAGTCTCTGGGCTATAATAAACTCAAACCCAATTCAGCCAGTACTAATGGGGTGGAATGGAAAAGACTTTGAGTAAGTTTGACTTAATACACATCTAATGCAGGTCATCTGCCATCTTGTGCATTAATTGAATCAGTAAAACACTATGGGTGCATGTCAAGTTCTGCTGGCATGCAAGACCAGATGAAACTCAAGAACTTGCCTAAATCTAAGCACAAAGACATTCCAATCACCACCAGGAAGTGTCTTCACTCATTAGGCTTCTCCACTTTATTTACGTCTTTCTTTAATAGTCAACCATTTGGGAATATATTTGTGGCAGCCTGGGAAAGTGCTTCATATGCCATTTGATTTGAATTTCTGTTGCATGTACAAAATTAGATTTAAAGCAAAAACGAATTTAAATAAAATTATTACATTATTCTAATCTAATGAATATGTATTAGTTTCACCTTCTACCACTTATTGTACATGCACACTTAAATGTTTTTTCCCTAATAACATCCTCTTTGTTTTGAAACTTTATACAGTAATGTGCAGCCCCATTACAACCAAAGTTAAATTCTAGTTGAAACTTAAAGTGGTGGAACAGTGGTTTGAGGAGGTGAAGAATCATTTGACCTATAGAGATGTAATGTACTGACAGAAGATAAACACTGGTTAATATGACCAACAGACTACAGTATGGATGCTTAATTTTACCAAAAATGTGCTTATCTACACTTGCTTAACTTGTGACTAGGGGCAGATTAAATTAGAAATATTGCAATGTTATTAAAATGTACATATTGTCCCAAATGCAGAGAGAAGCAGCAGATGAGGGTTAAGAAGTCTTTAATGAAAGAAATGAGGAACTGAAACTCTCAAAAATGAAGAGCAAAACGGCACTGAAGAAAAGGCAAAATACCAAAAAATAAAACACAGAAAATACCTTAAAAATAGACTCCACAAAAATATAATCCAGGTGAAAGGCACAGTGTAAAAAAACAGCGAACTGCTAATGAGTAGGGACAATGAAGGACAGATGAGTAGCGCTTCCACGAGGAGGGAATTGAATCGAGATCAAGTTTCTGGATTGGAATGTGGAAGTGCAGGTGGAGTGTTGGCACAGGGCATGACATATTTACAACAATCTGCCATAACATTGTGAGCACTGACAGGTGAAATGAATAACAATAATCAATCTTAAGGTTTTAATCTTTTGCCTCAATATTTTACGCTGTCACCTTTCATTTTCAAAATTTTTACTTGCATATAGAAGTCAATTGATCTTTTTCTTGGGAGAAGGTTTCTGTTTTTTCGGACTTCTAACATCAATTGGAGGAAACCCAATTCAGAGCTCTTCAATATCCAGGTTAAATTCACTTAAAGGTAGGTAGTCATAAAGTATGGCAAACTTTCAGCTTCTACAGTGTGTGAGCTGCAGGATGTTTAGTAATTCTTCCTCCATCGTTAGCGTTAATTTTACTTGTGATAAGTGTATGCTAGTTAGCGCTCTGACAGAGAAGATATTTGCTTTAGAGAAGCGCATCCAGACACTAGAGAGAGTTGGTGATAGCGAGGGTGGTGTAGTGTCTGTAGGGGGAAGTCTAGATGCCTCAGGTGGAGTTAGTAACCACCCAACACTGGCAGTAGAGCCCTAACAGTGGGGCAAATGGGTGAAGACTCGGAGGCATAGTTGCTAAGGCTCACCAACGGGAGCACCACTCCTCTCCGCTTCACAGGTCCAACAGGTTTGCTCAGTGACACACCCTCTGAGAAACCTAAAAGAGCTCTGGTTATAAGAGACTCTATGTAGCTCAATTGGTTAAGGCTCTGGGTTGCTGACCGGAAGATCAGAGATTCCAGCCCCAGCTCCACCAAGCTGCCACCATTGGGCCCTTGAGCAAGGCCCCCAACCCACCCTGCTCCAGGGGCGCTGTATCATGGCTGACCCTGTGCTCTGACTCCAACCCTCACAGATGGGATATGTGAAGAAAGAATTTTACTGTGCAGTAATGTATATGTGACAAATAAAGGCAACTTAACTTAACTTAAGGCATGTGAAATTAGCTAGGCCTTTAGGGATCCAGCAGCACAGGTTAGGTGTATCTCGTGGGAGCCAGACTGCCGGACATATCAGGTAATCTAAGGGTCCTAGGCAAGCATAGGTTCTCGAAGATAGTCTTCCATGTAGGAGCTAACGATATACACCTTCATCAGTCTGAGGTTACTAAGAGGTGTGTAAATTAGCGAAGACGATGTCCGATGGTGTAATATGCTCTGATCCCATCCCAATGCGATGTGGCAATGTAGCTTACAGCAGGTTATGGTCGTATGGATCTCCAGGTGGTGCTCCGAAAACAATGTGGGCTTCATAGATAATTGGAGCTTGTTCGAGGGCAAGGCTGGCCTGTTAGGACGGGACGGTGTCCATCCCACTCGGGAAGGTGCTGCTCTCATTTCTTGCAGCATAGCACATAGTCTTAGAGCAGGTCTAGTTAATCCGGTAACAATCCAGAGCCAAGCAGACAAGCTAATCCGACTGTCTGCTAGCTGCAAAGAGTCGTCACCCAGGGTTCATAACATTGAGACTGTGTCTGTTCCTCGAGCTAAACAAAAATGTTTTAACAATCAGAAATCTATCTTAGATTCAGTAGATTTTAATCAGAATCTAATAAGACCCACTCATAATGGAGGTCACACTCTGGGTCTTATTCTTCATTCAAAAAATTCAGCTTATCATCTTATGAGCTGATATCTCATATCACATATCTCATATCTTGTTTCATTTAAAATGCGTCTTAGACACGAGATGCGCAATTTTCCACAACACTGTATTAAGCATACATTTACATCTGCTACTGCAGAGATTTACCAGTAGTCTCCCAGAATTATCATGCATGATTGGTTCGCCGTCTGACCCCACAGAACCTGATCAGGCGACTGATTACCTGGAGTCAGTGTTTCGCAACACCCTAGATACTGTAGCTCCACTTAAAAGGAAAATAATTAAAGAGAAGAAACTAGCACCCTGGTACAATGACCACACATGAGCTTTAAAACAATCATCTAGGAAACTAGAACGTAAATGGCGTCAAACTAAATTGGCAATATTTCAGTTATTATATATTCAGTTATATTTCAACGTGGAAGGTGTAATGACGAGCCAGAGGCGGATGATCTAAGATCCATAAGCAGAGCTTAATCAAATCCAGACCGGAAAGCAATACTCAAGCAAACAAAACCGAAATCACAAAACCAAACTCATAGAAAACCATAAAACAAGGCAAAGGTCATACACTATAATCCAATACACTTACAAGGAAGTCAAATGGCTTGGTATGTATCGAGAGAACAATACTTCATGTCTAGAGTAGCGTGCATGCTGCTTAAATGTCTATCAAACCCGGAAGTGTCCCTTCCTTGGTGGAGCTAGAATTCGGGCGAGGGCTCCCTCCGGCGGTCTGGTGCCAGGTGAGATGTTAAAGAGCCCCCCCGTCTACATTGAGGGCGACCATGGGGACGTGGAGCTGGTCTGTTGAGGTGGAGGCAATGAAACTCCTCCACCAGGGAGGAGCTCTCTCTGTCTTTCTCTGTTGAGCTATACATCTCACTCCCGAGCTCCCTTTGCTCTGAGTTTCCAGTGTGACCACTGGCTGTACTCCTGGTCAGAGTCTTGTTGCTTGGTGGTGCTCACTGATGCTGTGGATGGATCTGTGTGGACAGCCTGTGACCAGGAGACAGCCGTGGACAGGGCCACTTGGGGACTATTAAACCGTCATGGATCTGCCATTACATCTGTCAGCTTGCGACAGCAAGGAATTAGTGTCTATAATGAACTCAGAAACTACACTGACCTAATAGTCCCCCATAAGCCCTTGGTTGTTGTTGTAGAGAGGACATTATTTAGTTACATTTACATTTTTTACTGTCCAGTGATACACAAATGAGGATGGGTTCCCTTCTGAGCCTGGTTCCTCTCAAGGTTTCTTCCTCATATCATCACAGGGAGTTTTTCTTTGCCACCGTCACCGCAGGCTTGCTCATTAGGGATAAAATAGTAACTTTAATTTAAACTTTATATGTACATTTGTTTTCCTTCTCTGTTTCTCTACTTCTGTAAAGCTGCTGTGAGACACTGTCCATTGTTAAAAGCACTATACAAATAAACTGAATTAAATTGAATTAATTATCTCCTCATCAGGGAACCTGTTAGTGGGTGGGATATATTAGGCAGCAAGTGAAAGTTTTGTCCTCAAAGTTGATGTGTTAGAAGCAGGAAAAATGGGCAAGCGTAAGGATTTGTGCGAGTTTGATGAAGGGCCAAATTGTGATGGCTAGACCACTGGATCAGAGCATCTCCAAAACTGCAGCTCTTGTGGAGTGTTCCCGGACTGCAGTGGTCAGTATCTATCAAAATTGGTCCAAGGAACAGTGGTGAACCGGTGACAGGGTCATGGGCGGCCATTGCTAAAAGTGCCATACACACAAATGAAAATTGAAATTTGTTTGTTGCAACTTTTATTAATAATAAATTAAATAATTGAATGAAGAATGGATTTTTAATGTTATTTTGTCACTATTTTATTCAAGCAGAAATCCACTCGAGGCACAGCAAAAACTATATTTTAAATGTTTTTTTAAACTATTCTGTTCTCAAGCATTGTTTCCAAATTTCTCAGGAGTCCACACCCCGTAGGAGGAGAAACCATAACTAACTGCTCCTCACTTCGACAACAACGCTTTTTCCAACATCTCACACACGTCTCATCGAAAATCTGAAACATGTCTGCATCGAAGTACCTGAATCAGGACTACGAGGTCCTCCGGCATCAGTGTCTGAGGGAAGGGAAGCTATTCCGTGATCCTCATTTCCCAGCTGCATCTGAGTCTCTGGGCTGTAATGAACTCGGACCCAATTCAGCCAAGACTAAGGGGGTGGAATGGAAAAGGCCTAGAGTAAGTGATATTGAATTAATACGCAACTACTTTTTAGGGCAGGGACTGATTTTAAAAAAGCCTTTAGTTGTTGGAAAAAAAACCTTAGTTATTAAGTTATTAGTTATTAAATTCAGATTACTGAGGTATGTTGTGGGGTAAAGATTCTCTTCAACAGTACATAAATACTTACTTTATCCTACATTCATGTCGAGTTTTGCCCGTTGCCAGTTGTGTTTTGCTGTCATTTGTCTTACAGGACTTATGTCCCAAACCCCAGTTCATTATAGCAGGAGCCACACGTGCCGACGTCTGCCAAGGAAGTCTGGGTAATTAATAAATAAACAAATAAATGCACACGTTATTTAGGTGTACATTATTTAATGGTAAAATAAAACACATTTTGGCATTGTTTTCCTTCACCACACACACACACACACACACACACACACACACACACACACACACACATAGGCACCCACTGAACGAGTTAAACAAATCTTTTACTGGGGAAAACGAAACAATAATGGCGCATTTCTTATGAAAGTTGTGAGAGGCCATGCATTATTATAAATACTTAATACATAGCTTCTCAGGACTCTCTGTATTTCTCTTACATTTATCTCTGTATTTCTCTGTATATCTGTTTTTTTAGCACGTTTAAAGGTCTCTTGCAAACATGAGTTTGTATATATAAATATTGTATATGTAAATAATCCATTTTATAAGGTTGTTTTTTTTTTTTTTTGGTTGGTTGGTTGTGTTTTTTCCCCCTTTATTCTACTTATACTACAGCAATTCCCATATTTTATGCTGTCTTTTTTAACTTCATAAACCCACTAATAAAATGAGGTAAAGAGAGTAAATAGCTATTGGTTCGACTGGCCTTTGACCCTTATAGGTGACTGTTGGTTGATGGCGGCTATTGCTGCTCTAACTCTGGACAAAGACTTTCTCGCTTCTGTGATTTATCCTGAGCAGAACTTTAAGGATAATTATGCTGGCATCTTTCATTTTCGGGTAAGTCATACAGCTGTTTGGTTCAACTTCCATATTCAAATTTCAATTTCTGATTCAAAATGTAATTTTAAAAGTTATTTGTCATAACCATGCAACTTGTAGTGAAACGCTTTATGGACTCTCCGAGTCTTAAAAATGTGACGCAGTAAGAATACAAAATTTCACAATATGTAACAACAGAATGTTAATAAAATGACAAAATTTGCTATCTAGATGGGAAAGGGAATTGAAATATAGTATATTAAAAATATAATATATAAAAATTAATATATTAATGCAGGTCATTGGTAGATCACATATAGTTAGTAGAAAGAAAACAAATGTATTTTCTCTGGTAAAATTAAACCACTTTTAAGGTTCAAGGTGGTTTTTGTGATGTTTCTATGAAGTTTCAGTATGATCCCAGTTGGTTGCTTGGATGGAGCTAGTCAGTGAGCTATTATGGTGTCTCATTACAGTTTCAATATCATCCAAGTAAGGTTGCAGTCTGGAGCACTGCTACTTGCCAACTATAATTTCAATCTCTCTAAAAATGAAATTCTGTGTTTGTGGGTTTGGTACATTCCAGCATGCCTTGTGTTTGATTACCTTCTCAGCTGTGGCAGTACGGCGAGTGGGTAGACGTCGTTGTCGACGACAGGCTACCCACCAAAAAAGGAAAGCTGCTGTTTGTGAAATCAACAGAACAAACTGAATTCTGGAGTGCGCTCCTGGAGAAGGCGTATGCTAAGTAAGTGTGTGTATACATATGTCAATTATCATAAATGATGTTTTGGATGAGGTTTTTTTAACAAATGTAGGCTCTCGGTTAGTAATGCACAGAGAGGTCTCTGAAAGCTCATATATGTCTAATTTAAAGGGTGAACAGTTGCTATGAGAATCTCATTGGAGGTTTTGCCAGTGAAGCCCATGAGGATTTTACAGGAGGAATTGCAGAGCGCTACACTCTGAGGAAAGTCCCACCGAACCTGTTTAAAATCATGGAGAAAGCTCTGCGTCGGGGTTCTCTGCTCAGCACATCCATTTCTGTATGTAATATAGCAGCTTTTTTACCCAAAGCATCTAAGAATAACGTTTATTACAGGAGTTCAGACTGAAATAATACTATACTTGATTAAACATTTGGAACATGTTGTAAAATTATTGTGTTTTTGAGTTTGTTTATTTTTGTTTTTTTTTCTGTTTTTATTCACAGGCCAGTGATGACAAAAAAGAAGAACAGACCACAGAGCATCTAGTGAAAACGCATGCCTACTCCATCACAGCAGCACAGAAGGTCTGACACTGGAAAAAAAACACAATTCCATCTATTTTCTAGTGCACTTATTCTACACAGGGTTGCAGAGAGCCTGGGGTCTATCCCATGGGCCATGGGGCACAAGATGGGGGATCCCCTGTACAGGGTGTCAACCACACTTTGTGCATGATCTCAAACCCCCACACACACACACACACACACACACACACACACACGCACACAGGTAGCTTAGTCGTTAAGTCATTGGCCTACTGATCAGAAAATTAGATAAAAATGTAAGTTGCTCTGGATAAGGGCATCTGCCCAATGGCAGAAAAGTAAAGCAAAAGTACTACTGTAATCTACACTTACTAGACATTTATTAGAAACCCCTATACAAGACATACTGTATTGATGGTTCTGTTCTTGCTGCTATAGGTGCATGTGAGAGAGAGCGATACTAAAGAAGTGGAATTGGTTCGTCTCAGAAATCCCTGGGGCAAGACGGAGTGGACCGGTGCCTGGAGCGATGGGTAAGCTGTCGACTGATCATCACAAAATGAGTTTTAATAGTTTTAAAAATACATTGTGAGTACATAGTTATGAACTCAAACTTTGTGTGTTTTAAAATCCAATAAAATGCCAAAAGTTCATGGGGAATTATTGTTTAATGATGTTCTACTGGACAAAATCCAACTTGTTTTCCTCTTCAGCTCCAAAGAGTGGGAAACAGTCTCTAAAGAGGATAGGTCCAAGCTTAATTATTCAGCTGATGATGGAGAGTTCTGGTAAGGATGAGGCACCATTACTTCTTATTACACTTTCTTTACCACAGCTGGTCCACTTAAGTTGTAACTTTCACCAAGACAAGGGTTAGCTTTAAAATTACAATATCAGCTGCACTAGACTGACAATGCATTCTCTATGAAACACCTGTACATCTGTTCATTTATGTAATTGTTCAATTAGACAATCAAGGGGACAGAAATATCTCTCTCTTTCTCTCACTCTCTTTCTCAGGATGACATATGTAGACTACATTCAGCATTATTCAGTGCTAGAGATTTGTAACTTGACTCCAGACTCTCCAAACGATGACAGTCTCAGATGCTGGAACTCTTGCCAATTCGAGGGCTCGTGGAAATTAGGTACCTCGGCTGGTGGCTCCCGGAAGTTCCAAGGTGACTTAACAAGTTAACCTAATACCAGACTATACAGTATTTGGTAGTTAAAGGTATCTATTTTCACTTGGAAGATTAAGTCAGTATCATAATCATACAGTTTTCCTAGCAATGTTTCTTTTAATAATTCTGTATAATGTTTATGTTGTTGTCTTAACTATGTTTCTAACCTGATTCTAAAGCTTTTTTCAACTTCCACTTAGCTTTGACGGTTCTTTTACTTAATATATTATATTACCATTGTAGACATAAAGGTAAACTTTAGGAAATGAAATTCTTCCAAATGTACCTGATGATGATAATAATTATAATAATAATCTTCTTCTTCCTCTTCTTTCATCTTTTCCCTTCAGGGGTCGCCACAGCGAATCATCTCTCTCCACCTATCCCTATCTTCTGCATCCTCAACACTTGCACCCATTAGCTTCATAGCCTCATTACTTCCATCCATATACCTCCTCTTTGGCCTTCCTCTTTGCCTCCTGCCTGGCAGCTCCATGTCCAACATTCTCCTACGAATATACTCACTTTCCCTCCTCGGAATATGTCCAAACCATCTTAATCTGGCCTCCCTAACTTTGTCCCCCAAACGTTCCCCAAACATGAGCTGTCCCTCTGATGTACTCGTTCCTAATCCTGTCCAATCTTGTCACTCCCAAAGAGAACCTCAACATCTTCAGCTCTGCTACCTCTAGCTCTGACTCCTGTCTCTTCCTCAGTGACACTGTCTCTAAACCATACAGCATGGCCGCTCTCACCACTGTCCTGTACACCTTCCCCTTGATTCTCGCTGATATTTTCCTATCACACAGAACTCCCGACACCTTTCTCCACCCATTCCAACCTGCCTGCACTCGCTTCTTTACCTCTTTCCCACACTCTCCATTACTCTGTACTGTTGACCCCAAGTACTTAAACTCCTGTACCTTCTTCACCTCTTCACCCTGTAACCTTACTGTTCCACTTCCCTCCCTTTCATTCACACACATGTACTCAGTCTTACCATGACTGACTTTCATTCCTCTTCTCTCCAGCGCAAACCTCCACCTCTCCAGGCTTTCCTCCACCTGCTCCCTGCTCTCACTACAGATCACAATGTCATCTGCAAACATCATTGTCCAAGGAGACTCCTGTCTGACCTCCTCTGACAACTGGTCCATCACTGTAGCAGAGCCGATCCCTGATGCAGTCCCACCTCCTCTTCTCTCTCTGTCTGTGCACTCTCCTCCCTCCTCTACTTCTTCGACCAACAGTAACCCAATTTCCACCGGTGCCCTGTAGGTCAACGGCGCCGATGGCGGTCGTTGTTAACCCGGGCCTCGACCAATCCGGTATGAATTTCGTACTGATGATTCGCATGGTTAAATTTGGCAATGTTTTATGCCGGATGCCCTTCCTGACGCAACCCTCTCTATTTATCCGGGCTTGGGACCGGCACAGAAGTCACTGGATTGTGACCCCCATGGCTAGTTTAAAAATAATAATAATAATAATAATAATAATAATAATAATAATAATAAAATTAAAAAAAAAATTGCTGCAAACAGCATGTTCAGTGCAAGCACCCAGACTCAGGGAGCCACACATACACACAATTCAAATTGCTGCTGAGATACAGCCTCACATCCTGTTTGGTGGCTTCACTGTCAGATTTGTCCATTACAGGCAAGCCTTATGAAGTGTTCAAAATTCTTTGGACATCTTTTGCAGGCTTACTCTGTGGATAACATTCGACAAAATTTATAGGAAAAAATCTAAGATGGTAGAAAATCTAAAGAATTTGTCATATAGTGCATTGAACTGGTCTCCAGTAATCTAGCCATGGGGGTCACAGTCCAGTGACATGTTCAGAGGAGGGAGAGTGAGTATATTGGTAGGAGAATGTTGGACATGGAGCTGCCAGGCAGGAGCCAAAGAGGAAGGCCAAAGAGGAGGTATATGGATGGAATAAATGAGCTAGTGGGTGCAAGTGTTGCAGATGCAGAAGATAGGGATAGGTGGAGAGAGATGATTCGCTGTGGTGACCCCTGAAGTCTTGCTTTTAAATTTTGGAGACCTGGTTAAAATTTTATATCCATAAACATGCTTCTAAATTAAACCCAAATTTGACTTGGTGGTGGCATTAGAGAGTTGGCCAAATTTGGTCAACAAACACAGGCACACTAGCTACTTCCATGCTGGTCTTGTTTCTACATGTCACGATTAATAAAATCTACAGCTGTAGCTTTTTTACCATATGAAATTAACCAGTCCTAAATATTCAACTTGTGGCTCGCAATATTGTAATTTGACTTTAGATACTTTATGACCCCCTGAGCTAACTTATTGAGTACCTTACTGGAATCTCTGTGGCATTGTTCTAGTGATGCTGAGCAGATCAATAGATCATACATATATTGCAACAGTGAACTGTCTATCATCAGGTCATCTAAATCAACCTTAAGTACCTGATTGAATATATGTGGTGAATGCTTAAACCCTTGAGGCATTCTAGTGTACGTATATTGCTTACCAGCATATGTAAATGCAAACAGATATCTACTTTCTTCTGCCACTGGAACACTGAAAAAGGCTGAACACAGATCAATCACAGTGAAGTATTTGGCTTCAGGAGGGACATTGGTTAGTAGCGTATATGGATTTGGAACATTAGCTGGACAGTCCTCTATTATGTCATTAATTGCTCGCAAGTCATGAATGAGGTGCCATTTAGATTTGTCTGCTTTGATCACAGGAAAAATTGGAGTATTATAATAACTGGCTGTTTCCATTAACACGCCTGCTTTTATGAGGCATTTGATAGGTATTTTTTATGCCTGCTTCTGCCTCAGGTTACAGAGGATATTGAATCTTCATGTGTAGTTGTGCATTCGGCTTGAGCTGTATGCAGATTGGACTGGCCAACTTTATTATTACAGATGGGAGCTGCCTCTCCATTTCCCTACGTAGCTCAGCTTCAACTGTCCCTACTCCTTCAGATGTTGATGTCATTTGTGTTTGTAACTTGTGACTAATAATGATTTCTTGAGGAGTACCAATCAAGTTACTACCACACAAGATTTTGATATAGTTTTTATCAGCAGACTGAAAGATCAACGGGTTTATTGTTGACTCACACTGAATATGTTTAGCTTTTTTTAATCATTGGCCCTAAGTCTGTTAGCAAACTAAGTCTGTTAGTCTGTGCAGCAAGTTAGAGTTATTAAGGATAGAGATGGAAGGGTGCTCACAAGTGAGGAGAGTGTACAGAGGAGATGGAAGGAGTACTTTGAAGAGCTGATGAATGAGGTAAATGAGAGGGAAAAAAGAGTAGAAGGGGTGAACTCTGTGGAACAGAAAGTAGATAAGATTAGAAAGGATGAAGTCAGGAAGGCTTTGAAGAGGATGAAAAGTGGAAAGGCAGTTGGTCCTGACGACATCCCGGTGGAGGTCTGGAAGTGTCTAGGAGAGGCAGCAGTGGAATTTTTAACTACCGTATTTTCCGCACCATAAGGCGCACCGGATTATAAGGCCCAGTCTCAATTATGGAGTCTATTTCTTTACATAAGGCGCACCGTATTATAAGGCGCATGCTAAAACATAGTATACCTACCGGAGGCGTGGCGGAGGTAAGCGTAAGGGGAAGGGAGGAAAATGAGTCATGGTCAGGAAGAGATGAAAGAGTGCAGAAAGCTACAGAGGAAGGGGAGATAGAGTGGAGGTTTCGGCGGGTGAGAGAGAGGTGCAGGGAGTTACATTTAGGCAGGACAGGGAGAGTGATAGTGAAGGATGTCAAGTAATAGCAGTCATGTCTGTAGCTGGGGAAGGATGAGTGAAGTCTAGATCCAGGATGTGTCCTCCCTTGTGTGCGGGAGGGCAGCTGGTGAAAGACAAGGAGAATGAATTCAGAAGAGCTAGAAGGCCAGAAGACTGAAGCTTGTCAGATGGGAGATTGAAATCTCCAAGAACTATCAGAGGGATGCTGTCAGAAGCGAAGACACTGAGGAGTGTGTCCATTTCTTCCATGAAATCTCCTAGGGGACCAGGAGAGCGGTAGATGACAATGATGAAGGGGTTACTGAGAGGTAACTGAAACTGCATGGAATTAAAAAGAAGAGATGGTTATATGAGACAAGGGGAGAGGTGAGGAACTCCATCTCCGTGACAACAGCAGACCTGTACCACCACCCCTGCCTGATTCTCGTGGTGAGTGAGAGAAAGTATAGGCAGAGGATAGAGCAGCCGATGTAGCAGTGTTCTGTGGTGATATTCAGGTCTCAATTAGTGCCAGAAAATCAAAGGAATAGTGGGAGGCTAAAGCTGAGATGAAATTAGCTTTCCTTACAGCAGACTTACAGTTTCAGAGCCCACCTACCACCACTGTTTGAGACTGAGACAACAGGGGAGGGTAGATGAGATTGCTGGAAACATTGCTTGATGAGAGTGCCTGTGTCTGTAAGAGGTAACAACAGAGATAGGTTTGAGGCACATGTCTGTGGTCTTGTCAAAGTGAGGTTAAGTATGAATTAAGGATGTAAGAGAACAAGAAAAAGATGTGATAATACACTTACTATTTAAGTAATTAACAGGTCTTGACAAAGCTATCTGCAAACCACTGTAGACAAGACACGAGAACCTTCAATATAAATTAGTAAGCCCTGCCCACAATTCACACCTTAAAGGAGCCCGAAACTACTCTTGATTAATCACCAGAGACAGCTAAGAAGCAAAGATCAACACTATAGGATCAACAAGCTATACAATATAATATACTATACAAGCTATACATATGTTACGGGTGGCAGGTCCCAGGTTGGACCACTAGGGGGGGTTGCTAACAGGGATTGGTTTTGTTTATGTTTTTGTATGTCATGTGCCTGTGTTAGCCCCGCCTTGTTCCTAATGTGTCCCCATTGATGTTCACCTGTTCCTAATGTGTTCCCTAATTATGTTTTGTATATATAGTGGCCTTTTGCCAGGGTTCGGGGCTAGTCCTCGTCTTTATGTAGCGTCTATGTGTGGTGTCGGTCATGTGTTCATTTTTGTTTATTTTGAGTTAAATAAATCCCTGTCTTTTGTCTATCCTCGCGCTGGGTCTGTTTTCCTCATGCCTTGGATACCGGAAACGTGACAACATAAGTTTGTATAATATAATATATAAGCTATACAATATAACACTCTACCTCAATATGTAGCATGGGTTCTTGTTCAGCATTAGTTGTTAAAATTGGTAACTGATTCTCCCCTATAAGATTCTCTGGGCATCCCTATTAACATGGTTTGGACCCCCCCACGGGTTCACTGGGCCTTGGGCTGGACCCCGAAACGGCTGCTGCCACCCTCCTCCCATCACACCCCCAGGTGGCTGTGGCCTTGGATGTGTGGGGCACATTGCTCTGTTATGTCCAGTCTGTCCACATCCCCAGCACACTCCCGGCGGAAAGTTAAACCGAACATTTCTTTGGCCTCTTTGGGGCTCTTTCTTGGGTTCTTAATTTATCCTCATTCTTTCTGTGTTGGTCAACAGCATGTGAAACGTGGTCACAGAACTCCCTGTGTGGTTTGGAAGTTAAGCCGACCACCTCTTCCAGCTTGCATTTTACAGGCTGTGGCATGACATTTATCACAGCCTGTCTAAACAGTGCAGCCAGTAATGGATCTCCCTCTGGATCCCCCTCTCTCTTGTTTCCATGTTTTCAGTTGCTCCTGAATGTACAGCGTTGGGTTCTCTGCTTCCCCCAACAGATCGCCCTTTAATGCCTTTGTGTCAACTCTACTTGGATACTCGGCACGCAGGGCATGCCACACGGCAGGGCGGTAAGCATTGAAGACAATTCCATCCATGTGATGTGTATCTACCGCCTCGGTCAAGTGTGAAGCATGAAGGATTTCTTCAATCTTTCCTCCTCCCAAGATCTTTGCTAAAAGGACTTTTATGTCTCCCACAGATAAAGTTTACCAGCAGTCTCGTCTTCTAACACTTTTATCCACTTTCCAGCTCCTTCATGAATGTTAGGAAGGCGAGTGACAAGCCCCTCAAGGTCCTGTGTAGCCCATGGCACATATTGTCCCTGTGCACCTTTATTTATAATTGGGAATTGTGGAGTTAAGGGCCTACAGTAAGTCGTCCTGTCTCTCTTCCCCGTTTCCAACTTACTACAGTAAATAATGACTCCTCTTCACCTTCATTCTCTCTACTATATAATAATCTGCTTCTTGGTGTCAATACTTTACCTGTCTCACTGCTTAGTTGTACTGGTGTTTTAATGATCCTGTCTATCCCCTCTTCACTTAGCTTTACTCCTGCATCCTCTTCTCTTCTTTCCTCCTTTCCATATTCTTTTTTCATCCTCTGTAAATCTGCCTTTACATCTCAATAACAGTCTAACGGTGTACTTTCCTATCAGTTTTCCTATCCTGTCTCTTCTTCAGTTTCATATACAGCTCCCTATCATCAACATGATGATCTCCTAAAACTTCCACCTTCCACTCTTGAGTACTGGGAACTGACCTTCCAGGGGCATGTAGGGGGGGCGGTGTAGCCAACCTCTCCTTGCTGTTATTCTGTGCCTTGCTATCTAACTGCTTTAGCTTTTTTCTCTCCTGCTTGTTCTTTTTCACTAACATTTCTCCTTCTTTCTTAAATAAAGCTAACACTTCCCTTTCTTGCTGCCTTTTTATTTCTCTCTGTGTACTCTTTTTTCATTTGTATACCAGCCTTCATACTGTGTCAAAACACAAAACAAGTGAACATTTTGTCCTCAAAGTTGTTGTGTAAGAAGCAGGAAAATGGGCACACGTAAGGATTTGAGTGAGTTTGACAAGGACCAAATTGTGATGGCTAGATGACTGGATCAGAGCATCTCCAAAACTGCAGCTCTTGTGAGGGGGTTGTGGGGAGAGAATGCTGGCCCATGTGGTCCGATCCAACAGACGAGCTACTGTTGCTCAAATTGCTGAAAAAGTTAATACTGCTTCTGATAGAAAGGTGTTAGAATACACAGTGCCTCGCAGTTTGTTGCATATAGGGGCTGCATAGCCACAGACCAGTCAGAGTGGCCATGCTGACCCCGTGCACTGCTGAAAGCACCAACAATGGGCAGATGAGCATCAGAACTGGACCACGGAGCAAAGGAAGAAGGTGGCCTGGTCTGATGAATCATGTTTTCTTTTACATTGCATGGATGGCCAGGTGTATGTGCGTTGCTTACCTGGGGAACACATAGCACCAGGCTGCACTATGGGAAGAAGGCAAGCCCACAGCACACCTTCAGGCATCTATTGAGTCCATACATCGATGGGTCAGGTCTGTTGTGGCAGCAAAATGGGGAAACACAATGTTAGGAAAAGTTTATTCATTTCAATAATTCAACTCAAATTGTGAAACTCGTGTATTAAATAAATTCAGTGCACACAGACTGAAGTAGTTTAAGTCTTTGGTTCTTTTAATTGTGATGGTTTTGGCTCACATTTAACAAAAACCCACTAATGCAATCTCAACAAATTAGAATACTTCATAAGACCAATAAAAAAACATTTTTAGTGAATTGTTGGCCTTCTGGAAAGTATGTTCATTTACTGTACATGTACTCAATACTTGGTAGGGGCTCCTTTTGCTTTAATTACTGCCTCAATTCAGCATGGCATGGAGGTGATCAGTTTGTGGCACTGCTGAGGTGGTATGGAAGCCCAGGTTTCTTTGACAGTGGCCTTCAGCTCATCTGCATTTTTTGGTCTCTTGTTTCTTATTTTCCTCTTGACAATACCCCATAGATTCTCTATGGGGTTCAGGCTTCAGTCTCCGCCCTTCCTCCAGATTCTAGGACCTTGGTTTCCAAATAAAATACAAAACTTGCTCTCATCTGAAAAGAGGACTTTGGACCACTGGGCAACAGTCCAGTTCTTCTTCTCTTTAGCCCAGGTAAGACGCCTCTGACGTTGTCTGTGGTTCAGGAGTGGCTTAACAAGAGGAATACGACAACTGTAGCCAAATTTACATTTACATTTCTGGCATGTGGCAGACGCTCTTATCCAGAGCGACATACAAAAGTGCTTTAGTTCTCAGTCACTGAATACATTAACACTGGTTCAATAGGACACAAACTTGGGATACCATTAGCCTAAAAACTGAGTTGGTTTTTTTTTTTTTTAAACAACAACATAATAAATAAACAGGGAAAAATAGGAGCTAGTTTAAGTTCTTCAGGAAGAGGTAAGTCTTCAGTTGCCGTTTGAAGACAGTCAGTGACTCGGCCGTACGGACATCTAGGGGTAGTTCGTTCCACCACCTCGGTGCCAGAACAGAGAAGAGTCTAGATGTATACCTACCTTTTTCCCTGAGACATGGTGGGACCAGTCGAGCAGTGCTAGCGGATCTGAGGGAGCAAGGTGCAATGCGAGGAGTGACGAGAGCTTTGAGGTAAGATGGCGCTGGTCCATTCTTGGCTTTGTAGGCAAGCATTAGTGTTTTGAATCTGATGCGTGCAGCTACTGGAAGCCAGTGGAGGGAACGCAGCAGTGGGGTGGTGTGGGAGAACTTGGGCAGGTTGAAAACAAGTCGTGCAGCTGCATTTTGGATCATTTGCAGTGGGCAAATTGCATTCAGAGGTAGACACGCCAGAAATTCCTTGACACGTCTCTGTGTGGTGGCTCTTTATGCCTTGACCCCAGCCTCAGTCCATTCCTTGTGAAGTTCACTCAAATTCCTGAATCGATTTTGCTTGACAATCCTCATAAGGCTGCGGTTCTCTCGGTTGGTTGTGCATCTTTTTCTTCCACACTTTTTCCTTCCACTCAACTTCCTGTTAACATGCTTGGATACAGCACTCTGTGAACAGCCAGCTTCTTCGGCAATGAATGTTTGTGGCTTATCCTCCTTGTGAAGGGTGTCAATGATTGTCTCTGGACAACTGTCAGATCAGCAGTCTTCCCCATGATTGTGTAGCTTAGTGAACCAAACTGAGAGACCATTTTGAAGGCTCAGGAAACCTTTGCAGTTGTCTTGAGTTGATTAGCTGATTGTCATGTCACCATATTCTAATTTGTTAAGATAGTGAATATATATATATATATATATATGTGTGTGTGTGTGTGTGTGTGTGTGTGTGTGTGTGTGTGTGTGTGTTTGTGTGTGTGTGGTTTCTGCAGCTACATTCAGCACTAACCCACAGTTTCTGGTGAAACTGGACATCGACAGTTATGGCGATAACAAATGTTCAGTACTTGTGGCACTGATGCAGAAAGGTGCACGCCAAGCCAAAGAAAAAGGAGTCAAAAACTACTGCATTGGCTTCTACATCTACAAGGTAAGACTGTAATCTCATCAATAATATAGCAGTAATGGTGAAAGGATGGTGCACTATTTGCTAGTGTGTGAAAAGGTCTTGTGAGAATGTTTAAGGAACGTTGATCAATACAATTGGAAATTTGAACTGAAATTAATCATTTCAAGCTATTCAGCATTATGATGGCATTATTCTTTGGTGTGTGATTTCCTTGCAGGTTCCAGATAAGGTGTGTATTGCAGGTAGCAGTGGTGTAGTCCAGTGCGAAGTAGCTGGTATACTGTGACAAGATCCCGAAGATCTTGAAGCCAGCCTCTGTTCCTCTCTACCTTCACACCACCTTTGTGACACATACAGTATGGGGCTAAAACTTTGTAGATACATGAGAAACATCCCATTTCAGAATCATGGGCATATTAATAGGGAGCTAATCTCCATTGTCTTGACACTGGGCACTGGTGTCAGGTGAAAGGCCAAAAGTGTTTCAGGGTCAAACTGTTGAGCTCTTTCATTCCAACCTCGGCATACCATGTTGTCATGGAGCTCACTTTGTGTACATTGGGTTTTGGGGCTCTACAGTATGCAAATACATTTGATTCCAACTTTGTGGCTACAGTTTGAGGTTGAAGCCTGAATGCAGGTGTGGTGTGGTGGTCAGAAGTTCACATGCTTTTATTGCGGTAACAGAACAGATCCGCCCATTAGCCAGACTGTGTTTCTTTGCACTGCTTCAATAGATCGACTGTAACCTACAGTGTATTTATGGTTTAGCAATATGCAAACAAATGCACAAGAAAATGAATTTAGCTTGTTTTCATACACAATGGTTTAACCATTTTTTAAAAAGTGCTGACATTTATGACAATTTATAATACCCTAAGGCCATTTTAGGACTTTATATAATATAAACATATACCTCTCAGATTTTAAATACCCTTCACAAACATATTGTTACAAATTATCTGGACAATCATTTGACAGTGAATACATCCTGTGTGTTTATACATGTCACACTGAGTGTTGTGTGTTGCAGTATAAAGGAAAGCAGGACGTCTCCCTTGGACCTGGTGATCTGCAGAAACCGGATGCACGAAGCGATTTCATGGAAATGCGGGAGGTGTGTCAACGCTTTGACCTTCCACTTGCTGAATACGTCATCATTCCTGCCACCTATGAGGCGAATCAAGAGGCCAACTTCCTGTTGCGGGTGTTTTCTGAGAAGTAGGCTGCCTGATATATAATCAGTAAATATATCTATTTACCAATAAAAATGTGCAAATTAATTAATAAATGCACAGAAATTAATCAATAAAAATATACAAATTAACACAAATCAACCAATCAATATATGCTAATTAACTGCTATATATTCCTTTTTTTTCTTTTTTAACACTTTTCTCTCAGGATTGGTGATAAAACAACAGCAGCTGGTTATGTAAAATTACATCACTGTTGTTGTGTAAAAAGTGTTGTAAAATCCCAATCATGACACTATATTACTTTTACAAATTTTTTCCTAATAATTAATCAAATATAGCCTTTGGTGTGGACCTTAATTTAGCCACACTGCACAGACAGAAGTTCATCAGAAAGCATATTTCACAATGTTGATATACTTTTATGTTATATGTTATATGAACCTGTTCCTGTTACCCTGTTCTTGATAATCTTGTTCCTGCTCCTGGTTAATAGGCAATATGATTAGAAAATATGTGCTTTCCTTCAAGTTATTCTATGCGTTCCTACGTGTTACTGGATTATAAGGGCGTACTTATTTTTTATTACCTGGTTTCTACAGCTTTGAGGACAGAAGACCTTGCTGTTTTTTATGTTTCAAACGTAATTTTATTATTCTTATTTGTGTCAAGAAAGAAAGGAAAAAAAGAAGCTGATGAAAGAACGATAGTTTATTACTGTTATAACACATCATAACAGGAACCAGCTTGTTTTGTGAATGTTCCACAACATTAAATGCAATTATAAATATAAATTATAAAAAATAATAATTGTTTAGTCAACAAGTAATCACAATATTTGGCAAGTTGCTGTTGTATAAGAGGACTGAAACACACATGTTGTTATAGGGGAATAATAAATACGTTAAATCATTGTCTGCTCTCAATAATCTTAAGATGCAGTTTTATGTTTTTACGTTTTAGCTTTCTGTTAGCTAACGTCAGTTAGCTAGCCTTACTGCATAGTTCTGAGCCAGACTTTCATCAATGTAAAATGCTTAATTATATATTGTACAACAGTTCGGCTTTTCTGCGACATTCAGTTCTGTTTCTAATGAAATCTGTATCACGTGCTGTAGCAAGATTATTTAGGCCATAGCCTATTTGTTGATAGAAAGCTGTTTCTAAAATGACAGATGGATTTGGAAGTTGCTTAAGTTATTGCCCATGTACGTATGCTTAAGGCTGGAATACACTACATGATTTTTGCCCCGATTTTTGCCCTATTTACATTCTGGAGTAGTTGACAGATTTCATAAAAAATCGAGTAGTGTATGATGGTAACAAACTATAGATTTCATCCAGTCGGAGGACATGAAACATGTTTTTCTGCTGGTTTTAGAACAAATATTTTCATTTGTCATGCGTCTCCTAGCAACAAGGCACACGTTTATGCTCTAGTTTGTTGTAATCAGATCTGCTAGAGTGTGTTCCTCAGTCGTTTAGTGTATGTCCTCTGTGACTATTACAAAGTTGGTAAGTTGGTATGATCCTGGTTATTATACAGTAAATACTGTTGGCAGACAAAGGTATGTTAGTAATATATATTCAGCTGCTTTTAAATATCTGTCTGTTTATTGCACATTTATTTTAAGTTTCAGAAAATAAATTCTGGTTTTTACTTGATACTTGAACGATAGACCACTCTTATCGATCCTACCTTATAAATTAGCAAAGGCAGCACAGCAAGCTGATATCCAACTATGAAAAAGGGATATGTAGAGTTGCACAAGTGTAACAAGTCTAAAGTGTTGCACAAGCCTAAAGAGAGAAAAATTATAATGACTATTTTTGTCTAAATACTACATAGAAAATTAACAAATTAAAGCTGGTAACTAAAGTAAACTTTCCAGAAGTTTGACTAAAACTAATGACTAAAACTTGCCAAAAATGCAATGACTTTTTGTCGACTAAAACAAGACTAAAACTATGAAAGACTAAAATTACTAAAAAGTGACTAAGCTAATAACCATTTTTGTCTGAAGATAAAGACTAAAGATAAAGACTAAATCAAAAATGGCTATCAGAATTAACACTGCTGTCACCCTGGTGAAGAAGGCCCAGCAGCGTCTTTACCATCTCAGACGCCTAAAGGACAACTGCCCTCAAAGGTGCTAAAGATGTTCTACACCTGCACCACTGAGAGCATCCTGATGGGAAACATCACAGGCTAGTTTGGAAACAGCACCAAGCAGGACAGGCAAGCTCTCCAGAGGGTGGTGCGATCAGCCGAGCGTACCATCCACACCAAGCTCCCTGACCTGGTGACTATATACAGCAAGAGTGCAGTGAAATAAAATTATTACATGACTTTTTTTAGATTAGATTAGATTCAACTTTATTGTCATTGCACATGGGTACAAGGCAAGGAAATTCAGTTAGCATCTAACCAGAAGTGCAAAGCGGTAGTTAAGTATAAACATATGTACAGATATACAGACTAAATAGATATACAGCGGGTAAAATAAGTATTGAACACATCATTTTTCTCAGAAAATATATTTCTAAAGGTGCTATTGACATGAAATTTTCACCAGATGTTGGTAACAACCCATGGAATCAACACATGCAAAGAAATCAAACCATATCTATAAATTAAGTTATGTGTAATGATGTGAAATGACACAGGGAAAAAGTATTGAAAACACTTGAAACACTGAAATTTATTTAATACTTCGTACAAAAGCCTTTGTTGGGAATGACACCTTCAAGACGCCTCCTGTATGGAGAAGCTAGTTGTAATACAGAAAAAAAGTGAAATATTCAGTGTTATCTATATGTAAACAAAAGACATCTGAAACAGACGTGGTGGTTGACGTGTTCACTGAAGTTTAGCGAGTTTATTACGAAAATGTAAATTAAAAAAAGAAAACTCTAAATTACAAAGGAAGAAACTGTCAGCAAGTGTCTGTGTTCTGCACATGTTTATCAAAACAGAACAGGAAGAATTTCTAGGACAAAACAAAGTATATCACGGTCATAAGATGAGGTCATAAACAAATAGTATCACACAGTCAGCCAAGGGCCAGAGTCAGCTCAGGACGGAGCGTACCGAGATATATTCAGAATATATTGTATATGAACAGAATATATATTTATATATGACTATACAGAATGTTTATGAACATACATAATATACACATGAATGTACAGAGATTCCACTGTGGGGTGAAAACTGTTCCTTAGCCTGCAGACCGCAGGCACCTGAACCTCTTCCCAGAGGTAGGAGAGTAAACAGTTTATGGGCTGCATGAGAGGTGTCCTTGACGATGCTGAAAGCTTTATGCAGACATCGCTTCCTCTGGACATCCTCAGTGGCAGGAAGTGTGGTCCCAATAATGTGTTGGGTGGTGTTCACCACCCTCTGTAATGTTTTTCGTTCCATAACTGAGCAATTCTCGTACCAGACTGAGGTACAGCTGGTTACGATGCTCTCAAAAAAAAAAAGATAGCTGAAGAAAGGTGGTTACTCCTCAGTAATCTCAGGAAGAGGAGGCACTGGTGAGCTTTCCTGATCAGGCAGGAAGTGTTGCTGAACCAAGCCAAGTCCACAGAAATCTGGATCCCCAGCAACTTGAAGCTGGTAACATGTTCAACCATCCTCCTATTTATGTGAATGGGGTGTGTGTGTAACCACTCCTCTTCTTTCCGATTTAATGAATAAATACAGGTTTTGAGGAGCTGAAGAATCAGAATATATATTATACATCTTGCATATAGGGGCACGGTGACTTAGTGGTTAGCACGTTTGCCTCACACCTCCAGGGTTGGGGGTTTGATTCCCGCCTTCGCCGTGTGTGTGTGGAGTTTGCATGTTCTCCCTGTACCTCGTGGGTTTCCTCTCCCAGTCCAAAGACATGCATTGTAGGTTGATTGGCATCTCTAAATTGTCCGTAGTGAGTGAATGAGAGTGTGTGTGTGCCCTGCGATGGGTTGGCACTCCGTGCAGGGTGTATCCTGCCTTGATGCCCAATGACGCCTGAGATAGGCACAGGCTCCCCGTGACCCAAGTGTAGATCGGATAAGCGGTAGACAATGAATGAATATCTTGCATATATAATTTGCTCCATTAGCCTGATTGATCCTTACTTAGATAACAACACTTTCTCACGCGAGTCTATTAGTACGAGTATAATAAACTTATGTCCGATTTTGCCAAGACCAAGGGGATGGAATAGAAAAGGACTTGAGTAAAGTGGTATTGAATTAATATGCAATTACTGCAGGTTGTCTGCCAACTTGTGCATGAATTGAATGTAAAGTAAAACACTATGGGTGCACGTCAAGTTCTGCTGGCATGCAAGACCTGATGAAATTCAAGAACTTGCCTAAGTCTACGTGGAAAGACATTCCATTCACCATGAGGAAGAGTTTTCACTTGTTAAGTTTCTCAAGTTTCAATCCACACATGCAAAGAAATCAAACCATAGATGTCTATAAATCAAGTTATGTGTAATGATGTGAAATGACACAGGGAAAAAGTGTTGAACACATGAAGAAATGGAGGTGCAAAAAGGCTTGGAAAGCCAAGACACCAGCTGAAATCAATCAGTAATTAGAAAGCAACCCTGCCCCTTGTCAGTGCAAATTAATATCAGCTGCTTCAGTCCCAACTGATGGCCTGTAAAGGAGTCTAATTACCAAGGTGTCACACAAGAAACATCTCATGATGGGGAAAATCAACGAGCTCTCTCAAGACCTTTGGTGTTGGTGTGCTTGACTGGCCAGCAAACTCACCAGACCCCATAGAAAATCTAATGTCATCTGCTGGTGTTGGTTCATTGTGTTTTTTGAAAACCAAAGTCACTGCACCCGTTTACCAAGAAATTTTGGAGCACTTCATGCTTCCTTCTGCTGATCAGCTTTTTGAAGATGCTAATTTCATTTTCCAGCAGGATTTGGCACTGCCCACACTGCCAAAAGAACCAAAAGTTGGTTAATTGACCATGGTGTTGGTGTGCTTGACTGGCCAGCAAACTCACCAGACCTGAACCCCATAGAGAATCTATGGGGTATTGTCAAGAGAAAAATGAGAAACAAGAGACCAAAAAATGCAGATGAGCTGAAGGCCACTGTCAAAGAAACCTGGGCTTCCATACCACGTCAGCAGTGCCACAAACTGATCACCTCCATGCCACACCTAATTGAGGCAGTAATTAAAGCAAAAGGAGCCCCTACCAAGTATTGAGTACATGTACAGTAAATGAACATACTTTCCAGAAAGCCAACAATTCACTAAAAATGTATTTTTTATTGGTCTTATGAAGTATTCAAATTAGTTGAGAGAGTGAATTGGTGGGTTTTTGTTAAATGGTAGCCAAAATCATCACAATTAAAAGAACCAAAGACTTAAACTACTTCAGTCTGTGTGCACTGAATTTATTTAATACACGAGTTTCACAATTTGAGTTGAATTACTGAAATAAATGAACTTTTCCACAACATTCTAATTTTTTTTAAGATGTTTAAATGTCATACAATTACATGGTTTGACTTGCAAACATAAGTATAGTCAATGCTGCTGTTTTTGTTCTTCTTCTTCCGCTGCTCCCAGTTTGGGGTCGCCACAGCGGATCATTTAGTCTGCACATTTCAATTTGGCACAGGTTTTTATGCCGGATGCTCTTCCTGACGCAACCCTCCCATTTTATCTGGGCTTGGCACCGGCACTGAGAGTTAATTTGTCAGTAGCTTGTTTCGTGCCGTGCCCGGGAATCAAACCCGGGCCGTGGCAATGAGAGCGCGGGATCCTGCCACTCAAGCACCAGGAGGCTCACAGTCAGTGCTGCTTTAATGTAATGAAATTTAAAAATTCTTTTTTCCATAAGTTTTTTTCTATAGGGTTTTCTATTGGTTGTGCTTTTTTTTTTAAATTCTACTTATACTACAGAAATTCCCTTACTTTAAGTAGTCTCTTTTGACTTCATGAACCCTCTAATAAAAAAGAGGTAAAGAGAGTAAATAGCTAGTGGCTCAACTGAACTTTGACCCTTCTAGGTGACTGTTGGTTGATGGCGGCTGTTGCTGCTCTCACTCTGGACCAAGACATTCTTGCTCATGTGATTTATCCTGAACAGAACTTTAAGGATAATTATGCTGGCATCTTTCACTTTCAGGTAAATCATACAGCGGTTCAGAGTCAAATTTCAATTTCTGATTCAAAATGTAATTTTATTTATCACATACACAACCATGCAAACATGTAGTGAAATGCCTTATGGACTCTTTGAGTCCTAAAAATCTAATCAATAAGAATAAAAAATTACAAAATATCTAAGAATCAAATTTGAATAAAATGACAAAAAAGATTGCTGTACAGATGGGAAAGGGAGGAAGTACATTCAAAAATATAATATATAAAAATGTATGTATTAATGCAGGTCAGTGGTAGATAACATATAGTTAGCCTTAAAGCAGAAAGGAACAAACTAAATATTTTGTCAGATAAAATTCTTAAATGACTTTTAAAGCTCAAGGTTTCAACCTGGCTGGTTGGTTGCTAGGATGTAGCTAGTTAGTTGCCAAGGAGCCTCAGCTGGTTGCAGGGTCTTGTTAGGTGTGGTGATTGAGAGCCAGAGGCGGAAGCGTTCAGATCCATATGCAGATTTATTTAGGCGTAGACAAAAGCAGGGTCAAATAGGCAGGCAAAAAGGGTCAAAAATCGTGAAGCAATCAGACAGGAAAACAATCAAAGGGATAATCCAAAACACAGTAAACGGGAAAAAATGAGCAGAGGTCAAAACACAGAAAAGCAATCCAAAGAGAAACAACAATAGCATGGCTTGGTAAAGTCAACAAAGAACAATACTTCACGTCGGAGCTGGGGTGCGCTCTGCTTATATATCCAGACTGCAACCCGGAAGGGGATTCAAAACTCAGGCGAGGGCTCCCTCTGGTGTTCTGACCTGGGACATGACGTTACAGAGCCCCCCCCCCGGGGGGGGGTTTGGGATCACGATGGAACTCCCCAGTCAGAGAGGGATCCAGAATGTCGGCTGTATTGGCCCAAGACTACTCTTCAGGGCCGTAGACCTCCCAGTCGACTAGGTATTGGAGCCGGCCTCTCAGGCGCC
Organism: Hemibagrus guttatus; assembly: GCA_033459395.1. Classification (NCBI taxonomy): domain Eukaryota; kingdom Metazoa; phylum Chordata; class Actinopteri; order Siluriformes; family Bagridae; genus Hemibagrus; species Hemibagrus guttatus. The sequence goes on along the minus strand of JAUCMX010000026.1, from coordinate 3,201,003 downwards.
GAGAATCTAAGAGGGAGCGTACCTGGTAAGCAGGGGCTCCATCAATGTCCAGAGGAGGTGGGGGCGTACTGATGGAACCAGTGTCGGGGCGTGGGTCGTGTGCAGACTTAAGGAGCGAGACATGAAAGGTAGGGCAGATGCGATATGAAGCTGGGAGCTGCAGGCGGAAAGAGACAGGGTTGATCTGCCGAATGATCTTGAAGGGTCCAATGAACCTAGGCCAGAGTTTCCTACAGGGCAGTTTGAGCTTGAGATTGCGTGTGGAGACCCAGACCCTTTGTCCACCTGATACGCAGGGTGTTGGCACCGATGTCGGTTAGCCTGGATGCGTTGCCGTCTCACTGCCCTCTGGAGGTGCACATGGGCTCGTTCCCAGACCTCCTGACTCTTACGGGACCATTCATTAACAGATGGGACATCGGAAGGCTCTCCCATCCCGGGAAACAATGGCAGTTGATATCACAAGACGCACTAAAAAGGGGTTAGCGCAGTGGCAAAATGAATGAGGGAGTTTTGGGGGTAATTGGACCACGGGAGGAATTCACTCCACCGATGTTGTTCCGTGCTACAATAAGTTCTAAGAAACCTCCCAATCTCCTGGTTAAGTCGTTCGGCCTGTCCGTTGGACTGGGGGTAAGCAATCACATACTTATTGAGAATATCCCTGAACACCTCGTTAATGAGGGACTGAAAAACGGCTGGAGCATTCGTAGGTCCATAGGGCATGACTAGTTACTCGAAGTGTCCACTGGTGGTATGATAGGCGGTTTTCCACTCGTCTCCTTCCTTGATGCGAACCAAATTGTATCCACTGTGCAAGTCCAGTTTTGTGAAGACCTTGGCCCCTCGTAACTGTTCCAGGGCAGCTGGTACCAGAGATAACGGGTATGGATAACGAACCGTCAGTGCATTAAGGCCCCTATAGTCTATGCATCCGCCATCCTTTTTCTCCACAAAGAAAAATCCGGCTGCTGCCAGGGAGGTGGAGGGCCTAATATAACCTGAGGCCAGGGCTTCCTCAATATACTCCTCCATGGCCCTCCTCTCTGGAATGGAGAGTGAGTAGACGCGGCACTTGGGGGGCATGGCATTGGGGATCAATTCAATAGCGCAATCCCACAGGTGATGGGCAGGGAGGTCAGCGGCCCTCTCCTTACTGAACACTTCCCATAAATCGTTATAATCCTGTGGGATGGTGGCCTGGATGGTGTACTGTGAACATTCAACTGTGGTGATGAGGCATGGACGAGGTATACGCATGAAGCATGTTTCAGTGCACCAGGGGGACGCTCTCTTTCCAACAGTCGAAATTGGCTAAGCTGCATGGGTTCAGGGAGGTCCAACCGGGGGTTTGGAGGCTCTGTGTGGTGAACAGCTGGTTGGAAGAGCAGGTGATCTTTGTGTGACCAAAGTGCGAAACCGAATAGCATAATCCGCGGCGGACTCAGTGCCCTGACACAACTCAAGTAACTGCACCGATATGTCCTTTCCCCCCGCCGGATATTCAAAAACTTCCCAAATTAGCCTCGCGAAATAGTCAAAGGAGGTTTTTACCTGAGAATCCACGTCCCATACTGCCGATGCACAGAAAAGCAACCCAAAGAGAAACAATAGCATGGCTTGGTAAAGTCAACAAAGAACAATACTTCGCGTCGGAGCTGGGGTGCACTCTGCTTATACAGTGGGGCAAAAAAGTATTTAGTCAGACAACAATTGTGCAAGTTCTCCCACTTAAAAAGATGAGAGAGGCCTGTAATTTTCATCATAGGTACACTACAACTATGAGAGACAGAATGAGAAAAAAAAAATCCAGAAAATCACATTGTCTGATTTTTAAAGAATTTATTTGCAAGTTATAGTGGAAAATAAGTATTTGGTCAATAACAAAAGTTCATCTCAATACTTTGTTATATACCCTTTGTTGGCAATGATAGAGGTCAAACATTTTCTGTAAGTCCCCAAACAAGGTTTTTACACACTGTTGCTGGTAGTTTGGCCCATTCCTCCATGCAGATCCCCTCTAGAGCAGTGATGTTTTGGGGCTGTCACTGGGCAACACGGATTTTCAACTCCCTCCAAAGATTTTCTATGGGGTTGAGATCTGGAGACTGGCTAGGCCACTCCAGGACCTTGAAATGCTTCTTACGAAGCCACTCCTTCGTTGCCCGGGCGGTGTGTTTGGGATCATTGTCATGCTGAAAGACCCAGCCACGTTTCATCTTCAATGCCCTTGCTGATGGAAGGAGGTTTTTACTCAAAAGCTCACGATATATGCCCCCATTCATTCTTTCCTTTACAGGGATCAGTCGTCCTGGTCCCTTTGCAGAAAAACAGCCCCAAAGCATGATGTTTCCACCCCCATGCTTCATAGTAGGTATGGTGTTCTTTGGATGCAACTCAGCATTCTTTCTCCTCCAAACACGACAAGTTGAGTTTTTACCAAAAAGTTCTATTTTGGTTTCATCTGACCATATGACATTCTCCCAATCCTCTTCTGGATCATCCAAATGCTCTCTAGCAAACTTCAGACGGGCCTGGACATGTACTGGCTTAAGCAGGGGGACATGTCTGGCACTGCAGGATTTGAGTCCCTGGCGGCGTAGTGTGTTACTGATGGTAGCCTTTGTTACTTTGGTCCCAGCTCTCTGCAGGTCATTCACTAGGTCCCCCCGTGTGGTTCTGGGATTTTTGCTCGCCGTTCTTGTGATTATTTTGACCCCACGGGGTGAGATCTTGCGTGCAGCCCCAGATCGAGGGAGATTATCAGTGGTCTTGTATGTCTTCCATTTTCTAATAATTGCTCCCACAGTTGATTTCTTCACACCAAGCTGCTTACCTATTGCAGATTCAGTCTTCCCAGCCTGGTGCAGGTCTACAATTTTGTTTCTGGTGTCCTTTGACAGCTCTTTGGTCTTGGCCATAGTGGAGTTTGGAGTCTGACTGTTTGAGGTTGTGGACAGGTGTCTTTTATACTGATAACGAGTTCAAACAGGTGCCATTAATACAGGTAACAAGTGGAGGACAGAGGAGCCTCTTAAAGAAGAAGTTACAGGTCTGTGAGAGCCAGAAATCTTGCTTTTTTGTAGGTGACCAAATACTTATTTTCCACCATAATTTGCAAATAAATTCTTTAAAAATCAGACAATGTGATTTTCTGGATTTTTTTTTTCTCATTCTGTCTCTCATAGTTGAATTGTACCTATGATGAAAATTACAGGCCTCTCTCATCTTTTTAAGTGGGAGAACTTGCACAATTGGTGGCTGACTAAATACTTTTTTGCCCCACTGTATATCCGGGCTGCAACCCGGAAGGGGATTCAAAACTCAGATGAGGGCTCCCTCTGGTGTTCTGACCTGGGACATGACGCTACATTAGGTGACTGTTATAGTATCTTAGGTGGTTCTCTACAGTTTCAATATGATCCCAGCAAAGTGGCTGTGTTATCTAAATTACAGAAGAAGAACCTGTCACAGAATGTCTGTGTTCAGCACATGTTTATCAAAACAGAACAGAAAGAATTTCTAGGTCAAAACTAAGGATATCATGGTCATAAGATAAGGTCATAAACAAATGGTATCACAAAGTCAGCTCACAGCAGAGCGTGCCGAAATATGTTCAAAATATATCACTAGGATTGCTGGGGTTGCAACCTGACCACTTCCCTATGGACACTTAAACCAGTCTAGAGCACTGCTACTTGCCAACCATAAATTCAGTCTCTCTAAAAATAAAATTCTGTGTTTGTGGGTTTGGTACATTCTTGATTAAACATTTGGAATATGTTGTAAAATTATTGTGTTTTTTTTTGTTTTGGTTTATTCACAGGCCAAAAAACATTACAAAAAAAAGAAAAAGAAAAGAAAGGTGAAAAGACATGCCTACTCCATCACGGCAGCACAGAAGGTCCGACACTGAAAAAACACACACTTCCATCTATTTTCTGGCGCACTTACCCTACACAGGGTCATGGAGAACCTGGGGTCTATCAAAGGGGCCACGGGGCACAAGATGGGGGACCCCCTGGATGGGGTGCCAACCACACTCAGTGCACAATCACACACACACACACACACACACACACACACACACACTAGGAAAGTACTACTGTAATCTATACTTACTTGACATTTATTAGAAACCCCTATACAAGACATCTTGTATTGATGGTTCCGTTCTTGCTGCTGTAGGTGCAAGTGAGGAAGAGCGATACTAAAGAAGTGGAATTGGTTCGTCTCAGAAATCCCTGGGGCCACATGGAGTGGACCGGTGCCTGGAGTGATGGGTAAGCTGTCGACTGATCATCACAAAATGAGTTTTAATAGTTTTTTTTAAAAAAAAACCATTGTGAGCACGTAGTTATGAAATCAAACATTGTGTGTTTTTAAATTCAATAAAATGCCAAAAGTTGGGTAATTATTACGTGGTTAATTACTTGGGTAATTATTGTTTAATGATGTTCTACTGGACAACCCCATCTTGTTTTCATATTCAGCTCCAAAGAGTGGGAAACAGTCTCAAAAGAGGATAGGGCCAAGTTTAATGTTCAAGTTGATGATGGAGAGTTCTGGTAAGGATGAGGCACCATTACTTCTTATTACACTTTCTTTACCACAGCTGGTCCACTTAAGTTGTAAAACTTTCACCAAGACAAGGGTTAGCTTTAAAATTACAATATCAGCTGCACTACACTGACAATGCATTCTCTATGAAACACCTGTACATCTGTTCATTTATGTAATTGTTCGATTAGACAATCAACAGGACAGAAAAATCTCTCTCTTTCTCTCACTCTCTCTTTCTCAGGATGACATATGTAGACTACATTCAGCATTATTCAAGGCTAGAGATTTGTAACTTGACTCCAGACTCTCCAAACGATGACAGTCTCAGATGCTGGAACTCTTGCCAATTCGAGGGCTCGTGGATTTTAGGTACCTTGGCTGGTGGCTCCCGGAAGTTCCAAGGTGACTTAACAAGTTAACCTAATACCAGACTATACAGTATTTGGTAGTTAAAGGTATCTATTTTCACTTGGAAGATAAAGTCAGGATCATAATCATACAGTTTTCCTAGCAATGTTTCTTTTAATAATACTGTATTCTGTTTATGTTGTTGTCTTAAATATGTTTCTAACCTGCACCTAATGAGCTTTTTTCAGCTTCCACTTAGCTTTGACGGTTCTTTTACTTAATATATTATATTAATTGTAGACATAAAGGTAAACTTTAGGAAATGAAATTCTTCCTAATATACCTGATGATTATGAGGATGATAATAATAATAATAATAATAATAATAATAATAATAATAATAATAATAATAATAATAATAATAATAATATTACAAGGTTGGACAGGATTAGGAACGAGTTCATGTTGGATGTTTGGGGGACAAAGTTAGGGAGGCCAGATTAAGATGGTTTGGACATGTTCAGAGGAGGGAGAGTGAGTATATTGGTAGGAGAATGCTGGACATGGACCTGCCAGGCAGGAGGCAAAGAAGAAGGCCAAAGAGGAGGTATATGGATGTAATAAATGAGGATATGAAGCTAGTGGGTGCAGGTGTTGAGGATGCAGAAGATAGGGATAGGTGGAGAGAGATGATTCACTGTATCTTCTTCTTTCGGCTTTTCTGCAGCTACATTCAGCACTAACCCACAGTTTCTGGTGAAACTGGACATCGACAGTTATGGCGATAACAAATGTTCAGTACTTGTGGCACTGATGCAGAAAGGTGCACGCCAAGCCAAAGAAAAAGGAGTCAAAAACTACTGCATTGGCTTCTACATCTACAAGGTAAGACTGTAATCTCATCAATAATATAGCAGTAATGGTGAAAGGATGGTGCACTATTTGCTAGTGTGTGAAGAGGTCTTGTGAGAATGTTTAAGGAATGTTGATCAATACAATTGGGAATTTGAACTGAAAGTAATGCTATTCAGCATTATGATGGCATTATTCTTTGGTGTGTGTCTTCCGTGCACATTCCAGATAAGGTGTGTATTGCAGGTAGCAGTGGTGTAGTCCAGTCTGAAGTAGCTGGTATACTGTGACAAGATCCCGAAGATCTTGAAGCCAGCCTCTGCTCCTCTCTACCTTCACACCACCTTTGTGACACATACAGTATGGGGCTAAAAGTTTGGAGATACATGAGGAACATCCCATTTCAGAATCATGGGCATATTAATAGGGAGCTGATCTCCATCGTCTTGGCACTGGTGTCAGGTGAAAGGCCAAAAGTGTTCAATCAGGGTCAAGCTTTCAATCCAACCTCGGCATACCATGTTGTCATGGAGCTCACTTCGTGTATATTGGGTTTTGGGGCTCTACAGTATGCAAATACATTCGATTCCAACTTTGTGGCTACAGTTTGAGGTAGAAGCCTGAATGCAGGTGTGGTGTGGTGGTCAGAGGTTCAAATGCTTTTATTGCGGTAACAGAGAACAGATCCGCCCATTAGCCAGACTGTGTTTCTTTGCACTGCTTCAATAGATCGACTGTAACCTACAGTGTATTTATGGTTTCGCAATATACAAACAAATGCACAAGAAAATGAATTTAGCTTGTTTTCATACACAATGGTTTAACCATTTTTTAAAAGTGCTGACATTTATGACAATTTATAATACCCTAAGGCCATTTTAGGACTTTATACAATGTAAACATATACAGTGCTGCTTGAAAGTCTGTGAACCCCTTGAGCTGTTCAGACTTTTCTGTTGTTTTACATTGATTTTCTTATTTTATCATCACCTGCTTTTTATAAATTAAATGTCAGATGTATGTTGATCAATTGCATATGTTTGTTTAGAGGGAATTTTGTGAGTGGACAAAAAACTACATGAAACATTGAATTATTATATGTGCAAAAGTAAGTGAAGCCTGAGCTGCATTGATAAAGTCAAGTGGGTAACAGATTCAAGTGAAACACATTTGGGTGCTTAATTAAACAGTTAAGCAGACCAATCAAATTAGACATCCTTAGGAAAGTGGTTGGTCAACACTGATTAAAAGAGAGAGGAAACCAACCAACCAACTGCCTAGAAGTGGACTCCCATCAAAACTATCATCAAGAAGCACCAGAAAAATAATAAATGAGGTAAAGGCCAACCCACACATCACCTCTAGAGAGTTGCAGACCTCTCTGACAGCATCTGGGGTAAATGTACATGCGTCCACAATCAGACGAAAATTGAACAGACATGACATTTATGGGAGAGTTGCTAGAAAGAAGCCTCTGCTCTCAAAAAAGAACAAAGCTTTGTCAGAAAACATTTGGACAAACCAGAGGCCTTTTGGAAGTCCATTCTTTGGACAGATGAGTCCAAAATAGATTTATTTGGTCATAATCAAAGCCACCATGTTTGGAGAAAAGCCAACACTGAATTCCAGGAAAAGAACCTCCTCCCAACAGTGAAGCATGGTGGTGGAAATGTGGCTGCTTTTCTGCGACTCCATATTATCCAGGGAAACTTTATTTCTCAGACCTATCAACAAATTCTTGAAGAGAATCTCCTGCCATCAGTCAGAGAGCTGAAGCTGGGCCGAAAATGGGTGATGCAACAAGACAACAACCCTAAGCATTTAAGCAAATCCACCAAGGAATTGCTTAAAAGAAAGAAGTTTCACACTCTTGATTGGCCTAGTCAGAGTCCAGTCAATCTCAATCCAATTGAAATGTTGTGGCTAGACCTGAAGTGGGCGGTACATGCCAGATACATGTCCTTCCAACCTCTCTCAACTGGCTGAGTTCTGCAACGAGGAGTAGGCAAAAATCCCCAAAGACAGATGTGAGAGACTGTTCAGTGGTTACAGAAGACATTTGGTTGAAGTAATGGCTGCAAAAGGCGGTGCCACAAGCTACTAAATAAAAGGCTTCACTTACTTTTGCACATACAATAATTCAATCTTGCATGGTTTTTTGCCTACTCGCAAAATTCCCTCTAAACAAACATATGCAACTGATCAACATATATCTGACATTTAATTTATAAAAAGCAGGTGATGATAAAATAAGAAAATCAATGTAAAACAACAGAAAAGTCTGAACAGCTCAAGAGGTTCACAAACTTTCATTATTGTTACAAATTATCTGGACAATCATTTGACAGTGAATACATCCTGTGTGTTTATACATGTCACACTGTGTGTTGCAGTATAAAGGAAAGCAGGACGTCTCCCTTGGACCTGGTGATCTGCAGAAAACGGTGGCTCAAAGCGAATTTGTGGAAATGCAGGAGGTGTGTCAACGCTTTGACCTTCCGCTTGCTGAATACGTCATCATTCTTGCCACCTTCAAACCGAATCAAGAGGCCAACTTCCTGTTGCGGGTGTTTTCTGAGAAGTAGGCTGCCTGATATTTAATCAGTAAATATATCTATTTACCAAAAAAAATGTGCAAATTAATTAATAAATGCACAGAAATTAATCAATAAAAATATACAAATTAATGCAAATCATCCAATCAATATATGCTAATTAACTGCTATATATTTCTTTTTTTTTCTTTTTTAACACTTTTCTCTCAGGATTACATCACTGTTGTTGTGTAAAAAGTGTTGTAAAATCCCAATCAAGTAATGACACTATATTACTTTTATCATTCATTGTCTACTGCTCAATCTAGCCATGGGGGTCACAGTCCAGTGACTTCTGTGCTGGTCCCAAGCCTGGATAAATAGAGAGGGTTGCGTCAGGAAGGGCATCCGGCGTAAAACATTGCCAAATTTAACCATGCGAATCATCAGTACGAATTTCATACCGGATCGGTCGAGGCCCGGGTTAACAACGACCGCCATCGGCGCCGTTGACCTACAGGGCACCGGTGGAAATTGGGCTACTGTTGGTCGAAGAAGTAGAGGAGGGAGGAGAGTGTGCAGACAGAGAGAGAAGAGGAAAGGTAAGAGTATAGGACTGAGAATAGGAACTCTGAATGTTGGTACTATGACAGGGAAAGGTAGAGAGCTGGCTGATGTGATGGAGAGAAGGAAGGTGGATATACTGTGTGTACAGGAGACCAGGTGGAAGGGTAGCAAGGCTCGTAGTACAGGATTCAAGCTGTTTTATTATGGTGTGGATAGTAAGAGAAATGGGGTAGGTGTGGTCCTGAAGGAGGAGTTTGTGAGGAATGTCCTGGAGGTGAAGAGAGTGTCAGACAGGGTGATGAGTCTGAAGTTAGAGATTGAAGGGGTGATGTTGAATGTTGTTAGTGGTTATGCCCCACAGGTAGGTTGTGAGTTGGAGGAGAAAGAGAGATTCTGGAGTGAATTAGATGAGGTGATGGAGAGTATTCCCACGGGTGAGAGAGTGGTGATAGGAGCGGATTTTAATGGACATGTTGGTGAGGGGAACACAGGTGATGAGGAGGTGATGGGCAAGTTTGGAGTTAAGGAAAGGAACCTTGAAGGACAGATGGTAGTGGACTTCGCTAAGAGGATGGACATGGGTGTGGTTAACACTTAGTTTCAGAAGAGGGAAGAGCATAGAGTGACTTACAAGAGTGGAGGTAGGAGCACACAGGTAGACTACATCCTATGTAGAAGAGGCAATCTGAAAGAGATTAGTGACTGTAAAGTGGTAGTGGGAGAGAGTGTAGCCAGACAGCATAGGATGGTGGTGTGTAGGATGACTCTGATGGTCTGTAAGAAGAAGAGGTCAGAGATAGAGAAGAAAACCAAGTGGTAGAAGCTGAAAAAGGAGGAATGTTGTGAGGAATTTAGACAGAAGTTGAGGCAGGCTCTGGGTGGTCAGGTAGTGCTGCCAGATGACTGGGAAACTACAGCAGAAGTGATCAGGGAGACAGGGAGAAAGGTGCTGGGTGTGTCATCTGGAAGGAGGAAAGAAGATAAGGAGACTTGGTGGTGGAATGAGGAAGTTCAGGATAGTATCCAGAGGAAGAGGTTAGCCAAGAAGAAGTGGGACATGGACAGGACTGAAGAGAATAGACAGGAATACAAGGAGTTACAGCGCAGAGTGAAGAGGGAGGTGTCTAAGGCCAAGCAGAAGGCATATGACGAGTTGTACACTAGGTTAAACACTAGAGAAGGAGAGAAGGACTTGTACAGGTTAGCTAGGCAGAGGGATCGAGATGGGAAGGATGTGCAGCAAGTTAGAGTTATTAAGGATAGAGATGGAAGGGTGCTCACAAGTGAGGAGAGTGTACAGAGGAGATGGAAGGAATACTTTGAGGAGCTGATGAATGAGGAAAATGAGAGGGAAAAAAGAGTAGAAGGGGTGAACTCTGTGGAACAGAAAGTAGATAAGATTAGAAAGGATGAAGTCAGGAAGGCTTTGAAGAGGATGAAAAGTGGAAAGGCAGTTGGTCCTGATGACATCCCAGTGGAGGTCTGGAAGTGTTTGGGAGAGGCAGCAGTGGAATTTTTAGCTAGTTTGTTCAACAGGGTTTTAGAGAGTGAGAGGATGCCTGAGGAATGGAGAAGAAGTGTGTTAGTGCCGATCTTTAAGAATAAGGGTGACGTGCAGAGTTGCAGTAACTATAGGGGGATAAAGTTGATGAGCCATACAATGAAGGTATGGGAAAGAGTAGTGGAAGCTAGGTTAAGGAAGGTAGTGGAAATTTGTGAGCAGCAGTATGGCTTCATGCCCAGAAAGAGCACAACAGATGCAATTTTTGCTCTGAGAATTTTGATGGAGAAGTATAGGGATGGTCAGAGGGAGTTGCACTGTGTGTTTGTAGACTTGAAGAAAGCGTATGACAGGGTGCCAAGAGAAGAGCTGTGGTACTGTATGAGGAAGTCAGGAGTAGCAGAGAAGTATGTCAGAGTGGTGCAGGACATGTATGAGAGGAGCAGGACAGTGGTGAGGTGTGCTGATGGTCAGACAGAGGAGTTCAATGTGGAGGTGGGACTGCATCAGGGATCGGCTCTGAGCTCCTTCCTGTTTGCTATAGTGATGGACCAGTTGTCAGAGGAGGTCAGACAGGATTCTCCTTGGACAATGATGTTTGCAGATGACATTGTGATCTGTAGTGAGAGCAGGGAGCAGGTGGAGGAAAACCTGGAGAGGTGGAGGTTTGCGCTGGAGAGAAGAGGAATGAAAGTCAGTCGTAGTAAGACTGAGTACATGTGTGTGAATGAAAGGGAGGGAAGTGGAACAGTAAGGTTACAGGGTGAAGAGGTGAAGAAGGTACAGGAGTTTAAGTACTTGGGGTCAACAGTCCAGAGTAATGGAGAGTGTGGGAAAGAGGTAAAGAAGCGAGTGCAGGCAGGTTGGAATGGGTGGAGAAAGGTGTCGGGAGTTCTGTGTGATCAGAAAATATCAGCGAGAATCAAGGGGAAGGTGTACAGGACAGTGGTGAGAGCGGCCATGCTGTATGGTTTAGAGACAGTGTCACTGAGGAAGAGACAGGAGTCAGAGCTAGAGGTAGCAGAGCTGAAGATGTTGAGGTTCTCTTTGGGAGTGACAAGGTTGGACAGGATTAGGAACGAGTACATCAGAGGGACAGCTCATGTTGGACGTTTGGGGGACAAAGTTAGGGAGGCCAGATTAAGATGGTTTGGACATGTTCAGAGGAGGGAGAGTGAGTATATTGGTAGGAGAATGTTGGACATGAAGCTGCCAGGCAGGAGGCAAAGAGGAAGGCCAAAGAGGAGGTATATGGATGTAATTAATGAGGATATGAAGCTAGTGGGTGCAAGGGTTGAGGATGCAGAAGATAGGGATAGGTGGAGAGAGATGATTCGCTGTGGCGACCCCTGAAGGGAGAAGCCGAAAGAAGAAGAAGAAGAAGTCTACTGCTCATCCGATCTATTCTTGGGTCACGGGGAGCCTGTGCCTATCTCAGGCGTCATTGGGCATCAAGGCAGGATACACCCTGGACGAAGTGCCAACCCATCGCAGGTCACACACACACTCTCATTCACTCACGCAATCACACACTACAGACAATTTAGACATGCCAATCAACCTACAATGCATGTCTTTGTACCGGGGGAGGAAACCGGAGCATCCGGAGGAAACCCCGAGGCACGGGGAGAACATGCAAACTCCACACACATATGGCGGAGGCGTTAATCGAACCCCCAACCCTGGAGGTGTGAGGCAAAAGTGCTAACCACCAAGCCACTGTGCCCCCCCCCCCCCCCATATTACTTTTACTAATTTTTAATTTTCTAATAATTAATCAAATATAGCCTTTGGTGTGGACCCTAATTTAGCCACACTGCACAGACAGAAGTTCATCAGAAAGCAAATTTCACAATGTTGACATACTTTTATGTTACGCGTTATACGATAACCTGTTCCTGTTATCCCGTTCTTGATAATCTTGTTCCTGCTCCTGGTTAATAGGCAATATGATTAGACAATATGTGCTTTCCTTCAAGTTATTCTACGTGTTTCTACGTGTTACTGGATTATAAGGGCGTACTTATTTTTTATTACCTGGTTTCTGAATGTTGATTCATGGTTTTGATGACTGTTTAAGGCTTAAAGAAATAAAAACGTAGACCTTAAGTTGGCTATACGTTCTTTTTCTCTGTCTCTATTTTCTAAACATTTCCTCATTTTAGTCATTTTCATTTTGAACGTAACTGAGATCAAGATTAAGACGATCGTTTCAGGTGTAGATCCAGTTTGCGTGTTTATTTAGAATGTGCTTTGATTCTGGACACCAGAGGGCGCAAGAGACATGCATTTCTTTACAAATCTAATATATTAAAATTCCAATATATATTTTCACTTCATGCCAATGTATAATCAATCATTCTGACCAGTTACTTAGTGCATGTGTGTAACATTTAGATGAGCATCTATGAATATGTGTTAAAAGTTTCTCTGACAGTTTACACATACGGGGCGAGATGCAAATCAACACAGCGATGCTATCTTTGTGAAACACAAAAGTGTGCTTATCCTATTGTGAATAACAACCCGGGGCAAATCTGGTTCCCTCTTTGAGTACCAAACCAAAAGAGACAAAACATGCCTGAAGATATATAGGGGTTAGAGATATATGCTCTTGGTTGTAAACAAGGGGTTCAAGAGAAGCAGTGTGCATCTGAGCCGGAACACACAATGACGTATTAAAAGCTTGTTGTTCAGTGAGCGTTAATCTTTCCTCCCATGAAACCACAGTGTTTCTGTGAATCTGCCGTGGAAGCCCAATGACGTCACTTTATGCCCCTCAAAACAAAAAAAAAAGAAAAGAAAAAGAAAAAATAATTGGTATTCATCTAACAAGGTCTTCCTGCTTCTTGTTCCTACATCATCTGCAAGATGGAACTTTATCTAGTTCCATAGTGTAGTATAAAAAATAATAATAATAATAATAATAATAATAATAAAAATAATAATAATAATAATAATAATAGTAGTAGTAGTACTATACATACTATGAGCACGAAACCGCTTATGATGCACTGAATTCAGTCCTCCTGGTTTGCATGACAGATGAAACCACGCCCGAGGGAGGAGAACCCAAAACTTCCTTAAACTCACTTCTGCAATCGCAATGTATTCTCGGTGCACTTCTTTCGGATCCTCCAGTGAAGCAGGTTCAAATATGTCGGGAGTGGCATCCACTTTGGCTAAGAAGCGAGCCCGGGCTGCGGGTTTCGGCACCAACGCGAACGCCAACAAATATCTGAACCAGGATTACGAGGCGCTCCGGAGTCAGTCTCAGAGTCAGGGGAAGCTCTTCTGTGATCCTTATTTTCCAGCTGCGCCAGAAGCCCTGGGCTTTCAGGAGCTCGGACCAAATTCCGCCAAGACCAGGGGAGTACAATGGAAAAGACCTGGGGTAAGTAGTGCTGAATAAGTACTTCAACGCAGATTGAAAAACGTATGCTTGATGCTGGGGAAAGAACCACAATGGCGCCTTGAGCTGTTGGGAAATTTTTCCATGCAGGTTTATTTGGCTTGGGTAGAGGGGGGGGTGGGTGGATGGTCTGTTTTGGATGGAAAAATATCTTGTTAAGAAAATGGGGGCAAATCAAATCTTGAGGCAAGAAAAGATTGCGTAGGGATGCAAACTTTTTTTTTTTGTTAGAACTTTTGCCTTTGTTTTACACAGTGAGTGGATATGAGTTTCAAAAACTCAGAATGTTGACAAGATCACCTTTTTTTTTTAATCTCCTTTATATAATCCAACCAGTAGTAAAAGATGGGTGTCAGATTCAATCAGCACCACTGCACAGTCAGAAAGGACGGTTGCTACAGGAGTGTTTACGTTTATGATTGTATTTGGGGGTTTTTTTAATGTGTGTGTATGTTTATTCAATTACAGGAGTTGTGCTCCAGACCTCAGTTCATCACTGGAGGAGCTACACGGACCGATATCTGCCAAGGAGCTCTGGGTAAGCCACACTGCGATTGATATCGCAGTCACTATAGATGCTGTTGCCTATGGTGTTGTTTTGATGAACAACATATCTGAAACAGGAAGTGATGACTTTCTCTCTCTCTCTTCTCTCTCTCTCTCTTTCTCTCTCTCTCTCTGTCTCATGCACTCACCCACCCACACTAAACAAATAAGCTGGTAATTTCTCCCCTCCTTTAACCACACCGAGTGCCTGGTGGTTAACTCCCTGAACCAGTTCTACAGCTTTTACATGCATACACACAAAAATGCATAGAAATAATATCCAATATACGTCTCAGTTTTTTTCAGTTGAAAGTTTGACATTTCTCTTTTGTATATGTAAATAAATCAGATGTAATCTGTAATCAGGGATGAAAGCTAAGCAGTGTAAAGGTTCACGTATAAAATGCATCAGACTTTCTTGGTCAAGTATTAACAAGGAAAACAAAGGATCACCTGGAGAATTAGCTAGGTGTGTCACAGGATGCACACACAGATAGACCAAATCAAATGAGTCATGAGAAAAGTGGTTTGTTTGGTTTTTTTTTTGTTTTAAAAAAGGATTGTCCTACTATATTGGACACACTATATTGTTGAAGTCACAGATCCAGTTCATTAATTAAATGCAGGTGATAAAGACATAACATAATAATGGCATTTTGATGCCACCCAAAGCAAATGATCTCAATGATGGGCTGAAACTTTTGTTTTTTTAGCTGCATTTATATTTAGCATTCAGATGCAGTGCAGTGATTGATCCCACTGCACTGACCCCTTCCTCCCTCTCAATTTCAGCCCTTTTACTTTAACTGTATATTTTTTTACTTAAATAAAAAATAAATACATGAGTAGAAGTGTTTGTTTTCCTCAGAAGAGAGGAGGGTTTTTTTTTGAACGCCTATAATGTAAGCCATAACAGAAACTTATTCCGTGGATGAAATGTCCACTGTAATTCTGAACGCATAAAAAGCACGAGCTGCTTTTATTGTAAAGCAATCAACTTAATTTTATTATTTTTTTAAATCAGTCCTTCCTGGATTTTGCAGAGGGCAAAACTACCTGAACTGTTGAAAAGGCACGTAGAGGACATTTCTTTTAAACTCCTACCAGTGGAGACACATCTGTAATGACCTTCTATCATGTCCAATGCACTTGAACCAAAGATGGCTTTGGATGAATGCCATTATTCATGTTGTGACGTCATCACAAGACGTCTCGGCCCAAACGTATGAAGAAACTGCGGTCATTATGAAAGATCACAAGATGCTTTGTGATAATTTCTGCAATCCCGAAAGCACCGCATTTTAGAGGGCCTTTATTAATGTGTTTAGAAAAACAGGGCCTTATTGGGATGAGATGATGAGGAAATGATGCAAAAATCACGGCTATTAGGGCAAAAATGATCAGGATTATCGTTTTGTTTATTAATCTACAAACAGAAATAACTTGTAGAAGTGGAGCACAGGGATGATGCTCCACAGCATGAACTAGAAAAAAACATCTTTAATTGAACAAAAAGTCATATATTAACGGTAGTAAGTGTTAATCTGAACACTTTGGATCAGCATTAGATGTTTGTCTCACTACAGTATTAATACTTTATGCTTTATGGATTTTAGGCTTAACGGGTCATTTTACAATATGGAGCATTAACAGCCATATGATCTTGTTTCGCTCTCACGAAAGTTCAGACTGAAATATGATCCAGATGGCAAACAAAGATGAGAGAGAAAACACAGTCCATGATCCTGAGCGTGTTCCTATAGCCCCAAGCAACAGGATCTGCGTGACTCAGTGACCACAGTCACCGGCTGTGTCGGAATGAATACATGCAGAACAATTTGAATGGCTTTTTAATCCGTTTTTCTATGTTCAATGTTTTCATCACATGCTTTTCACATCTACTCATTTATTTGTTTAATTTGTACTAAAGATTCCTATAATGAGAAAACGTTTACATTTACATTACATTTACATTTCTGGCATTTGGCAGACGCTGTTATCCAGAGCGACGTACAAAAGTGCTTTAGTTCTCAATCAATGAATACATTAACAGAAAACGAGCACATGAACTAATCACAAGCGAGTCCAGATTTTTTTTTTTTTTTTTTTGTGGTCTCTGGCAACAGACAGATGCAGTATTCTAGTAAACAGCGTGTAAACATTTTTTCCCGTACTGCTTGGCTTTGGTTTACAATTGGCACAAATTCACTGGAGGAAACAAAATATATCTATCTTAGCAACTTGAATGTAGTCAGACTGATCGTATAAGATTAAAATAAACCAAATATAAGATTACTGAGTATGGCTAGGCATATTTGACTGTTTATAAGCTTTACACTTTTTTATTTGATTCTTATTCTAAAATTCACAACCGAATGCAGATAGAAAAAGATTTAGAGCTTAAAAACAGCACATAGTAAAATATGTCTAGAAATAAGTTTAATAATCGAAGAGTTGGTTTCTTGTGAACTTTGCGTAGAAAATACTACATTTTTCGGACTATACTCAAGATAGCGATATGATAAGATAACTTGCTATAGAATTATCTACAAAATGTCAGTTTATTTCTAATCAAAATTTCAGAAGCAAAATTTCAAGAGCAGTTCTGAGCTGAGGATCAAAAATTGAGAAATATGGCTAGTAAAAAGTAAAAAGTTTAGATAGGTCTTTATTTTGAAATAGTTGTAATGTGCTATGGTTCCTTTCTTGCTCACTGATGTCCATAGACATCCAGTGTAGAAGTAGCAGAGACATGGAGTGCCGGTCTCAAAGTCCCACAATGCACTTTCAGCAGAGAGTCAGGGATGTACGAGGCATGAAGGTGGTTCAAGCGTGAACACTGAAGCTTTAAAAGTAGATTAGATAAAGAAGGCGGTAAGAGAGCTGAACAGATGAGCAGATTAAAGCCCTGCCGCATGGCCATCTTTAAGTGGTAACAGCACAGCTACGAGCAGGTGTCAAACCAGCATTTAATAACAAAGTGTGCATTATATCAACCGTTTAAGGTGGGATTTTTTTTTGTGCATCATGTTTGTCCACACCCACTGTGTTTGGTGTGGACCAATCAAACCTTTACTATTAGTAGGTGTGGACATTCCACTTGTGTTCAGGTTAAAAGTAAAGCCCTTAACTATTATGTGGAAATGGCTGACTAGGTAGACAGGAATGTCTGCTGTAAATTGTTTGGCAACTTGACAGATTTATTCTCCTGCTCGTACTGTCTTTCAACAAAAGTAGACATGTCAAAACTTGTGTTGGTTTTAAGACTGTGTGTTGGTGCCGATAGTTTGAAGTTTGAAGGGGTTTACCTCGCATTCCACCTCCATGCTTGTGTCAGCATTCCAAAAGGGATCACATGACCCAGAGAAAAGAAGACTCACCCTAGGGGGGGTTTCAAGACTGTCCCAATAATAAATAAACGAATACTTCGCAGCATTTGACTTGAATTCTTGATTCTGATTGGTTGGAAGGTGTTGATTAATTTTCTGTAATTATAGTGCCAGCAGTAATTCAGATCAGTCTAGCATTTCTATGGCAACAACTCGTTTAAAGGGATAAGTGTGGTAATGTATTACTACATACTACACAAAATTGGTATTCAAATACTTGAAATCTTGTCCACTCTGAAATTTCGAGCAATAAATAAAAGGCAACATGGCCACCACACGCCAATCAATCCTTGCTGTAGGTGGAGCTTAATTTGTAGCTGATGATTAATTGCATGGACTGGAAAAATTAGCGCTCAGTGAGGTCATTCATGGTGGGTGGAGTTAAGTTCAAATGAGGCAGGTCTGATCAATCTGAAATCTGGTGCACTGCATCACTGGATTTCTAATGATAAGCGAATTGTTTACAAAAGAATCACAAAGTCGGCTTTGACCAGGCATTTCATGCGGTTAGCATTGAGCTACAAGCACAAAATATCTATAATCGCACTTGATTTCTGTGTAATTTGCCAGATCTGGACACCGGCAGGTTTGATTTGCAAGAGGTGCTTGGACCCCGCACATCACTCCTGTGGCTATGTTATGTTTTCTCGTTATAGTTATTATCCCTGTCATTATATTATTATGTCAATTATATTATTAAATTCATATATTACAGTTATTACAATAATTGTTTAACCTCTGTGTTATTATAGCAATAATCAAGTATTGCCAACTTTAGGATTGCCTTTCCCAAGTACCGATTATGCTTCATAGTCCAAAAATACAGAGCCTGTCTGTAGTAAAGTGGATATAATGCAGTGATATTATTGTAATGTTGTATAAATGATTGTCGGCACATGCGATTCAAAGCATCTGAGGTGAATTTTTCTGTTTCTGTCTCTGTCTCTCAGGGGACTGCTGGCTCTTGGCGGCCATTGCCTCTCTTACGTTGAATGAAGATGTGATGGCCAGGGTGATCCCCAGCGGCCAGGATTTTGACGCAGGCTATGCTGGAATCTTCCACTTTCAGGTGTTCATGTGTAGCAATCTCTTGATTTTGCACCAGTAAATATTTTGTATATGACACCAAAGGCCATGTCTTCTAGATCATCAGCATCAAAATCTAGACATCCCATAACGTCTGGCGAGATGGAAACATCTGCCTTGATCTTGTAGTGCTTCAGTTTTTGTTTTTTTAAAAGAAAGTCTTTCCACTCTTTAGTTCTGGCAGTTTGGTGAGTGGGTGGATGTCGTCATTGACGATCGGCTACCCGTGAAGGACGGGAAGCTGCTGTTCGTCCACTCGGAAGAAGGCAGCGAGTTTTGGAGTGCCCTATTGGAAAAGGCCTATGCTAAGTAAGTGTGTCTTTGCTTCTTAGCACTGCTTCAGCCAGCTTGTGCTCAGAATCTGAAACAGGACTATCAGACACCAGTTCTGGATGGCTTCCCTCTTCTAACACGTCTTTACCAGTCTGGGTAATTAGCTAGTGAGTTGAGGCAAAATGCTAAACTTTACATTTACATTTGCTTTACGACAGCACTATCTGTATGACCATTGAGCTCACACATCTGTCTTGTGAGCCACTAGAAACCAACTGGGCAGGGCTTTTGGGGTCTTTGGTTAAAAAATGGAGGTGTGGCTGGTTATTCTTTTTTCTCTTTCTTCCTATTGGTTTTATCCACCAACTGATGTTTTTTTTAGTTAAAATCCAGATTTTTCTCTCTGCCTGCAAGGATTTTCTTGTTAGCAGTGCTAACACTTCCACTACCTCCTTAATGCCCACCATATCAACAAGCTACACTGCTTTCCAGTTAGATCCTGGCAGCAGCACATGATCCAAAACTGTTACAGAGCAATGGCTTTAGCCTGCAATTTGACTATAACATGATTCAACCTGAATTGAAACCAACTCAAGGAAAGATACAGCTTACAAAATCAATCAGCTTAACAGCAGTAATTCTTAAAACCTCACAAACCTACAATCCTCACTGGTGAAAACCATAAAAAGGAAACCGTAACATTTTCCTTCTGAATCATTTAGAAGATTTTATTCATATGGTGCCTTTATTGGTTTGTGCAATTCATATGATTTTGTTCTAAAATTCAATAATGTCATTTATATACACAATAAATAAATGCATACTATCATTAATTATTGGGCCATTTTATGCCATTTCTATCAAAGTGATGAAATAAGAGATATCTAAGCCAGCATGGGAATCACAGAAGAAGAAAAGAAATGTTTTTTAGGCTTGTGAGGGCAGAGAAAATTGTGGGTAGACAGTTAAATAAGATTTAATGACTGGTACTTACACTTAATGGAATCGAATTGTGTGTGTAAACATTTTAGTTGATTATCCTAGCAATTTATCAGCTACTTCATCGGCTGCTTTTTTTGCCCCCAAACCTTTCTGCAGGGTGAACGGCTCGTACGAGGCTCTGTCCGGAGGATCCACCACCGAGGGCTTTGAGGATTTCACCGGCGGATTAGCCGAGCAGTACGAGCTGAGGAGCGCGCCGGCAAACATGTTCCAGATTATTCAGAAAGCTCTGGCATCTGGAGCTCTGCTTGGCTGCTCCATAGATGTGAGCACTGTTTGAGCACACATACATGCTCTTCTCTTTTTTTAATGACCAGGCCTAGCTGAAATGAACTATTCATTTGTTGTGTGTGTGTGTGTGTGTGTAGATCACGAGTGCTGCCGATTCAGAGGCCATCACTCGGCAGAAACTGGTGAAGGGACACGCCTACTCACTGACAGGAGCTGTTGAGGTTCAAGCAAAATAATCAAATGAATATATATCAGAATTTCACATTGTGTGTGTTTGTGTGTGTTTCATTACCCGGTGTATTTTGTTTTGCTTTAAGGTTAATTACCGTGGCGGTTTGGAGAAGCTGGTGCGCATGAGGAACCCATGGGGTCAGGTGGAGTGGACTGGAGCCTGGAGTGATGGGTAACACACACACACACACACACACACACAAACGTGCTACACTCTATATTACTGTAATAGAGTAATAGATATGTATAATATACATAATATATAATAATCTAACTTTTACATTATGAATACATTATTTTCATTACATACACAACAGGATGTTGTAATAAAGCCAAACAATTTTTATTAAATGACCACATCAGTGCGTTATGTCTGCTATTGCAGTTCATCGGAGTGGAACTCTGTGGATCCTTCACAGCGTCCGAATGCCAATGCTGAAGACGGAGAGTTTTGGTAAAGTTATGACTTCTACTAAATAGTTCTCTTATCATATTATTAAAAAATATTAGAGTAATACACTATTTGAAACACTATATTCAAATAAAACATGTTAATCTGTCTGTTTTAATTGAAACTAAATAATTTCTAAATAAATTTAAGTAAAATATAACTTTAATGACTTTTTTTTATAAATGAAAATTATTTTTTTATTATTTAATATTTATTTATTTTTTTTTAATTAAAATTTTCAATGTTTTCTAAAATTTTATTTAAAAACGTTCAGAATTTTTGAAGTAGAATAATAAGAAGACTTAATGATTTAAAGCAAATGAATCCTATATACAGACACAAAATAATAAATGTTTAATTTTGTCAATTTTTTTCATGTTTAAATTGTTTTAGTATTGCTCAAGCTGAGGCATGTCATGATTAAGTCTTTTTTTTTTTTTAAGTAAAAAAATAGTCTCTGCTAGGATCCTATGAAAAATGATGCTACCATAAAACAAGAGGCTAAAAAAAATTTATTCAGGATTTAGTGAGTTCAACGAGTTCATGCGAGTTGTGTTGTATGTTTGCGCACAGGATGTCGTTTTCTGAATTCCAACGTCATTACTCGCGTATCGAGATCTGCACCCTGACCCCCGATGCCATCACCAGCGACAATGTCAAGCCATGGAGTGTGACCAACTATAGCGGAACCTGGAGGAGGGGCTCCACCGCCGGAGGGTGCAGGAATCATCCTCGTAAGTACAATTTCCAAACCCAGTGTGTTTTTATTAATAAGTTTATTAAAAATCACAGGTTGCAGTTAATTGTTTTAGACTGACCTGCTAGACAGGATTTAGGCGTGTCTCTCTTGGGAAGAAATGAAAGACAGGTAGGACAAGTGGGATGAATTAAATAATGAATGGATGATGACGTGTTAGTTCAGAGTCTATCAAAAGACTTTTATTCTACGTTCACGCCACCAGCAAAACGACAAAGCTACTCCTTTTCCAGTGACCTTTTATAGCGAAGTGGGCGGGGTGAGCGATGTGGAAAGTTTGGACGGAGTGTAATGTTATGCAAATGAAAAGCAAAGTAATGCGAGAGTGACCGACAACAGCGTACCTTTTTTTTCCCCCACACCTGCATAACCTTACCTTTCATTGCTTTGCTTCTGAACCTGATTGGTGGTACTGTGGAAACCATGGCGACTGTCAGAATTTCAAGACCGTTGCCCATCTGAATGCAGCATTTCTCTCAGTTCCAAGTCTAAATACCCTTAAAAATAATCACTCTGTGGTGTCGGTTAACTAAAACCCAAGGCTGCAAGGATGCTTTCATCCGCTTTCAGAAAAATTTGAGCATCATGTGATATCAGTAGAAATGCACCTGTTCCTGAAAGACACCAGAGTTTGTTCATCGTCATATGCTGAAGAACAAAGAGCTAACAAAGCAGTTCTAGAAAAGTCTGGTTATAAAAACAAAACAAAACCAACGCAAAACCCACAATCGCAGATAGATTAGTGGATCACTATTCAGACTGTCAAAGAATATGGCAGAACAGCGACTCATCATAGAGTAGGCCGTCCTTCAAAACTCAACAAGGTACAGAGGGCAGGTCTGAGAAATAACCGAATGCCCAAAGCTGAACACTTTTCATCACCGTTCTTCACTGTGGGAAAGCTGTACATCCAGCGTTTGATATATTGAATTGATGTTATGCATGTGGCTGACCCTTTTATATTGAAAGAGAGGGTATAATCCAAGCAGTTGAGGGTTAAATGCTTTCCATGGATCAGTTTTAACAATTTAAAGAAGGATATAAAAGTTTTGACACACATTAGCTTGAACAAAAGGGTCTGTGGTGTTCAGGAAAAAAACAATTCACTTTATTAGTCATCAAGAA
Source organism: Hemibagrus guttatus (assembly GCA_033459395.1). Classification (NCBI taxonomy): domain Eukaryota; kingdom Metazoa; phylum Chordata; class Actinopteri; order Siluriformes; family Bagridae; genus Hemibagrus; species Hemibagrus guttatus. Next base: position 3,178,135 of record JAUCMX010000026.1, on the reverse strand, counting down.
TGTCCTTATAATGTTCACCTCAGTCATCAGAAATAATGAGTTGGCTCTTTCAGGATTTCTCTGTCCCAAGCATGTTGTCGTTTCTATAAACTCTAAACTCTATTCGCTTTTGCAGACACTTTCTGGATGAACCCGCAGTTCACTATCAAGGTGAACGAAGAGGACGACGACCCGACTGACAATGAAACGGGCTGCAGCCTCGTAGTGGGTCTGATCCAAAAGAACAGGCGCAAGTTAAGAAAGTCGGGAGAGGACATGCACACCATCGGCTACGCCATCTACGAGGTCAGAGCCAGAGTCTCTTTTTTATCATATATATATATATATATTTTGTATAAGATTATAGAAGAAAGAAATCGAAATTGTGTATATATATAATATTCTGATTCTTTTCTGGTAAAACTCTTCTGGTTATACTGTATAATATCATATAAGATAACAATGTGCACTGAATCAGGTTAGTTTTGTCCTTGAGTCTGAGCAACACCACTGACACCATGACAATGTATATGGAAGAAACAATAAAAAAGGTAATGAAGAACTGGATGCAGGAAATTAGGAAATTGGGTGGAGGATGTGTGAGTCAGTCGTTGGTTTATTGAGGAAAAAAAGACGTTGTGATATTCTTGGAGAAAGGAAGGTGATTCATCGAGCACGTTTTCCCACTGGGGAAATTTCCAGTTTCCAGTGACCTTGCTGCTTATTTGTTTGGGTTGTGATGATGGCTGAGGATGTGTGTGATCTAAAAATTTGGGGAAAATTGTGGGTAAACTAGTAGCAAATATTTGTTCATGTTGATCTGACACGTTTATATTTTCTGTGTTTCCACAGGTGCCTTCGCAGGTAAGAGCAATAATAATTTAATAATCAGCTCTCATTCATGTAGCAGTGCAGTTTCCTGTGCACTTCCTGTCCTTCTGATCAGCTCTGTCTTTTCACTAGTTCCAAGGCAAGACGAACCTTCACCTGGATAAGAACTTTTTCCTGACGCACGCGCAGAAAGCTCGTTCTGAGACCTTCATCAACCTGCGTGAGGTCAGCACACGCTTCAAGCTGCCCGCAGGCGAATACCTCGTCGTGCCTTCCACCTTCGAGCCTGAAAAAGACGGCGACTTCTGCCTGCGTGTCTTCTCCGAGAAGCAGACTGAAACTCAGTAAGCATTTTAAACCGTCTTTCAAAGAGTAGCATCTTATTTATGGCTGACAATCAGATGGCAATCTCTACTCTAATACACATAAATCTCACAACATTATATTCAAAACTTAAGGTCATTTTGATCCTCATTGGAATTAGTTTTTATTGTGCTTCATTTATTACTATTTTATTTATCAAGCTGTAAAACAGATTTACAGAGCTTTTCTTTGTGTGTATGTTGATAAATGCCAGTTAGCTGCAAATCACTGAGCACATTCCCTTCAGTGCTGATTTACATTTAGCCACGCCCACCAAACTCCATAAAAGGCAAAAAAAAACACAAAACAGTGTTTTATAAATGTACCAACATCACTGTGTGTGTGTGTGTGTGTGTGTGTGAGAATTTATGAATGACTAAGATGAGTGAGAGAAAGAATGAATGACAAAAACCATTTCAATGGTTTGAAATGAGTGCATGCATGGATGAATGAATAAATAAAAAAGAAAGAATAAATAAACAAAAAATGATTGGAAATGAACTGAACTAAAAGGGGAAAATTTAAGAATGACAAAAAGGAAGAATAAATGAGAACATGAATGGAGGACAGAGCGATGAATGAACGAATGAATGAATGAAAAAGAAATAAATAACGAAGGTGAATGACTGGTGAAAAATTAAAGAACAACCAAAAAACAAATGAAAGCAGAAAGGAAAGAAGGAAGGAAGGAAGGATGAAAGAAAGAATGAATGAAAGAATGAATAATAAGGAAAAAATGAATGCTTAAAACTATGACAAATGCATGAAAGAGAATGAATGAAATAATGGAAGAAACAATGAAGTGATGACTAAATTAAGTTAGATGAATGGATGGATGAATGAATGAATGAAAGAATGAGCAATTCCTTAATTATTATACAGTTATTATTCAGGATTAATAGTTGGTGCACACCTTCTTCTTGAGTAACAACTTTTCTTTTCCCCTCACAGGCGCTGTGATGATCCTGTCGATGCTAAATTAGTGGACGTGAGTTTGGTTTTATAATTATTTTTTATTATGAAGTATGTAGTTTCAGCATGTATTCATTAAAGCTCACAATTCATTAATCACAATTCAAGGTTTTCATTAAACTCGAAAACATTTATAGATTTCTTAAACAGAAATTCTTTCCATGGCTTTAAATAAATCTGATTCTTGCTTTTCAGGAAGTCGTGTCAGACAGTGAAGTAGATTCAAGCTTCAGAGGCCTGTTCACAAAACTGGCAGGAAACGTACGTACAGAGCGTTTTCATGTTATCAGATATATACGAATCTTGCATTGTGCCTTTAAGACTTTAAGTTCATATCTTGTGTGTTTTGTGCTGAACTTTTGTGCCCATCTGTCTCTTCTCAGGACATGGAGATCTCTGCCTCAGAGCTCAGAACAATCCTGAACAAAGTTATCTCCAAACGTACGTATGATGTTTATCATCCTGTCGAACGGATGATAATATAGTCAGATTTTGTTTCATGCGACTGTGTTTTGATTTTCAAGGAACTGACATTAAGACAGACGGCTTCTCCCTGGACACGTGTCGCACCTTGGTCAACCTCATGGATGTATCCTCTTGCTAACACACCCAGTATTATGCAAATATTAAAATGAAAGTACTGATGCCACACACCCTGATAACGAGGCTAGACTGAAGTAATCACCCATGGTCCTAGTGGAAGTTCTCCAAATCCTCCAAACAATTTTAGCTTTTTATACAACCACCATTCTTGAATATTTACCTTGACTGTCTCTCAGGACTCCGGCAATGGGAAGCTAGGTCTGGGTGAGTTTGCCACGTTGTGGAAGAAAGTGCAGAGATACATGGTAAGATTCAATGAACATTCATCTTTATTTTTCTTTGTATAATGGTAAGAACTGGCCATTGGGGGTCATTATTTATGGAAGGTGCTTGGACCCCATTTATCGCTTCTTGCATCTAAATTTAGGGGTCCAAGCTCTATAAGGAAACCTAAATGTAATTGTTAGGATATATTTTTTTACTCGAGTAGCATACCTTTATAAATGCAGCTAAAAGTAACAACATTAAGAAATGCCCATCAAAAACTGTTGTATTAAAAAAACAGAAAAATCTAGGATAGCTAAGGATGATCTTACCAGATTTCATAGCACTTTGTAGTTGAACTTCTCAGTGATTTCTTATGGTTGTTGTAGGATATCTATAAAGAAAATGACATGGATGGCTCTGGGAATATAAGCACACCAGAGTTTCGTGGCGCACTGGCGAAAGCTGGTAAGTCAGGCCTCATCCCATATCAGTCACAAGACCTCTATTCACACTCTTTTGATACACACACACACACACACACACACACACACTGTCTGCTGCTTCCCACAGCTATACACAGTGATGTGAGTGGGAATCTTAGAATAGCTCAAGAGCATGAATTACCAGAATGCATGAAATAAATGTGTTCATGGTTTAATATTAGCCTGTGCATTAATTCATTCAAGTTTTTTTTTAAACAAATCATACCACCCTACTCCTACACATTATGACATTGTTTTGAATTTATTGTAATATTTTGGAGGAACATATTGCCTGTAAGGTCTCTGAATCTGTCGTTTCTTTTTATAGGATTCACTCTGAATGATACCATTTTCCAGCTTTTGGTGGCCCGCTATGCTGCTACTGACCTCACCATTGACTTTGATGACTTTGTAGGCTGCCTTATGCGTTTGGAGCTGATGTTCCGTAAGTATAGTCCCAAATTCTTCCTGTAGAAGAAAAAAGGCAACAATTTACACTTTAACGGCAAAAGTATATGGATGCCTGACCAACACATCCAAAAGCGGGCCTTTCCCAAAAAGCTGGAATGACTTTGTATGCTTGAGCGGGGTAGAGGGGTTTCCATTAATGCCTATTACACTGAAAACATGCCTTAGGAGGACATGCCTTACATGCCTTGAAAGGAGCGATATACAGTATATGGACCAAAATTTGTGTATGTCTGACCATCACACTCATATTTGCAGGCTGAACATCCCATTCCAGCCATGTTGGAACATGTTTAATCCCCTTAGACTCATAGAATCCTGGGAACATAGGACCTTTTGCCATGTGCTTTTTATGTGTCGAACGTAGGACCCTGGGAACATAGGATTTGCTGGTTGTATTCAGCAGTTAGCATCGATTGTCTGCAAATTAACTGCTAACGAGCTGAAATACTAGCAAGCTGTTACTACATGAAGTGCAGTTTTGAACCTTTCATAATGTGCTTTTTTTTTTTCTTTTTTTTTTTTTCAATCCTTAACTTTTAAAGAGGCATTGGTGGCTCAGTGGTAGGTTACTCGCCTATCATGCGGAAGGCCCGGGTTCGATTCCAGCCAATGCCTCAACCCCAGCCACTGGATGCAGTGCTGGTCCCAAGCCCGGAAAAATGGGAGGGTTGCGTCAGGAAGGGCATCCGGCGTAAAACATTTGCCAAGTTGTTGTGCGGACCAGTTGGTCCGCTGTGGCGACCCTGAACAGGGAGCAGCCGAAAGCAACTTCTATTCAATCCTTAACTTTTAATTTGTCAAAAAATAAAAAAAATAAAAAAACCCTGTTACCACATCTTGCATTTGTTTTTCCTGATGTTTAGGAGTTTTCCGGAAAATGGATCCACACAACACCGGTTCCTTAGAGATGAACTTTGAAATGGTTTGTTTGGGTCATGTTTCTCACACACACACACACACACACACACACACACACACACACAATATATATATATATATATATATATTCTTTTTTTATTATTATTTTAATTATTTTAAAAAATTATTATTATTTTTTTTAAATATATAATGGAAATGTGTCAATTTTGATCTAAACACCATTTTCTCTCTTCTCTCCACAGTGGCTGAGTTTAACTATGATTTAAAAAGCTGCAGCCTGAGCATCCAAGCTAAGAGTACAATACTAAAAATTCTCAGTTGCTTAAAAATGAATGAAAACATTCCATGATTTTTAAGGCAGACAGTATGCATAAAGACATTATGAACATTTTTTATATCAGTAATTATAGTTGGAGCATTAAAAGTGTGCTATAATACCACATGGATTAGCATGCTGTTATAGGATTGCTTATTCTGCATAACACATACAAATATGCTCATTAAAGACAGAAAGAAAGAAAGAAAGAAAGAAAGAAAGAAAGAAAGAACGAAAGAAAAGGAAAAGATTTCTATTGTTGAGTTTTTGGTTTCTTTTTTTTTTTTTTAAACCAAAGATAAGTTTGTGTTTTCTTGGAATAGACATCAGTTGATATATAAAGTTTAATATAGCACAATATTCGATCACACAAATGATAAAAAATCTGGCCTTGGTTTTATTTGGTCATATAATGAGGGCAAAGGAAATTATTTGGAGCTACCTATTACAAAAAACACTAAGCACATAATTTCAAATCTATGAAATGTTTATGAAGTTATGTAATATATCTGACATTTCTTTTGTTATGCTTTTTTTTTTTTTTTTTTTTTTTAAAAAGTACCCCTGATATTTTAATCAAAAGAGAGAAGGTTCAAGGAAAAAAATATTCTTTTGTGATGTCACAAAAAATGTCCATTATTAAAAGGACTATACAACTGAATTGAATTGTGTCACAAAATAGACATGAGAGTTTAAACCTACCACAGACTCGTATGCTAATATATGCAAATTAGGGTAGTTTAGAGGGTAACTGGGAATTTTTAGTTAGGAAAAAAAGACATGTTTGTATTGAATGAATCAGGGTTGTTACGATACTTTGAATAGATCACTTCAAATAGTACAATGCGCAGCTTGATCTCCCCGAGTTGCTGCAGGGGCGGGGTTTTAGACTTTTTTAATTTGCCTATTAATGCATATTCATAGTTCTTTGCATTCTTTGAAGGGAAGGGTGTAGGCCTGCTACTTTTAGATCTGTTTTGGCATTGAAAAACATTAAACATTTTTTTATCCAGGTTGGATTACATTTCTGATTAAAAGCTGACACCTTCAGGGGTACTTTAATCAAAAATGCTGCATGATTTTGTTACGTGGTTTGTGTTCTGGCGGGGTTATGGTACAGTGGTTTTTTCTATCATTAAATGTTTCTTTCTCAAAGCTGCAGTCATTTTTCTTGTGCAAGATTTTCAAACGGCTCTCAAATCGAAATGGATCAGTAGGAAGTGTGAAAGAAAAAAAGAGTAAAGGGTGGTAAATTTCAGTGTACTGTGCCATGTAATGTTTATTGTGGCGTGGTTTAATCTATTGCTCTTTGACAACGGCTGCTATGACACACCCCGGAACACAGCTATACAAACTGTGGGTGTGGGGATAATAAAATGAAATAACTTATTTATTACAATGTACGTATAAACATACACCATTTAGCAGGGTGTAAATAGTAGAAATATGCAAATGAAGTTTTATTTCTGCATTTAGTAGATCTTTCTGATTTCTTTTGACCATAAACAACCAAAAATATCATTTTTTCTTAACAGATTTTAATTTTTTTTTTGCATTATATTTGTATGTGCAAAGCCACAAGAAAGAAAAACACACAGGCTTAGATGTTGCCTACCCCACATTTAGTCCGCTATATAGGGAACTTGGTCGATTTAAGACACGCCCTTCGTATCTACCACTCAGAGGCCACGCCCCCAAGGGTAGGGCTGCGCACTGCAGCACTCTGATATTGTACCGTGTATGTGTGAGAGAGAGCGATGACTTCACCCATCCTTTTTTCATTTAGATTCATGTAAACAGCTGTGTGTTAATCGCCTCAGGCAAATCGGAGAGCGAAATAGTGGTAAGTGAGCTTGCTTCCGGTTTTTTTTTTTTTTTTTTTAAATAACTTTTTGATGGCTGTCGGGGTGCACCGGATGTGCGTGGACTGATTTAATATATATATATGTGTGTATTTATATATGGTCGAACGAATCCTAATGTAATATGATATTCATTTTCAACCGTATGATTAATGCTGCTGAATATTGTGACCAAATATGCTTTGGTTGGGAACAACACCCAAATGAAGAGGCATACATTCTGGACACTCATTAAATAAACATTGACTTGAGCAGAGTAACGGTGAAATGCGGCCTAAAGTGTGCAGTTTAGTCTGCGAAAAAGAAAAAGTGTTTAAGTAAAAACTTAAACAATTTAAAAATGGTCCACAAAAGGAAACAAAAACTATTTTAATTCAGTGCCAATGATAAAAAAAAAACAAAAAAAACTAACACGACTAACTCTTATATCACGACCGCTGTTGAATCCTCGAATCTGATTGGTCAGAAGGTGTTGCTAAAGTCACCGCTCTAAAAGTAGATCCGGCTTCGAGGCATCGCACCGATTTATATTAATACTCTTGTTCTAATACGTTATGTCATCTACTGTATAGTCACAGTATGGAGGAAACATAAGGAGTCTGATCAATCCTAAACCGATCTTATCTTAAAGAAAATTTCACATTCATGGAAGGGGCCTCCAGTGTCAGTGCTTTTTGTAACAGTCAGTAAGTCTTCAGGATATGAGGAGGCTACACTGTCCAGTTTCTCCTCATCGTGACAAGGTTCATTAAATGCTGATGAGGGGACAACTGTGTAACGTAAGTGATAACAGGAGCAAACTTGACTCGGTTAATAAGCGCAGTGTCATTTGTTAATGAGTGGAAGAAGAGGAATGAAACGCTTCAGGATGTGCTGCATGTCATGACTTGTCTTGTCACTCTACTGTGCGTTCTCTTACTATAACAGATTGCCAAAGTATGTTTTATTCCTTGGATAAGAACTGCCAGACTATCGACTATGTGCTTCAAAGTCGGATCGTTTCCGTTCATCATCATCGCATGTCATTTTTGCAAACCAGTTAAACCTAACCAGTTAAACCTAACCAGTTTGTTCATACTAACTTTAACGGTTTGATACTTTTGGCATGGTGAGGCATTTTAACACCTGAACATCTTGACTCAACATGCCCACTCATCTTCAACATGGTTTTTCAAAGAAAAGCCCAGGACCTAAATTATTTAAAAAGGTGCTTTTTGGAAACTTCTCGTACAGGAAAATGTTTATTTTTGTAGAAGATTTAAGAGTTCCCCAAGAGGGATACATTACTTCAGGACACAGTATTGCGCAATATTAATCAGCTGCCAAAAATCTCTCTTTAAATCTTAACAATTTGGTGGATATTTGGGAGAAAAACATGCTAAGAATACAATTCTTATCACTGTAAGCTAGTATCAATTCTAGTGTATCGTGTGTGTGTGTGTGTGTGTAAGTGTGTGTGTTTATGTATACAGGAACTTGCTGATTCACTGAATCAGCCAGAGACGGATCGATTAGGGCTAAATTTATGGCATATGGTAATCTGCTTACGATTTCAGTTTCTAAAAAATTGCCCACGAAACACTTCAAGTAATATTTTATTTTTAAAGTTGCAAAATGGCAGAAAAAAGTAACACAGGTGACATTTTCAGAAAGGTTTATGACAAGCTGATATTGTTTGATTGATTGATTGATTGATTACATTGTGGTATCTGCCAACGAATTCGTTCTGCTTGCTAAAGCTCCAATCTAACCTTGAATTAAAGTATCTTAGAATAAAAGGGATCGTTTTAGCATCGTTTCCAGATTTTCTGCTCCAATTCCACCCTGCTACAAAACACGAGTAAATGATTAGCACCGAAGGGAAAATTTCAGCTGTCCAAGATGGCTGCCTTTCATAACAATACAGGGCTGAGCTTTACTGGGAGGATTTGTTTACTCATTACAGACATGCTGTGTCTAAAAACAAGACAGAGTGATCTCACTAAAGAGCTGATAATTTGCAGGGGGTGAGGGGAGGGGATCGTGTCAGAGACTTGTTAGCAATATTAGCGTCTTAGGTCCAGGGCAAAGCTAAACAGACGAAGCTCAGGTTTTAGACATGTTGTGGCAGGAGTAAGTGGAAACCTTTTGCTGGAAAACACCGTATAAATCTATGATTTTTGCATGTATAATCACAAATGTCACAAGTTTTAGTCCTTTTTTTTTATTTTTATTTTTTTTTTTTTTAATTTATGATATGGTACCAGGCAAATGAAAGCCTTTAAAGAGCTGAAAGGATTATTTCATGATGTCTGCTTACAATGTGAAAGGCTGTGTGTGAAGAACTGAATGTGGTTTAAAGCCAAATATTTTGCAGAAGAAGAAAAAAAATCTTTTGTGTGAGAGATTTCCATTACCTGTTAGCAACATTAGCATCCTGGGTCCAGTGCAGCACAAAACAGGTAAAACTGCAGATGTCGGTTGTTGATATTGATGTTAAGGGTTCTTCTCAAATTTTACAAGTTTTAATTGTTTTTTTTTTTTTTTAAATGTATGGTCTGCTACAAGGGTTAGGCAAATGAAAGCCTTAAAAGTGCAACATGAATTAGCATGAATTAGCTTCTTTTTTCCCTAGAAAATTCCGGACACTTGTTAAATGCTGGAAGGCTTGAACTGACTGAAATTATGTGGAAACATGATACATTTCTGTGACACATATTTGCAATAAACAATATAATAGTTTTTTATATATATAAATATATAATTTGACTCATCTTGTATAATAAATAACTTTATAACTGATATGATTGAAAAAGGTACAGTGTGAATCGTGTATATGATTCACTTATATGATTCAGTGATTCTTTTTCCATTTTTTAATGTATGTGTATATATATAATCTGACGGCCTTTCACTCTGATTAAAAAAAACAAAAAACAAAAACTGTTTCTTCAAAGCCTGCCACTGCAACAAGGAACTGCAGGTATGTGTGTGTGTGTGTGTGTGTGTGTGTGTGTGTGTGTGTGTGTGTGTTCTTTATGAATTGAATAACTTCAATTTATCATTGATGTAAGGAGTCACCAAATTGTGTTGGTACAAGAGGAATAAAGCACTTGCAACTGCAGAAAAATAAACATCTGCACTGCTGATGTACCTCATGTCATACATGTGCTTCATATTTCAGGAATTCTGAAGTTGTGACACTTCCAGCATTGTTCCAATATAAATATTTATATAATCATCACAACTATATAGATCTCAGACAGCTTTAATGCACATTCTTGATTCATGATGTGACACGCCAGCATTTGGTTTTGCCATCACAGTGTACCGTATCCTGCATGAACAATTTTTTATTTTTTATGTTTGAGTGTGAATGTGAAACTAAAATGTACACAAAAATCCTAATGGATCATTAAAGGAGCTGTTTGTCATTTCTAGCGCCCCCTGCTGCCTGTGAAGGGAATTGCCATTGCAGTGAGAACACAGACGAGTCTTTCGTGTCTCCGCAGCGCCTGCTTTGGGGAAATAATATCGGAAAAGTGACAAACGTCTCCTTTAAAGTTCAACCCGCTATAAAGAGCTTTGTTTTTTAAAAAGGCTACGTTTCTGTGAGAAAAATAATTAAAACGCTGCTGTGAGGCTGTTGTATGCTATCTCATGGTCACTCATGTATCACAACGTGGTGCAGACTTCTCCGTCCTTTAAGTGCATGTCCTACTTTAACTGCTTCACATGTATCGAGCGCTATGCGTAAAAGCTTTGTCATCTGCTGCAGCTTGAGACAGAGAGTGTGTGTGTTTGTGTAGGAATGTAGACACTCTGCATGCATGGTAACAGCTGTGTATCTGCTGAATGCCGGTAATAGCAGTATACACACACACACACTGTAAAAGCTGCCTGTGCTGCCAATCAGTCTCTCTCTCTCTCTCTCTCTTTTTTTTGTTTCCACACATGCACTTTTGTGTTTTTAACATTGCACACACACAAACACACACACCCACACTGGCATGGCATGCCTCTCTAAGTAACAGTCACAATAAATCTCCATTTATTCATACTCACTTCAGGCCTGTTCACATCGACAACCAGTGTATCAGCTAAATGTCACAACTTTTTTTAATCCCCTTTTTATCTCTCTCTCTTCATGTTGGCCATGTGAAGAAACATTAAAAAAGGAACAGAAAAGTGTATTTGTGCTTCTTTTGATTTGGTCACCAAAATTAACCACCCCTAAAAAAAAAATACACTAAAAAAAGGACCATCATGAGAAGCTTCCAGTTTCTCATGTTGGAGCTGAGACTGTGCAACGAGCGGTTTCACTCGAGCCCCAAAACAAATTGTAGGCGAGTTCACAGCGCTGCTAAAAAGACATTTCTATTATTATTTTTTACAATCCAACCTAAAGAATTACTGGCACCTTTTATTTAAAAAAAAAAAAAAAAAAAGGATTAAATGGATCCAGTTTACGTAGAGTTTGTGTAGCAGCAGCAGACACCACGCAGAGGTAGGAGAACGTCTAGATCGATTCGAGCTACAAGGGAAGATACGGTACCCACCTTTTACAGAAAAGCATCTCAGAATGCCCAACACACCAAACCAAACCACTGAGCTACAGCACAAGGAGACCACATCAGGCTCCACTGCAGTCATGAGCAGGAGTCTGGGGTTGCAGTAAACTCAGACTCACCTTCAGTTCTGCTACCTGATTGGCTGCTTGGATAATTGAATTACTGAGCACGTTTACTGCTGTTTTTTGTTCCCCTCTGACAAGCAACAGTTCCATGGGAATGTTTTTCAAGACAAGTTTTTTGTAGTAAGTAGAAAACATTTAGCAAAAGAACTGCGAGAGAGGCAAATTTCCAAATGAGCTGTTGAACGCTACTTTCATAACGAGCTCCTGTCTGGAAGCCGAGAACCGCGTGCAATGCATCTATTAATCTTTACCAAAAATCATCTGGACTAAAATTCAAATCGTGTCGTGTCCGATTAGACAAATACACTTCATACTTCATACCAAACGTAATATTCAATCGCATTTGAACCATTTACAATCGAATATAAACTTGACAGGATGATGATCAGTGCTCCTCAGGAAATCGTAATCAATCTATGGTGCTAATAATTTTGAAACAAATACTCTTCGGACAAAGGGCGATACTAAAGAAATAGTTCAAAACTCGTTAAAGAGCATTCCAGTGTATTTAGTATCTAACAATATTTCAATAATTTTGTGTTATTCATTTTATATATTCACTATTTTCTTATTTTTGTGTAGGACGGGTGCCAATTATTTTGGAAATGACTTTTTTTTTCATACAGTTTGATGTTAACAGGCCTTTAGACACTGACATACACACTTACTGTCATTTCTTATATACACACACACACACACACATACACACTTATTTACACGTGTCTCCTTGTACCCCCTGTAGCATGTACGTTTTTGGTGGGATGTCAGCGAGAATTCAGTACGATCGCCTGCGGGCAGAGGGCGCAGGCACCAACGAGCAAGCAATCCCCTTCCTCAACCAGGACTTCCAGGCACTCAAACAGGAGTGTTTGGAAAACGGCACTCTCTTCGAGGACCCCTGTTTCCCAGCCCGGTCGCCATCGCTCGGATTCAAGGAGCTCGCGCCTAATTCGTCTAAAACACGTGGAGTCGAGTGGAAGCGGCCCACCGTGAGTCACATCATCACACACAAAACAATGTAAAGCACCACCACTGATGAGGAAAAATGGGTGTGTCTATATATCTTATCATTCACGCCAAAGAAGCAGATAAGAGGGAATAGTGGTTTGTAAAAATGTTCCTCAATGTTAAACGTAACTATAAATGGATAAAATGCAAAACATGTATCCCTATACCTGGAAGTGAGTTCAATGAGATGCATAAGGTTGGTTCAAACAAACAAACAAAAAAATCAAACAAAAAAGCAGGTCATTTCGGCAGCTTGGTGTACTGGAACACTCGGATGTGAAGAACAGACCTCAGTCACGACTTCATTAGTTCATTAGTCTGGTAAGGGTTATAAGGCCATCTCCATACAATTTGAAATTCACCGTTATACAGTGAAAAGGACTGTTTTACAAGCTAAGAGCCTTCAGGACAGTTGCTAGTTGTCTTAGGAGTGAGCATCCAAGCAAAGTCATTCCAAAGACTGTCCATTTCAGCTTATGAAATATGGCAGCATGACCTCAGTTTGTAGAATTGCAACCTAATTCCCACACACTTGCAGTTTCTGAGAAAACAATAAACTCCACCAAAATATCTATGAGATTAATATGAGGTCATCTGTCCAGCCAGTGAGACTGGGTCATGCAGCAGGACAGTGATCCTGATGAACCAGTAATTCAACGTCTGGATGGTTAAAAAATTAGGAAAAAAAGTCAAGTGGTCAAGGCTCTGGGTTGTTGATCATCGCCGAGATGCCACCATTGGGCCTCTAAACAAGGCCCCTAATCGTCTCTGCTCCAGGGGTGCTGCATCATGGCTGACCTTGCGCTTTGACCCCAACCTCTAAAGCTGGGATATGCAAGGAAGTAATTTCACTGTGTACATGTGACAGTAATAAAAGCTCCTTCTTGTTCCAGACCTTAATGCCACAGAATTGCTGTGGTGAGATTTTCAGAAGGCTGTGCATAAAAAATACCCTCACATATCAATGAACTGAAGCAAAGAGTTTCTCCAAACCTATATGAGTGACTGACGCAGAACAGGAAATTAACTTCAGTCATTGTTGCTAAAAGCAGTTCTACATGTTACTTATTATTTTCACACCTGCTTTCTGAACGTCGGTTTACTTCACAGGAAACTGACTACATGTGAAACCGGTCATGCGAAGTTATTTATATTTAGTGAGGACTACACAGTTGTTATTTAGGCCCGGATAAGTTAAAACAACACAGAGAATTCATTAAATCCACGACTATTTAAATCATTTCAACCGGAATCCAAAAGCAGTTTTAATGAAAGCTAAGGGAAGGGAAGAAAATACTGTTAATAAACTACACTATGCTTTCAATACGTTTTAAAATGTTGGAACTGGTTTGTGTTCTGTGAAAAGTTTCAGGAATTAAAATGCTCTAGTTGGAGATGGTAAATATTTGCTTCAGCTGCTAAATATTTGAGAAGCTGGATAAGTTGAATAGTTAGATTCATATGAAAGGGTGCACTGAGCAGAACGGAGTACAGGAATGTGTGTGTGTGTGTGTGTGTGTGTGGTCATCACTTGGTGTTAACCTCTTTCTCTCAGGCTTGTCACTGAGTGCAAGAGGCTCACTAGGGGGTTTTTCTCTTGTGGCCAACATACTGACACACACAGCTGTTCAATGCTACACTTTTTCAAATCTCCATGAGGTCTTGCCTCGTCAAGCACGTCTCGTTATCGACAGTGGTTTTATCGAACATATATAAGGCGCGATCCAGAGGACTGTATATGAGTCACTTCAGTAGATACTGCTACAGCGTGACCTATACAGGTGTTTTGTGGTAAAATAAATTTTGCGTTTCCGTTTTCTAGGGAAATGGCAAAACCCGACTCGCATACTGTGTACATGGTTATTTCTTTAATTAGAAAGCAGAGAACGAGTTCATGAGACGCCTTTTAGTCATAGCAAAGAACAAGACAGAATTTCAGTGAGTCATTTGGGAGTCGACTCTTGCTAGTAAGAACAACCAAGGGATCTGAAAAGTCAGTGTTTTGCATCTTCCCTTCTGAATCGGAAATAAATATATAAACATAAATATATTCCCATTTATGGCTCATGATAGCCACGCCTCCTTTAGCCGTATGTCCTTGTTAACCACACCCCCACAGTCCTCCTGTATATCTCTACATCATGTATGACAACCTATCCTTTACCATGTTGATTGTTAAGACTTTTTTAGTGCTGGTTTTTGCTTTGTGTTATGGATTGATGTTATAGTTCACGACATAACACACGAACAGTTTTTCAATGCAAGTTGCAAAGCTTTGCACTCGACTGTTCTGAGTAAGAGACATGGCACTGTAGCTCTGCGTGTAAATCATCCACACGGGTGTGTTCCTTTCCACTGATGCACACTTGTGACTCATAGGGGGAAGTGAATGAGGAAAGAGCTGTTACAGAGTGCTGGCTTGTTCCTCTGCTCTTAAATTGTTGAGGGAGGAATTTCTGGCTGTATCCTAGTTAAAAACACACAAGCACACACACTCACGAACATACACACACCCACCCCTCGGGTCATGCAAATATGGACGAGCGAATAAAAATTAGGGGGGTGTGTTTACTGTTAACCCTTTGCTTGGCGATTAAAGCTTCAGGCTGCACTTAAAAGCTTGACTTTATGAAAAAATTGTGTTTGTTATATTAGCCAGAGGTCATTCTTTTTGAATCCAGTGTAGCTGTTAGTCTCAGCCTCAGACCTCAGGAATCATTCCCTGAACATCTGACGCGTACGGATCACAAAATTGGAAACGTTTCAGGAGTGTTGAAGCCGTCATCTGATCAGGCGGATTCTACAGGATTTCCAGAAGACATGTGTGTCACGTTGTTTAACGGTCCCCCTGGAAACAAAGCCGTCGAGACGTTTTTACTTCCCTCATGGAAGAAGGAAGCCGTCATGTTTACAGCTGTGACTCTGAGCGCTTATGAAGATCAGATAACACTGGATTTTCCAAATGATGTGAAGTTGACTTTACATGTCAACGCCCCTAAACATGATGCTATACAAAATGAACTGTGATTGGGCGCTTTACATGTCAGTCACACGCCGCCTTTGGTGGTTTCTTGGCCATGAAAAGCTGCTGTGGAGAACAGATCTTCTTCCGTCAGCTCTGTCTACATGAGACTGCATAGCCATGTACCACAGGCATTTCTATTGGAATGTGTGTTGGAAATTTAGCATATCTATAGCAACAGGTTCACCAGTCACAGGGATCGGTGATATTAAAATGAACCGGAGATCATTTAACAAACAAGTAATCATTGATATGGTTTATGTAACATTTACTGAAGGAGTCCCTTTTATATATATATATATATATATATATATATATATATATATATATATATATATATATATATATATATATATATATATATATATATATAATATTTAATGATAAGGAGCTAACTTGTTTGGCAAAAAAAAAATGTAGCTAGAAACAGGTGAAAAGTATAAAGTTTTTTTATGAATTGTCAGAAATTATTCAGGATGTGGTGTTAACTTGGTAAATACTCATCACAACTATAAACGGTTATTTGCACTGAAGACACATCAGGGCTTTTTAAAATATCACTCTATCACTTAGGATATACTTTTAGTTTCTTGTATAAACACTGGCTCTGTTTTGTTTTTTTTGTTATGGCAACACGGACCTGTCACTTATCAAATCGGCTTTGTTAGCTGGTTTCCTGATTATATCAGCGGTGAGTGTTTACGTCATCCAGGCTGCCTGAGCTTCTGTAGTGCTGCCTAATGACTTCGTGATTTATTGACATGTTCTCTCTATAAGCGCAAAAATACAAACACCACCAGTTCTTCCTTTCCTCGCTGCCTAGGAAAAAAAAAAAAGAAAGTACTAATGAAAGCCCGAAGCGGAGAGTTGTTGAGTTTTTGTTGTGATTTTGTTACAGGACCTGGTCTCTGATCCTCAGTTCATCGTGGGCGGAGCCACACGGACCGATATCTGCCAAGGAGCTCTGGGTGAGTCCCAAATGACCATGCTGTAAAAGATTATTACCCTTATTCAGGCATATATTATTCATCAGGCTATAGATAAACTTCTTCTAAGCTGCAGACAACATTCGAGCTCACGAGGAGCGAGTGTACGTCCTTAAAGGTTCTTCGGAAATGGAATCCACACCACCACTGAAGCACGGTTTTGTTCTAGAGTCGTAACATCTTTAAAATCCCTGACAAATTGAAATGAATTTAATCCCAGATACAAATCCAGTGCGTATAAAAATGTTAAGATCTCAGACGTGCCAGTCTTCACAGAAGAGAGAAAACAATTATTTATTGCAAAAAAATAAATAAATCTGGTGTATATCGGTGAAAGAGAGGACCCTGATAGTAACAAACCAGCAAAAGATGACCGTGCAGTGAAACCATGAAAAGAACAGGCAAAAACAACTGGAAGCCCTGTTGTAATTTCTGATTTTACAGGTGACTCTTTTACTCTTACTCTTGACTTGTTTTACTCTTATTTTATTGTTTCTCCACGTCCTTCCAAAATCGCCTGTCAGTCTGATCCTAATAAGGACCCTAGAGTCCCACCCACTTGTCCCGCCCACTTTTGCCTATTGGCTCACGAGGCTTAATTATGACGCTTTCTGGTTGCTTTGTGATGCTAATTTTTCAAAGTGTTTGAAAAAGTTTGATTAAAGCAAACCTTTTTTAAACTTTTTAAACCGATTCCTAAATATTGAGACTGTAGGTGACTAGCTACTAGGAATTCCAGTGAGTAGCTTGTGAACAGTAAATCCACAGCCTGTGATTCAAGTCGTCAGCGCCCCATGATGATCAGGTAGCAGCATAATTACATAACCCAGGGTTTGGCTGAATATTTTAGTGTGAAATCTAAAGTGGGCGGTGTGCCAACGGTCGCAGAAAACAGGAAAACTGCTGTGTGAGCTGCTGCATTTTGCGAGCTGTGCACTTTGTTTTGAGTCTTGTGGGTTGGTCTGGGCCTTTTAAATGGCTGACAGAGTGGCTTTCTGCTGGCCGGCAGGGCAGATGTATGGGTAGAATTGATGAAGCACTCAGGGATTGGATTTTGACCTGGCAGGCTGCAGTTAAAAAAAAAAAAAATGGTAAAGAGTGTGTAAATTCTTGAGAGTGTGTGTGTGAGAGAGAGAGACAGAGAGAGGGGGAGGGGGAAAGAGAGAGAGAACATATGAGTGTGTTTCCTAGGCGTGGGGTGTGTAGAGCTCGCTGCCTGAGTGATGAGTCACAGAGTGGTTTAGTAGAAAAGAGCGCTTGAAGGTTTGGCAGCTTGCCTCGCTTACATTGTGTGTGTGTGTGTGTGTGTGTGTGTGTGTGTGTGTGTGTGTGTGTGTGTGTGAGAGAGAGCCCGCACAGTTTGGGTTTGCCATACAGGGCGCAGAGTAGTTTTGTTGTATTCTAACAGGGTGTATAGTTATAAGCACATGATAATAGACAACTGCTGAAATTCATGTAATAGAATAATAATTGTGTGTGTTACATTGATGTGCGTGAGTGTGTGTGTGTGTGTGTGTGTGTGTGTGTGTGTGTGTGTGTGTGTTTAATGAATGTGTGTTTCATGGGAATCCTGAGAGCAAACAGGATGGCAGTGTGGAAAAATGCGATTGGACTCTGCCAAGCATCCGCCCTCTCTCTCTCTCTCTCTCTCTCTCTCTCTCTCTCTCTCTCTCTCTCTCTCTCTCTCTCTCTCTCTTCTCTCTCTCTCTCGCCTCTCTCTCTCTCTCTCTCTCTCTCTCACTCTCTCTCTCTCTCTCCTCTCTCTCTCACCCTCTCTCTCTCTCTCTCTCTCATCCGCCCTTCCCCTCTCTCTTTTTCCTCTCTCTCTCATTTCCGCCCTTCCTCTCTCTCTTTCTCCCTCTCTCTCTTCCGCCCTCTCTCTCTCTCTCTCTCTCTGGTGGTGCTCTGAGTTACTGCAGGCTGCGTGTCAACAGTTTGACTGGAGTTTGAGTCGATGTAAAAAGTCTACACACTCCAGTTAAACATGGCAAGTTTTTTTTTTTTTTTTTATGTTCAAAGAACATAAAGCCAAGATCATATCAGATCATTTCCCACTGTTTTCCATTTTAAATGCGATAAACTCAGTTCTCTTATAGCTAACTGTGTTAAGTCATGATTAGTGTGCATTTGGTACATTTTCAAATCACATTTACACCATTAAAAAAAATACAAATAAAAATATACAAAAAAAGACAGCGGAAACACATGAGAGAAAGAGATAAAGATATGAAGAAGCGTTCAAAGTCACACCCTTTCATACTGTATTAAAGCACCTTTTGTTTATAACAGAAGCACACAAAACCTCTTGATTTGGAAAGTTTTAACATGGATCATGGATAGCTCCAAATTCCAAGAGCTGAGAGAAGCAGTCACGTAGCATGATGCTGCCACCATCGTGCTTCATCTTGGGTATGGTGTTTTTTTCCTTCAGCTGTTTACTTGCACCATACATATCTTTTAAAGTTATACCCAAAACGCTCTACCTTTGTCTCACCAGACCATAGCACATGGTGTATGGTGTGATTTATTTGAACTCGGATGTTTCTGGAGTGTTTTTACATGCAGGGATTGACCCGTTCTTTTCCGGATATTCTTGCAGTTTCCTGTAATGTTCGCATAGGTCTCTTGACAGCTTCTGATGACGTTTACATCTTTTCCTTTTAGCCACTTGTTGATTTTATTTATTTATTTATTTTATTTTTAATTCCTATTACTGCACATTACCACATCCATCTGAGTTTTTGCGATTGCCAGTTCCTGACCGCATATTATTACACTCCTATCTTTTCTCATTAAAACAGAAATGGTCAACATGCTCATTTTGGTAGATTATATTATTTGTATGATTTTGTTTAATGGTAATATATAACACATATTCTTACTTATTAGCGAACTTTTATCCCCCGTTGAATATATATGTGGAAAACAGGTGATGTTCCTAAAGAAAAGTGTGTACTGGACGGTTTATTTGTTTTAGGCAAGAGTTCAAATCAGATGATGTCCAGTTATGCAGTTGCTTTTGTCTAGGGAGAGGTTCAGAAATATTTGCATCGCGCCCAGACTGAGATAAGTGTCCAGAGAATTGCTTTATCTTTTGATTTGCTTGTTGTTAATTCTCAGTTAATTTTCAGTTAAATTGCCTAACCGTGCCTTAAAACATTTTGGCAGGTGGTTTCATGTTCCAAACCTGTGAAATCCCCCACTTTGGTGTATTTTCGTCATCCACCAATAGCAGAGTTCAACCTAAAATGCCTCTGTTTTTAGTAACAACACTAAATATTGACAGTCATGCTGTATTTATTAATTAGGCAGAGGTTTTTATCCAAAGCACCTCGCTTTATTTAAAGACAACAAACACATAGGTGTTCACATTGAGCTTAAGGAACATGTTGATGAAGGTGAACTTTCTCTCTTTAGTGGTATTCTGTGGTCCAATCAAATGTTTCCTGATTTTTTATTAATTTATGTTTGTTTTTATTATTTATTTGTTCAGAATCCAGACTTAATTTGCTTTATTTCGAAGGAAAACGTCACAGTCACCCAAGTGCAAATGAGAAAATCGGTCAATCAAACAAACGACAAAAAAAACTACATAAACAAGTAAACAAACAAACAAACATTCCTTATATCGCAGTATCTCGTGGCTTCTGCTGCCGAGCAAGCGCACTAAGACCGTCCTGCGTGCTCTATTAAATGAAGCACCGCGAATAACAGCGCTTCAAGTAAACATTCATTACGCTAAGAAATCGCCGCGGTTTAGCAAAGGTGTATTTTACATTGCATTTGTCCAAATCTTTTAAAGATACCGTATAGTAAACTGTCTACTTAAGTATTTCTTTATATTTTAGAGTGAAAAAAATGTCAACTCGATTGGTCGCCCGGGTGTGCGCGAGCTAATTAGTTCCACATCACTGATTAAGTGCGATCTAGCTGAAGAGTTAGCCCCTTAGCTAGCTTAGCTTTGTTACTGTTGATAATTCATTGTCTGCCGCTTATCCGAACTACACTCGGGTCACGGGGAGCCTGTGCCTATCTCAGGCGTCATTGGGCATCAAGGCAGGATACACCCTGGACAGAGTGCCAACCCATCGCAGGGCACACACACACTCTCATTCACTCACGCAATCACACACTACGGACAATTTAGAGATGCCAATCAACCTACAATGCATGTCTTTGGACCGGGGGAGGAAACCCCCGAGGCACGGGGAGAACATGCAAACTCCACACACACATGGCGGAGGCGGGAATCGAACCCCCAACCCTGGAGGTGTGAGGCAAACGTGCTAACCACTAAGCCACCGTGCCCCCCTTACTGTTGATAATACAGCAGAAAATTAACAGCAATGGAGGAGCACAGAGGAACGGGAAAGCAAACAGCGCAAATGTTTGCTTGTAGTGTTTGTACAGATAAATAAACGAACAACAACAACCGAATCGCCCTATTTTCATAGACATCACAGTTTAAAAAAAAAAAAAACACTTAAAACAAAAACAATATTTTAATTCTAACATCAGAGAAGATTTCAGCTGCAGATTCCAGTATTTTTAGAAGAATTTAAAGAGTGTTTATTAAGTGTTATTTGTATTAATTGTGTGGAAGGATGAATAGTGGCGGCATTGTTTGTCTTATAGAGCAGAACACTGATCATTACAACTTTTCCATCTCATGCAGTTTAGTCATTCATTTGCTTTGCAGTCTCTGTCTGTGGTTTTCTGTCTGAATTTGTCTTTCTTCCTGCTCACTTCTTTCTCTAGTTACCTCTCTCACCCTAGGCCTTATCCCAAACAGCTCACAATCACACAGTCATCGCTTTTGTGTCCTAGCAAGGAAACAGGCGGGGAACATTTCTCAAATGGCCACGGTCACCACGGTCCGGTAGAGCATTTCATCGAGAGCACATGGAAAAATACTGTAACAGAAGAGCTCAGTGTGTTTAAAACAAGAAGAAAAACTAGCTCCAGTTTTTTAACCTGAACAAGCACACCTTCTGTAGCAGATCCTCTGTGCAGAGAGAGAGAGGAACCCTTGATCCAATTACAGAACTGACGACACAAGAAAGGCAAAAAGAACGTTTGAAGACGATCGAGCAGAGAAACATGTTTTTTAACAGCTTCCGGTTTAAGGTTGTTGGTCTGATATTATCATTCTTGGTATTTGCTTTTCCAAGGCCTTGATAAACAAGGAATTTTGTGTATGTGGACCTTCACCATCTTAAGTTGCACGTCCCTCATGTAGTGTTTTAGAATTGAACAACAAATTCCAATCAGATTTTTGTTCATATTAAGTTAACTTGTTACTAAACAGCGTTTTACGGATATTAAGATCAAGTCCAGTCCAAAATTCGCCCGTCAGATATTTTATCCCGCATCTAGTCAGGCTTGTTGCTTGTTTGTTTCAGGGCCATTTTATGAGTAGTTTTTGTGAAAGAAACCTGAGAAAAAATCTGAGGATGCAGGGATTTTTCAAAATCAGATGAAGGGGTGAAGATGAATGCGATAGCGAAGCATTTATTTTTTTTTTTAGGTGTCTAGTTGCTGCTCGCTAGTGTAAAAACTATTTATTCTTTTTTTTATCAGTTGTATTAGAAACTGCCTCTTGACTAGTCATATACTAGAGACTCTGATACATTTTCCTGATGATTATCATTTAACATTGCGATCAAGAAATAAGAATGATCGAAATAGTCATTTGTTTGTTTTCCTGCTGAGTTCACTTGTTAGCAGAAGATTTCCAGCCTGCCTTTTGAACAATGCACAGGATGGTTCAAACCTACTGTACCAAGGACTTATCATTTATGAGTCTCTCCAGGATTTTGTGATTATTTCAATCACAAAAATGAACACAAAATCAAGCAAATGTATTATTTATACACTGATCAGCCATACCATTCTGAGCAGTGAGTGGTGAATAAGACTGATGATCTCCTCATCATGGCACCTGTTAGTGGGTGGGATATATTAGGCAGCAAGTGAACATTTTGTCCTCAGAGTTGATGTGTTAGAAGCAGGGAAAATGGGCAAGCGTAAGGATTTGAGCGAGTATGACGAAGGGCCAAATTGTGATGGCTAGATCACTGGATCAGAACATCTCCAAAACTGCAGGTCTTGTGGGGTGTTCCCGGTCTGCAGTGGTCAGTATCTATCAAAAGTGGTCCAAGGAAGGAACAGTGGTGAACCAGTGACAGGGTCATGGGCAACCAAGGCTCATTGATGCACGTGGGGATTGAAGGCTGGCCCGTGTGATCCGATCCAACAGACAAGCTACTGTTGCTCAGATTGCTGAAAGGTGTCAGAATACACAGTGTATGATGGGTCAGGGCTGTTTTGGCAGCAAAAGAGGGACCAACACAATATTAGGCAGGTGGTCATAACGTTATGCCTGATCGGTGTATTTATTATATTTATTTAATCGATTAAGTTTCATTCACTCACTAGAGTACATTTTTGGTTGCTGCGGTGCTTAAGGTTGAAGTGTTAACCATTACCTGTATGATAAGCAAGGGCAGGGTTTAACTGCGACCTTCAACATCTCTCAGCGTAGACTGAGAGATGTTGAAGGTAATGAGGGTAGGCAAGGTGTTTTATATAAAACCCAGAAATTTGGTCCTTTGCTCCACTGCTAGTTGAAGGAGTTTGTAGTGAGGACGACTTTGAAATTTAGTAAAGATTCAGAGTTATTTTTTTGTGTGTGTTTTGTTTTGTTTATTTGTCTCACTCTGTTTCTCAGGTGACTGCTGGCTGTTGGCTGCTATCGCGTCTCTCACTCTCAACGACAGGCTCTTACACAGGGTGGTTCCTCACGGCCAGAGCTTCACGGATGATTATGCCGGGATTTTCCATTTTCAGGTGCAATTCATTTACAACAAATACATCTACACGTTTGTTTCTTTGTTTGTTTTTTCCCCAAATAGCTTGGATCGTAAAAAGCAACTGGCACCTCGCCTTCACTGGTCATATTTCAAACTTGTACAGCACATGTACGTCACAATAGTGACTCAGGTTCCAAAATACAGACTAATTGCAGAAATCCTTTTCTTTTTTTCTTTAAAATTCCTAGCATGTGGTCAGGGTGGTGCATAAGGGCGGTTGTTGGATGGTCACTGGGTGACCATAACTAGTGTGGGTGGAAAGTAGATGGAATCAAAAATGGCACAAAGCTACAACCAAACCCGAATATTATCATCATAAATTGTACACCATCTGCCAAAAAACGTGTTGGTCCTGTTTCACATTCTGTTTGTCATGTTAATGGGTGTTCCACTTTTCAACTTGGCACACAATCTGTAATGATTCTGTATTAAATGATCTGTAATAAAATGATTCCAGCCGTATAACAGTAATGAATGACTTGGTCATTGCAAAAAAAAAAAAAAAAAGATTATTTTAGTTTGAAGATATTTTTAGTGTGGAAGCCAAGGATCCACCTGTTTTTCTGTGACTGTTAAAAAGTTTCCTAAAAGAAACTACTTAGAGGTATCATTGACGAACAGTGAGTCCCATTTTAAAGGATCGATATTCCTGAAATCTAATGAAAGGACTAGGATCGTACATCGCTGCAGAAAAAGTTATCATAGCATTGCGTGTATTATATACATGACTTAGTTGGTTATCGTTTTGAAACCACTGACTGTTTTGTCGCCCGTGCAGTTCTGGCAGTTCGGCGACTGGGTGGATGTTGTCATCGATGACCGCCTGCCCGTCAAGGACGGAGAGCTTGTTTTCGTGCACTCGGTGGAGGGGTCCGAGTTCTGGAGCGCCCTGCTGGAAAAAGCCTACGCTAAGTAATGACCCGGCTCTTACAAGCAAGTGTATCTGAAATATTTGCATAAGCCTGGCCTTTTTCTAAGTGTTTTATGCTTGCGTTTCAGGTTGAACGGCTCATACGAGGCTCTGTCCGGAGGCTCTACCACAGAGGGCTTCGAGGACTTCACAGGCGGAGTGTCAGAGATGTATGAGCTGAGGTCAGCGCCCAGAGATCTGCCCCGCATTATCACAAAGGCCCTGGAACGAGGATCGCTGCTCGGCTGCTCTATAGACGTGAGTCTGCACGGCGCCACAACGTGACACATGGTCTAAAATATTCTGGTAGTGGAATTTCTGATGATCCACCATGTTTTACAGTGGTGTTGGCAGCTTAGTAGTCTATACAGTCTATATGTTTATTTTGTTTGCAACAAGAACTTCTGTTCTACGGTCATCCTTCTGCATTTCATCCCTGAAGTTTATTGCTTTTTGCTGTGGTGTGATGAAGAAATTTGATTTGTTTGTACACACTTTAATTTCTACCCCAGGGATAAAGGGTTTGGTCCGAAGTCTATAACAGACCTGGGAAGCAATTTGAGGCATAACAAAATAGATTTTTAAGCATGACTTGTTTTGTTCTGTGGTTTTAATTAATTTGAAATACCCCTTAGAGGTTTGAATAATTTCACCACATACAATATTGGTTCAAATGAAATTTGATGTGTTTTTTTGCTTCTGTGGGAAGTGATTGGCTGGTTGGTTTGTTTGTTTTTGTTTTCGAGTAATAAAGTGTAGTTAAATTTACTTACAGATCACCAGTGCCTTCGACATGGAAGCGGTGACCTTCAAGAAGCTTGTGAAAGGTCACGCCTACTCTGTGACAGGACTCCGAGAGGTGGGTCCGGAGCACCACATTACCATTTATCTAGTCCCGGTGTAATCAGCACAGCTGTGTATGAAGAAAGAAAAGAGAAATGTGAGATATAGTGGAGAAGTGAAATAGAGGAAATTGCAGATAGTGATAGTGTTATTACCAGACAAATAGACGCAAGCCAGACTGATTGCTGATATGATGTTATTTGGAAAAAGGAATCACTTGGAATCGGAAATCTAAATGATGCTGACTAGATAAAGAGCTCATGAATTTAAAGGAAGAAAGCAATAAAGTACGACAGACATAATTGAAAGGATTAAAAGAGGAAATATTTGATACATTTTCAACCATCCATGGTGAAGAGCGATAAAATAGACATAAATATCCATTCGTGTGTGTGCATGTTTCATCTAGGTGGATTTTCGCGGTAACAGAGAAAGGCTGATTCGTATCAGGAACCCATGGGGACAGGTCGAGTGGACAGGGGCGTGGAGTGACAAGTAAGTCGGCCATTCAGAAGGCATGGTTGCATGATAAGTCACCTTACTTTCACAGTGTTGGGCAAAATCAACTAAATCTTCTCTGGAATGCAAAATATATATGAGATTTATAGAGCAGGACAGCTGCTAACATCATTCTTTAGTGTCAGATTTGCAAACTCCAACACAATATCTCTTTCTAAATCTAAATATTTAAGATCTAAAAGCTGAAATTAACAGTCTCGGATAACCTGAAATGACCCTTTATATGTAAGCTGTTTGGTTATGAAATGTGGGCTCACACCACCGTGCTTCCTCTTCAGTTCATCTGAATGGAACCAGATCGATCCGTCTGACAGAGAGGAGCTGAACTGCAAAAAAGAGGACGGAGAGTTCTGGTGAGTTCTGGGTTTTTGTTAATTTAATCTTTTTGTATATGGTTTTATCCAAAGCGTTGCAAAGATGTGAAGCCGAATCCAGTCCAGAATCACTACTACAGAACGTTAGAAGCAGAGCTACTAATACTATCCAGATGTAGAAGCATGTCTACTAGTATACCCTATTTTTTACTCTATTTAATAATGTAGTATATAACAACATGTACCACACATGGCTCAGTTTATTCACATACTGTTGAAAATGCTACGATTTTGGCATGTAGCCATCGAAATTTGAAACACAGATGTCTTGATTTTGTTGTAGAGCTTTTTTTTTTAAAAACTTACATAGGTTATATAATCTATTGTCCAATCTTTTTGTCAGGATGTCATTTCAGGAGTTTAAGCGCCAGTTCTCACGCTTGGAGATCTGTAACCTGACAGCGGATGCACTAAGCGACGACAGTCTGAGTTTCTGGAACACCATCAAGTTCGACGGGGGCTGGAGGAGAGGAAGCACAGCGGGAGGCTGCAGGAATCATCCCAGTACGTGCACACACTCGCACTCACACACTTTCATATAACATTCTAATGATCAGGTGAGCATTATACGTGCCATCATTTTGCAGTACACACACGCACACACATCCTGTATTTACACAGTATTGACAGTTCACTAAGCACACTAAACAATATGTCCTGCTTTCTCTCTCTCTCTCTCTCTCTATTCATCAGACACATTCTGGATAAACCCACAGTACAAGATCACACTGCTGGAGGAGGACGATGACCCTGACGACCCTGAGGTGGCATGCAGCTTCCTGGTGGCGCTGATGCAAAAGGACCGCCGGCGCCACCGTAAACATGGCCAGGACATGCACACCATCGGCTTCGCCATCTACGAGGTCAGTCAGGTGTCCCACAAGCATACGATTCTGAGATTTGCTCTTGATCTGTACCAAATCTCTTTGTAGTACTTGTAAGAATGATAAAATTGTACTAATGTCACACGTCTTTCCCTTTTGCAGGTCCCAGATGAGGTAAACAACTTGGCTGTCCTGGATTTCAGTTACATTTGGACGGGTCACATGCAGTAAAATTGGTTCCATTCACGTAATGTGTGTCAGCGTAGTGTATGTAGCTTGTTGGTCCATTTGCTCGTCAAGACTAGAGCTATTAACAGTATGAAAGCATTTCTAGGTTGTGTTTTTATCCAAGCTCTAGAGCAGTTGTAAGTATAATGATACTGTTGCCAACATTCACAATTTTGTTATTTGGCTATGATGATACAACTACACTTTCTGGATCGTTTTGTGAATAAAATAGCATTGGTGAGAAAAATTAAAGGTGGTACAGACAGTAGAAAAAGTGGACTCTAAAAAGTAGGATCTATTTGGTTGGGGAAAAAAGGGGAGGTACTGCTGCTTGTTATTAAGTAGACGTTTTTGTATGCTTTGTTTTGGAATTTTTAAAGTAAATAAAGTAGCTTTATCTAACTGAAGTAAAACTGCACTTGTTATAAATGAACTAACTCTTTGTTGCTGTTGTTCCACAGTTCCGCGGTTGCCAAAGCGTTCACCTGAAGAAGGAGTTTTTCCTCCGCCACTCATCCTGCGCTCGTTCTGAGACCTTCATCAACCTGCGGGAGGTGAGCACGCGACTCCGCCTGCCTCCGGGAGAGTATATCGTCGTGCCTTCCACCTTCGAACCCGGGAAAGAAGCTGACTTCGTCCTCCGTGTATTTACAGAGAAACAGTCTGAGACGGAGTGAGCAACATTTATTTATTTATTCATTTGAGATGAATTTATAATTTCTCCATAGAGAATAATTCACCATCGTTTTGCATGTTTATTTATTTAACTGTTAATCAAAAATGAGTGCAATTTTGCTCTGTCAATATTTCTCGGTTTTAGAGAGCTGGATGATGAGGTGTCATTCACACTGGCTGAAGAGGTAAAGACCAGAACAGATCTAGCTAATTGGGTGTTATAACTGAATAAGATTTCAATCATTGTTCCAGCAGATTTTTAGAAAACCTGCCATTTTACCCAAATACAGAATACAGCTAGCTTTTTAAGCAAAGTTTTGTGTACACCATGTGTATTGTGCATGTTTAGGAGGAGATCACAGAGGAGGATATCGACGACTCGTTCCGAAACATGTTTGCTCAGCTTTCTGGTGAGGTAAGATGTGTCAGTTTGTGCATCTATTGCACATAAAAGCCTTCTAATCTCTATAATGGTATAACACCAGGTTTATGTGACATTACAGTTGTGTAACACATTCTCTCTCTGTAGGATATGGAGATATCAGTCCACGAGCTGAGGACCATCCTGAACAGAGTAGTGTCCAAACGTAAGCTTGTTATTAATAGGTGTGTGAGAGAGAGAGAGAGAGAGAGAGAGAGAGAGAGAGAGAGAGAGAGAGAGAGAGAGAGAGAGAGAGAGAGAGAGATGGAGTGTGTTAACATGTGCTGCTACCCCCCCCCCCTCCCCCTCCTCAGACCGGGATCTGAAGACAGATGGGTTCAGTATGGAGTCGTGCAGGTCTATGGTGGCCCTCATGGATGTATCCTACAATCATTTATTATATATAAACTTAAACGTATGTCCTTTAGCTTATGTATAAACCTTACATCTTACTATGTAACTTTCACAATAGAGTTTTAGAACAAATCATTGATCTTCTCTTATAAATGATTTGATGTCAATTCCCACCCACTATAGTGGGAACCAAAAGTGGACGTTGAACCTGTGCCCACTTGTAGCCACAGATAGCTGACAAGTTCTTTTTCTAACTTTGCTCTGTGTTTCACTATGGGAATCGCTTTGGGAGTGACCAACTGCCAAAGCTCCTATAACACCACTTCGACAGACAGGTTGACCTGTGACCAGGCTCCGCCCCCCTTATATTAGTCAGGTCGGCCCCTGCCAAGGTCATTTGTGCTTTCTTCCTGTGGGAGACTGCACCACATCCTGACTCGCTGATTTCACTCAACTGTTCAACAGGCAGACCGTCATTGGAAACCATCACCGAATGCGAGGTCATTTAGGTCGGATTGTGTTGAGTGACATCCTTAACAATTAGAATAGTGTCTGCGTCAAGGCAAGCTATTCTAATCAGCCTATTGTCTATTAAATTACAGCGATAGGTGACGTTAAGTCAGTTAGAGGCTTTATGCGCCAAGGCGAGGCTTCAGAAGGTTTAATTACCTTAGACCAGCAGGCTATCGTGTTGTGATGAGTCTGAGGTCTACATCTCATCTCTTCTTAGCCATTATGTCCATGTGCATCGTGTGTATGGGTCCTAGTGGGCGGATCCACAAACATGCGCTCACTGTGCGCCATTGGCTGAGAGTGGTGGTAGCGAACAAGCAGGACATCATCTCCCGTGAGCTAGTACGTGCTGGATGGACATGATGGAAGCTGGATCCCTGGATATGCCTCAGCTGTTTGAGGGCCTGCTCGCGCAGGAGGTAGGTGAACAGGGGGACGAGGATGCAGAGGATGATGCTAACTCTGATCTCCTTGATTTCGACCTGGACGATGAAGAAGAGGAAGACTATTCCCTCTTCCCCGCCCCAAAACAGGCCACCTAGCACGAACGACTCGGCCTCTCAAGTAGGCAGCAACTTGCACGAGATGTGTAAACAAGCTGCGGCGAAATTGGGCCTAGCTTGGCCCATGGGCAAAGACGCTGAAGGCATGGAGAAGGACCTTTATGATGGGAAAAGGTTGCCTCCCGCTCAGCCTGCAGCAAGACAACTCCTGCCTGCAGTGCCTGCTTGCATGAGGGAAATGTCTCATTATTCCATGTTGGAGATTCAAGAGATGGGAGAGCCTGGGGTTGGCCGGACCTACAGTCAGACCCTTTTTTTTTACATAGACATTTACCTCTCACAGGAAATTCCTCAGATTTGCATACCAAGGCACAGCCTTCGAGTTTCAAACTATTTCGTTCAGGTTAACTGGCTCTGAGGGCTTTTACCAAATGTGTGGAAGGAACCATGCTAAAAATATTGTCTTACATAGACGATTATCTGATATGCTCATCGTCGAGAGAGCAAGCAGTGAAAGATGCAGAGATGGTGTTAGAGCATCTCAGCAACTTGGGGTTCAGGATCAACATGATGAAGTGCCGTTTGGAGCCCTCTCAACAAACAGAAAATCTGGGGCTCAGCATAGATTCCCTCTCTTATTGGGTCACACTGACAGAGGGAAGGATTGCGTCTTTCACACAATGTATCGCCCACTTTTGGATGGGGAATGTGGTTCTGTACCGAATGTGCTTACGGATGCTGGGGCTTGTGGCTTCAATAATTTTTTTTAGTACGTTTGGGTCTGCTCAAAATGAGGGATTTTCAGCACTGGATCACGGAGTTACGTCTGTGCTCTCGGGGGCATCTCAGCCGGCCGGTGAGAATTACTCGTGTGTGTCAGAACGCTCAGGAATTGGGAGAGCCCTGCGATTTTCAGAACGGGGATTCCCCGGGGGCGGTGTCATCAAGAGTTACTATGACAATGGGCGTGTCCTTAAAGGGCTGGGGAGTGATTTTAATGGGTAGAGCTGTGAACAGCGTGTGGCCTCCGCAGCTGATTCAACATGAAACATATAAATTATTGAGTTGCTAGCAGTGTGGTTAGTGCTAAAATATTTTCTGACTTCTATCAAAGGGCAGCATGTTTTAGTGAAAACAGACAATTCCGCAGTGGTTGCTCACATTAATCGTCAGGGGGGCATGTGCTCCCTTCAACTGCATCAGTTGGCGAAAAGACTGATGGTGTGGAGCGACACAAGGCTTTTATCCCTCATGGCAACTCACATGCCAGGGGTTTTAAACAGAGGAGCAGATTTGTTATCCAGGGAAAAACTCCTGTATTGGGAGTGGAAACTCCATCCCAGGTGGTGAACCAGATACGGCAGAGGTACGGTCAAGCTGTCGTAGATCTTTGCCTCACAAGAAAACGCTCAATGCCCTCTGTATTCCTCTCTAGCAGATGAAAGTGCATTACTGGATGTGGATGCTCTAGCCCACCCGTGGCCAAACGCCCTTCTTTATGCATTCCCCCCTCTGAGCTTCCCCCCTCACTCCATGGAGGGATCTCCTGTCTCAGGTGGGAGGGGAAATTTACCACCCTCATCCAGACAGGATAGCTCTCTGGGCTTGGCCCATGAGAGGTGGAATCTGAATCCGGCAGGTCTGCCTCCATCAGTCATACATACTATACAGAGTGCAAGAGCCTCCTCTGCTTGCTCACTATATAGAGATAAATGGCGAGTCATATTGTCCCTTTTCAGTGCTCAGTGAGGGATATTTTTATGCTTTCTCCAAGATCTTCTAGATAAAGGGGAGGCTTTCTCCACCATCAAAGTGTATTTAGCAGCTATTTCAGAAAGATCTGCAGGCCAGCACCCTTTGATAAGCCAGTTTATGAAAGGGGCACACTGTAAACAGCCGGTGTCCAGACAGATGGTTCTTTTTTGGGATTTGTCCATTGTCCTAGAAGCCCTTTCTCAACACCCCTTTGAGCCATTGAAGGGAATTGGGCTTAAGTATCTCTCTCAAGACAGTGCTGCTCATAACTTTAGTAACAGCCAAGCATGTGAGTGACTTGCATGCTTTGTCTGGTAGCCCGTCTTGTTTGCAGTTCGCTCCAGAGCTCACTAGGGTTTCCTTTTGCCCTAACCCTGCTTTTGTGCCTAAGGTAGTTGACGCAGCATATAGGTGCCCATCTACTGAACTGGCAGCTTATCACTTCTGCTCCTCCGTTCTCTTCTCCGGAGGAGCAGAAGTTGAATTCATTATGTCCAGTGCGGGCTCTTCATATGTTTGTGGAAAGAACAGCAGATTTCAGGACTCATGACCAGCTATTTGTGTCTTTGGCTACTTCTCACAAGGGGAAGCTGTTGTCTTGTCAACAGCTGTCTCATTGGATCATAGAGGCTATATCTTTAGCCTATACTTGCAGAGGCCTTCAACCACCTAAGGGCTTGAGAGCCCACTCCACACGGGGTATGGCTACATCATGGGCCTTACTCAGGGGAGTTTTGGTTTAAGATATTTGTTCAGCATCAAGTTGGGCTACGCCGAATACTTTTGTCCAGATTTATAGACTGGATGTGTCTGAACCATCCTTAGCACATGAAGTGCTGGTAGCTGGTAGGTCTGTGCCCACTTAATTGTTATGGAAGATAACAGTGATATGGGTGCAATCTGGGCGACCGAGCGAAGTTAGAAAAAGAACGATGGGTTACTTAACGTAAACCCAGGTCCTTTGATAACAGAGTAAGGTTTTTCACCCACACTTCCCTCCTTGCATGGGTATGGGATGAAATCTCTCTATAATGACCTTGGCAGGGGCCGACCTGATTAATATAAGGCAGGCAGAGCCTGGTCACAGGTCGACCTGTCTGTCGAAGACAGACATGGGGTCATAGGAGCTTTCGCAGTTGGTCATGCCCAAAGCGATTCCCATAGTGAAACACCTCACTCTGTTATCAAAGAACCCGGGTTTACGTTAAGTAACCCATCGTTTTTCCGCATTAAAATAAAGACACATCACCTTGACTGAAATGACTCCCAGAAAGATGGAAGTGCTCGCCTGGGACTCTTGGAATTCCAGATTCTGTGGAATAAGATCAGGAAGTGGCTGGTGAGTACTAGACGGAAGGAGATTTATAATCCTAGATCGTTTGTTCAAATCTGAACTCAGAAACGTGAGCCTTAAAGTGCTGTTCTTCAATTCCTGGTTTCTCTCCACCATCTCTTCAGGGAATTTTCCGGGAATATGACCTGGACAAATCGGGAACTATGAGCTCGTATGAGATGCGCTTGGCCTTGGAGTCTGCCGGTAAGGCGACAGATGTCTTTTTGTTCAAACACACCTTTTGTTTTAAGGCATATTTGTTATTACTACTGAAAGGGTTGAAAAGGGACCACAAGATGATCACTAATGACGATTTATGTATAAATATGTAAAGTCTCAGAGGTTTATAGGTAGTTCTTAAAAGATGAATATTACTGAAGTACAATCTTTTCACTGACATGACCAGTGCTGTGTGAAAAAGTGGGAAAAGCTCCTGGTTGGAAGGCCAGTCAGTAAGATGGTATTGATGGATAGCCTGAAAAAAACATTGAAGCATTACTAGTTGACTAGTACAAATAAATAGCACTAATAATTTCTCTGTTAAATGACTCCTTGATAATTTCACTGAAATCTGTTTCTCAATCTCCAGGTTTTAAACTCGACAACAAGCTGAACCAGGTGCTGGTGGCACGTTATGCTGACCAAGACGTAATCGACTTTGATAACTTCATCTGTTGCCTGGTCAAATTGGAGGCCATGTTTAGTAAGTAACAGAGCTGCTCCGATCACTTGGTGTGAGCTTGAAGATGGACAAAATCACCCATAACATTAAAACCACTGACAGACACTAGAGAAGAGAGTTCTTAAAGTTGATGTGTTGTAAACAGGGCAAGCATAAGAATCACTTCAACAAGAGTTAAATTGTGATAGATGGATGATCTGGGTAGATCTGTTGCTGTTTGATTTGACAACCCCCTTTTACTCCATGCACTTCAGCGAGCAATTTTATTTTACAATCTGTATAAGGACAAATATGATGTGGTCTGCTATTATTAGGAAAAGAGTTAACTTCAGGGTAACTGCATGAAGCTTTTGTTTGGTGAATATTAATTAGACCTACTATACCTCTGTCCAAACAGGATCCTTTATGCAGATGGACAAAGAAGGCTCCGGTGTCGCTGAGCTTAACATCTCCGAGGTGGGTTTGTTTTGCATATTTGTGTCCGGCTAAGTCGATATGCACTAGGTGAAAGTGTGACTCAAAAGGTGTGTCCCAAATCACATACAAATAGTGTGTTCTCCCTTACAATTCCATCAAGATGTAGTAATGCTCAAATACACTATATTGCCAAGAGTTAATTCAGGGGTTGGGCTTGGCCCCTTAGTTCCAGTGAAAGGACCTGGAATTGTTCCAACATGACTGCGCACCAGTGCACAAAGCAAGGTCCATAAAGACATGGATGAACGAGTTTGGGTTGGAGGAACATGACTGAACTGCACAGAGTTCTGACCTCAACCCGATAAAACACCTTTGGGACGACTTGTGAGTGGAGACTGTGAGCCAGGCCTTTACATGCACAAGAATTTAATATGGAGTTGTCCCGCCCTTTGCAGCTATAACCGCTTCAGCTCTTCTGGGAAGGCTTTCCACAAGGTTTAGGAGTACATTTATGGGAATTTTTGACCGTTCCACTAGAATCGCATTTTTGAGGTCAGGCAGTGATGTTGGACGAGAAGACCTGGCTCACAGTCTCTGCTCTAATTCACCCCAAAGGTGTTCTATAGGGTTGAGCCACAGCAAACTCGCTCATCCATGTCTTTATGGACCTTGCTTTGTGCACTGGTGTAGTCATGTTGGAACAGGAAGGGGCCATCCCCAAACTGTTCCTGCGAAGTTGGGAGCATGAAATTGTCCAAAATGTCTTGGTATGCTGAAGCATTAAGAGTTCATTTCACTGGAACTAAGGAGCCGAGCCCAAACCCTGAATTTGATGATTTGGAGGGGTGTCTCAAAACTTTTGCAATATAGTGTACCTTGATGTGGAATGATGGATGCTTCAAGCAGTCAAAAGTTACAGATTTCCTTATGTAGCAAAAAGAAGGCGGTGGGTGGGGCTACCAGGCGCTGACACTGAATGAGAAAAAGCTTTTGAGATTGCAGACGACAGTCTGATGGATAAGATGTTATAACTGTCAACAATACCACCTCTCTGAAATTCAAGCACTAGATTGTACAGTGCACAGTATGTCATTTGGGATGCAACTAGAGTCTATTAAATAAAAATGTTTGCTTTCTATTCATTTCTTTCGGAGCTTTATCACTTAATGGTGTTAGTTCTTGAGTATAGGAATTAACACTTGTCTGTCTCGGACACAGTGGCTGTACCTGACCATGTGCGGCTGAGTTTCCTGAGCCAACGTGCACAAAAAAAAATTAGATGACCACGAAGACCACTCTCGGAGCGTTGATCATCCTAGGATGGCGAGAAAATAGCCTTAACCACTTCACTGCTAACTAGACCCAACTCCGATATGTTAACGACTATGCAACATGAACCTCTTAGCCAGATAAAACTATACAATTTGTGTTGCACTCCATACACACACTCACATCTGCATGTTTATTCCGTGAAGCGAGTTAATCCTGCACTGTGCCTAAGTGCATGTCATTTATCTTATTTCATAGCATTTGATAACCTAGAATATATATTTTCTCTTATTGGGAGTTGTGGATTGTTTCACTGTGTTTAGAAGTGCACCACTACATATCCAGTACATATACATAGAACAGTATATGGTTAGGCGTGTGCCGGGAATTGGTCAGACGATACGAAATAACGTTCAGCATGCGTGTTATGAGGGTCTCTAAAGTTTCCATTTATCCAAACTTAGATCAATGCGAGATCCATTTAAAGCTACATATAATATTATGATGACATCACAATGATATCATGACGTAAACCTTGACCTCGGCACACACCTGATAACATCTCACTACATATGTGTATAACCTCATATTCAAAGCGAAAAACCAAATCGATCCAAGCTTGCCATTTTAGCCTTAATCAAGATTATTTTATAGTATTATCTCGTAGATTGTTTTCTCAAAAAAAAAAATGCTGCCTAACAATAAAGTTATATGAATCAGAAAAAAATGTGTGGGTTGTTTTTACTGATGCACTGATTTTGTTTGAAAGCTACATCGGATCATTCCAGAATGGCCACCTTCATTCCTTACATGACACAGGGCTTGACTTTGAGCTCATCATACTACAGCAGATTGTCAATACATTATTTTTTATCTATTCTTTATTACACAATGACACGTTATACTGAATTTTCTGGAACGCCGTGATGCCAAGAAAGCACTGAAGATGTACCGAAGATGGCGTCGAAAAACGTGTTACGAAGTGCTGACGCTGGAGGCTTCCTAAGAAAAAAGTTCAACAAATTCCTCGCAGTACACGTCACCATTCATTCATTCGTTGTCTGCCGCTTATCCGATTTATTCTCGGGTCACGGGGAGCCTGTGCCTATCTCAGGCGTCATTGGGCATCAAGGCAGGATACACCCTGGATGGAGTGCCAACCCATCACAGGGCACACACACTCATACTACGGACAATTTAGAGATGCCAATCAACCTCCAATGCATGTCTTTGGACCAGGGGAGGAAAGCGGAGTACCCGGAGGAAACCCCCGAGGCACAGGGAGAACATGCAAACTCCACACACACAAGGCGGAGGCGGGAATCGAACCCCCAACCCCGGAGGTGTGAGGCAAACGTGCTAACCACTAAGCCACCGTACCCCCCACACGTCACCATATCTATTGTTATTTTTATGTTTTTTTGTTTGTTTCTGCTCGTGATGTGTGTAGCGTACTAATCCCTGTGCGAACTGTTGCTATGGAAACCATAACGTATTAGAAAATGCACATTCATATAAAGTTAAGAAAAACTTTCCCCAAGTCAAACCTTTAGATGTTCAAAAAATTCAAATAGAATTTATTCAGTTTAACAGTCTCTGGGGGAGAAGCTACTGCTTCTCTTTGGTCTCTTTCCCCTCGAGCAGTCCGAGGAGGGTGGCGTCAGCCTCCAGAAGCGTGGTGTCAGAACTTGCACCCAGGAAGCGTGAGGTCAGCTCGAGGTCCTCCAGCCTGAGGCGAACAACACTGCCCCGCCGGTATTTATCACCGTCCACCTTGGGCCGCTTGCACACGCAGTGGAACTTGCCACCGAAATCTATGTACAGGTCATCCTGGACCACCTGGAAAACTTTCCCGATGGCGATTTTGTCTTTAGCCGGACCCATCTGGATCAAAGGTGAGTGACGCAGCAGCAACGCAAAGGACTGAGAGTCATCTGAGGAGCTCTTGGGAACCTTGCGGTTCTGCAAGAAAAAAAAAAAGAGTGGAAAGAAAACAATTTACAGCTAACTTTGACAAGTACCAAAACACTAGCTTTATCTTTATTCTGTAATTTCCAGAAACATGATGGAGTTCTATTTTATGACGAAATAAAAAAAACAAACAGTGCAGCTTGACAGGTTATCCAAGTCCAGGTATAGCATTGGGGATCTTCAGGACAGAGGAGTTTCTCTGTAACATGACAAGATATGATGATGATGATGATGATGATGATGATGATGATTATTATGTTAAATTCAAGAGGGAGAAAGGAGAGGGTGATGAGATGTCTGTCAAAGCTTCTGCAAGGCAAGTGATAACAGGAACTGACCTGTTTCGTAGGTATTAAAGTAAGACATGATTATTACAGTAAATAGTGTATTTATTGGCTGTGGTATAAAGAGGAATAAAACACCTCAGTGGGTAGCAGAGACCCAGTGGTGGATTATTTCCCTGTAACAGCACGACCCTGAGTGTTTTATTCCTGACTAAATGAACAGGTAGATGTGTAACTGATACACAGAATTTATATCAATTAACATCTAACATGTGACTGTAAACTGAACAGTGTACATACACTGAAATACAGAGAATATTAATGAGTTTTCTGAGATCAGACCTTGGTGTCCTGCTGCTGTTTCATCTCGGAATGAAGCTCATAAGCAGCAGCAAAGCCGCTTCTCTGTTTCTCTTCTTCTCCTCCTGTAGAAACGCCTTTATCACCGCTGCTGCAAAATCTGCTCCCTAGAAAAACTTCAGGTTTCCTTAATAAACATGTTCCTCCGCGTCTCACGCTGCTCACAACCTTGTACAGCGCCGCCATTTTGAGACTGAACCACTCTCAAACGGGCAACTATTCCACGTGTAGTCCCCTAGATAGGGTGGACAGCCCGCTAGCCTATGCACTATGTAGTGCTTATATACAGATACAGTTAGTGCAGTTAGCAGAATGCGCTATTTGGGCTTTAGCCTTAGCATCATGTCGTTGGCAGGAACGAGCGGGGGTTTTGTTGTTCAGCTGAGGAAAAGATATATAAAAACAACCAACGTCCTTTTGCGAATATATCACATACATATACGAAATGGCAAAACTATAACATGAGGGGTTTTGAATTTGTTTTTAACAAAAATTTAACAACGCGATTTGCTCAAAAAGATTAATGTCCTCTCTGCTTTTCCGTAGTGACGGTCAACTGCGTCGCTAAAATATAGATGGTTTTTTGTCCTCTTAAAATTACTTTACTTTTTTTTACAAACATTGCTTATTAGTACAACGACAGCTAACACAGAAGTTTCACAGTGTGCTCAAGTAAATTTTAAAGTAATTTTAATTTAAAATATCCATTTGTTAATCTCAACACTGTAAACAAATAAAAAGCAAAACTAACAAATGAATACATGTATTTATTTATGTACATTAAATACACTGTAGATTTAGGACTTGTACAGGTTAGCTAGGCAGAGGGATCGAGATGGGAAGGATGTGCAGCAAGTTAGAGTTATTAAGGATAGAGATGGAAGGGTGCTCACAAGTGAGGAGAGTGTACAGAGGAGATGGAAGGAGTACTTTGAGGAGCTGATGAATGAGGAAAATGAGAGGGGAAAAAGAGTAGAAGGGGTGAACTCTGTGGAACAGAAAGTAGATAAGATTAGAAAGGATGAAGTCAGGAAGGCTTTGAAGAGGATGAAAAGTGGGAAGGCAGTTGGTCCTGATGACATTCCGGTGGAGGTCTGGAAGTGTCTGGGAGAGGCAGCAGTGGAATTTTTAGCTAGTTTGTTCAACAGGGTTTTAGAGAGTGAGAGGATGCCTGAGGAATGGAGAAGAAGTGTGTTAGTGCCGATCTTTAAGAATAAGGGTGACGTGCAGAGTTGCAGTAACTATAGGGGGATAAAGTTGATGAGCCATACAATGAAGGTATGGGAAAGAGTAGTGGAAGCTAGGTTAAGGAAGGTAGTGGAAATTTGTGAGCAGCAGTATGGCTTCATGCCCAGAAAGAGCACAACAGATGCAATTTTTGCTCTGAGGATTTTGATGGAGAAGTATAGGGATGGTCAGAAGGAGTTGCACTGTGTGTTTGTAGACTTGGAGAAAGCGTATGACAGGGTGCCAAGAGAAGAGCTGTGGTACTGTATGAGGAAGTCAGGAGTAGCGGAGAAGTATGTCAGAGTGGTGCAGGACATGTATGAGAGGAGCAGGACAGTGGTGAGGTGTGCTGTAGGTCAGACAGAGGAGTTCAATGTGGAGGTGGGACTGCATCAGGGATCGGCTCTGAGCCCCTTCCTGTTTGCTATAATGATGGACCAGTTGTCAGAGGAGGTCAGACAGGAGTCTCCTTGGACAATGATGTTTGCAGATGACATTGTGATCTGTAGTGAGAGCAGGGAGCAGGTGGAGGAAAACCTGGAGAGGTGGAGGTTTGCACTGGAGAGAAGAGGAATGAAGGTCAGTCGTAGTAAGACTGAGTACATGTGTGTGAATGAAAGGGAGGGAAGTGGAACAGTAAGGTTACAGGGTGAAGAGGTGAAGAAGGTACAGGAGTTTAAGTACTTGGGGTCAACAGTCCAGAGTAATGGAGAGTGTGGGAAAGAGGTAAAGAAGCGAGTGCAGGCAGGTTGGAATGGGTGGAGAAAGGTGTCGGGAGTTCTGTGTGATCAGAAAATATCAGCGAGAATCAAGGGGAAGGTGTACAGGACAGTGGTGAGACCGGCCATGCTGTATGGTTTAGAGACAGTGTCACTGAGGAAGAGACAGGAGTCAGAGCTAGAGGTAGCAGAGCTGAAGATGTTGAGGTTCTCTTTGGGAGTGACAAGATTGGACAGAATTAGGAATGAGTACATCAGAGGGACAGCTCATGTTGGACGTTTGGGGGACAAAGTTAGGGAGGCCAGATTAAGATGGTTTGGACATGTTCAGAGGAGGGACAGTGAGTATATTGGTAGGAGAATGTTGGACATGGGGCTGCCAGGCAGGAGGCAAAGAGGAAGGCCAAAGAGGAGGTATATGGATGGAATTAATGAGGATATGAAGCTAGTGGGTGCAAGGGTTGAGGATGCAGAAGATAGGGATAGGTGGAGAGAGATGATTCGCTGTGGCGACCCCTGAAGGGAAAAGCCGAAAGAAGAAGAAGAAATACACTGTAGATTTATCCATTT
The DNA here is from genome assembly GCA_033459395.1 of Hemibagrus guttatus. Taxonomy (NCBI): domain Eukaryota; kingdom Metazoa; phylum Chordata; class Actinopteri; order Siluriformes; family Bagridae; genus Hemibagrus; species Hemibagrus guttatus. Next base: position 3,137,856 of record JAUCMX010000026.1, on the reverse strand, counting down.
TTTCCATTGTCTGTACCGCTTATCCGATCTGTGTTTCGAAAAAGAAAAATATATATAAATATTAAATAAAACACATCGAATAAATATGCTTGCTGAAGTGATATTTTCTTGTGATAATACACGCCATAGCGCTGCAAAAAGTGTTGAAGTGTTGTGCGCATGCGTGGTAACTTCTACATGATGACGACATTTAAACGCGACGGTGTAGAAGCTGAACGCGGCGACGCTGTAAACATGGAGGTTTTCGTTGTTTCTCCGTCTTTACGTTTTTTTAACTGTACTGTTCCACGCGAGTCGACTGTCAGCGACCTGATCGGACTGTTCAGCCCCGGAGAGGTGAGTTAAATAGTTTTAGTTTATTCAATCGTATTTAGTTACGAGTGCTCAAGCAGTCTGGTGTGTAGGTAGCTATCAGGATAGAGAGCTGATTATATAAGTCACATAAGTAATAATATATGTGATTTTCAACCATTGTGCGGAGGCATACAAGTGTGCCGCGAGAGATCGTCCAGTGTGCCGTGGGAAATGATCCAATTACACTTAATTGGTCCAAAAAAATGAATATTTCGTTACTATAAATATGTAGTTTTACTGGCAGAGTGATGGAAATACTCCTCCACATCAGTAGGTAGTGTAATAATGACCTTGTTCATTCATGACAGTAGAAACAAGAACGCAGACAACTGTATTTTATACGCCTGCGTGAACACACTGAGAAACAGACAACTTTAATAAAAAACCACAATGGTGAATGAGAGAGCCTAGGTCTTACACTAAGAGAGTTTAAACAAATTGAGAGATTACATTTTTCATTATATATACTGGGTCAGGCTACGGTGTGTCATTTTGTACAATTTTTAGTAGGTGGTGTGCCATGGGACCATTGAAAACGTTATTTTTTTTTTGTTTATATAATTCATTTTCCTGTTTAGGGCATCTCCTGTGTGGATTTCTATGTGAAGAACAATGGCCAAATATCGTGTAGTGACGAGAGACTGCAAGCTGGAGCGATTTATCGCATTGAGCCTCGTTTATGTGGTGGAAAAGGAGGTACTTTTTCTTTCTTTTCTTTTTTTTCCCCCTGAATTTTGTGTGCATCATCTTGTTTTCTGATTACGTTTACCACGTCTGTGCGTCAGGTTTCGGCTCCATGCTGAGAGCTCTCGGGGCGCAGATCGAGAAAACCACCAATCGAGAGGCCTGCAGGGATCTGAGTGGACGAAGACTCCGTGATGTGAATCACGAAAAAGAGTAAGGTTCAGCATAGAGCAAGGGGAAAGTGTGTAATAAAAATGAAAAACTATTGTTTCAAATATTTGTCATGAGTGTCATTGTGGGTGGTGAGAGTAACGTTTGTGTGAGCACAGAATGGCGGAGTGGCTGAAGAAGCAGGCCGACCGTGATGCGGAGAAGGAGCAGCGGCGTCTGGAGAGGATTCAGAGGAAGCTGGCTGAGCCCAAACACCATTTCACCGACTCCAAGTACGAGCAGCAGTGTCACGACCTCTCCGAGAGGCTGGAGGACTCTGTGCTCAAAGGTTGATTATTCAGAAAAGAACTGAAATGATCTCTGTATGGCTGTAGATTGTTGATTACAAAGATGCTGCTTTGTTTTAATCTGCTAGTTCTCTACTTTCATTGATGCTTCTCCTAGCTAAGCCCTTCTCTTGGGCTACAATTAAATTACAACTTTGATTGTTTCCTCCATCCAGGCATGCAAGCGTCCTCCAGTGGCATGGTCCAGGCAGTTGAAAAGCTGCATCGCAAACGCCCGGCTACAAAAGATAGCACCACATCTTCAAAGAAGAAATGTTTCTGGTGAGAAATCCAGCAACTTTAGTGCTTTCGATATTTAAAATGGAAATCTTCTATAGCCAGTTAAACACTGTATTATAGAACGGTTATTGACATTTCCTGATTTCCCCAGGACCGGCCTCAAGGACCTTGAGAACATAGACAGCTCGGATGGAGACAGTGATGAGAGCGAAGCCGAAGCTTCTTCCTCTTCCTCTTCCGCTTCTTCTTCTCGTGCTGGTCCTTCCTGCAGCTCTCAGCCAGCCGCAGTTCCGACAATAGCAACTAGGGAGCAGGAGAAAGTTCAGTCTCCGGACCAATCCTGCAGTAGCAGCGACAGCAGTTCCAACGCAGGCTCAGCTCCCTGCTCGCCGTCTTCTAGCCAGGAGAAAGCAGAAGAGAAAGAGGAACATGAAAAGACAGAGCAGACTGAAACAGAAGAAAACAAAAAGAGTGTCAGCGATCAACAGGAAGCTGAGAAGGATGCAATTGTTGAGACTAAAGACCCACAGCCAGTTCAGCCAGAGGTGAGTAGTGAAATTTAGTTTCCTCTTCACAAAAAAAAATCACATTTACTACAGTACTCATTGTATATCTGTATCAGGACACGGAGACTCCGTTAGACCTGATGTCTGTGAGCGGGGTGGAGTTGCTGGAGGCTCTGGGTCTGGAGAGGTTGAAGGCTGAGCTGATGAAGCGAGGGATGAAGTGTGGAGGGACTCTGCAAGAGCGTGCTGCTCGCCTCTACTCCGTCAGAGGACTGAGCACTGATCAGATCGACCCGGCGCTCTTAGCCAAACCCAGCAAGGGCAAGAAAAAATAACCAGGACATGTTGGTGTTTTTTTTTTTTTTTTAATCCATTTTTATGCTGTAAAACAAAATTTCACTTTCATTTTGTAGCTCACATTAAGGCAGAATGCAAAGAAGGCTTTTGTTAATGATATTCTGTGCCTTTCTAAGAATGTTCTAAGTATTTACTTTAAAATTTAATCTGAAAGAAAATCATTTATACGTTTAAGAGAAATGATTTAACTGGAGTGGTTCTTTTTTTCCCCTCCATATGGATTTTGTTCATTTTCTATTAATGTATGTTGGCTTATTAAACTACAGTTGTATGTAATGTCTGTAGAATTAGATTTTTTTCCTCCCATTTTCTCAAATGTCTTATGAAAAGTGTCCAAATTTTGCTTCTCAGGTTTGGCAGTACAGGTATAATATGTAATGGTTAATGTAGAAAACAAGTGTCTGAAACAATGGATGTGAAGTGAAACATGAAGTTTATTCCAAAATCATCAAACACTTGATTCACAAGTATATACTTGGTAAAATAATCATAAATAATTCATATTTTCACTAGCGTAACTGCTAGTTCATTTTGCTAAACCAATGCAGTAGTGTGGATCAAATATCTACCAAGAACGACATCCATATCAATATTTTACAAATAACAATATTTCAATTTAGTTGTGATTGTCAGTGTGACGCATGCTAGCTTCTCACAGGAATTAGTGCGACACAAATGCTAGCTTCTCACAGGAATTGGTGTGGCAGAAATGCTAGCTTCTCAAAGGATATAGTGTGACAGAAATGCTAGCGTCTCACAAGAAATAGTATGACACAAATGCTAGCTTCTCACAGGAATTGGTTGCAACTAGACTAAAATACAAAAAAAAAACTAATAAAAAAAGGCAAGTAAGCACAAGCTTTAAGACACTTGGTAAATATTTGAGTAGAAACATATTTAGTGGGGGGGCACGGTGGCTTAGTGGTTAGCACGTTTGCCTCACACCTCCAAGGTTGGGGGTTTGATTCCTGCCTCCACCATGTGTGTGTGGAGTTTGCATGTTCTCCCCGTGCTTCGGGGGTTTCCTCCGGGTGCTCCGGTTTCCTCCCCCAGTCCAAAGACATGCATTGTAGGTTGATTGGCATCTCTAAATTGTCCATAGTGTGTGATTGCGTGAGTGAATGAGAGTGTGTGTGTGCCCTGCGATGGGTTGGCACTCTGTCCAGGGTGTATCCTGCCTTGATGCCCAATGACGCCTGAGATAGGCACAGGCTCCCCGTGACCCGAGAATAGATCGGATAAGCGGTAGACAATGAATGAATGAATATTTAATGTGTTTAGGGGGAAAGTTTCCTCTCAGGTAAAGATGGCTACAGTGTTCACATTGAAAATCCACACGTTCTAAATATTAAAAATGTTTAATATTTTGAAAATAAAAACAGTTCAACAGTTTTGTAAGGTAGTGCTTTCGGCTTTTCTTTGTTAACTAGTTAGTGTTAGCATACTGTGGTTCCTAAAGCTGCAAAAGAAGCCTAACTTTTTTTTTTTTTTAATGACTATATATCGGGTAAGTGGAATATTAATTTTGTTTGTTTGTTTTCTTTATTAAGTTTTATTTTCTGGAATATCCTAACTTTAAAATTATGCTACAAAACTCGCGTTCAGACTCCAAGACAGCAGGGGCGCTAAAGTGCACGAAGTTTATTAATCTACTCCGGTGAAGTAGTTAAAGGAATCAGAGGCCGCGTCTGAATCGGCACTCTATCGTACTAAGTAGTGCACTGAGTATATCAAAGGTACCATACTACTTAGGCATACTACGTAGTACGGTAGTGTTTTATTTAATACGTATCCGAAAGCTTAAAGACATGGCGGTAGCAGCTGACTTAATCGGTAGACTACATTTTTGAAGCGTTTAGTAGTTCTATATATTGAATAAAACGTTCTGTATTCGTGTAAAAAAAAAAAAAAGTGGCGCCTGCAAGCAGCCTTACGGAAAGAAGGTCGTTTTGAGTAAAATACATCTCCGGTTGCTAAATGTTTAAGTGTAGTTTAGCACGGCTAGGCTAAAGCAGAGAGAGGCTGAGTGAGTGATGGCGTTCCCCGAGCCCCGGCCGCAGCCTGTCCGCCTTCCGCAGCACCTTCTCCGGACTGTAGACTGCCAACAGGGCGCCGTCAGAGCGGTGCGCTTCAACGGTAAATAAACTTAAAGAAAAAAAAAAAAAAAAAAAGGAGATCAATAAAAAGAAAATGTGAAAATTATGAACATTTTAATAATTAGGGGCCCAGTTTTTTCTTCCGTCACTCCTAAACACACTTTAAACCTAATAAAGCTTGAATTAGTTTTATCCTGTTAAATTTAATTATTTGTATTCATATTTGTTTAAAAGTAAATTTTTTAAAAATAAACCCACTACACCACTTTTTATAATAATAATAATAATAATAATAATAATAATAATAATAATAATGCTTTTAGGTAAGCAATTTAACTTGCTTCAAAATATGAAAAATGCCTTATTTGTTTGATTGATTTATTTATTTATTTACTTATTTATTTATTGTTAGATTGCTGTTTGTTACCAGGCATGAGAAAGTTTAAACAAAACTCATTTAATAAAATCTTTTTTTTTTGGTCCTTTTTCCCATCCTTTTAACAACTTTTAAATAATCATGAATAAGTAAACTTGCAGTAGTCTGTGAAGTTCATAAATAAAACTGTGCAGTAATGTGTAGCAGAGGAATAATATAAATAAGGACGTGTTTGGTCAAGCGTTTTACCTGTGAATGTATTTTGGGAACATTTAAAGGATCGAATGTGAAAGCCGTCATGAACATGATTCATTTGTACAGTAATCTGTTTTTCAGCACTCTCTGTTCTAATAAAAGGTTTTAAAATGCTTTCCAGCTGATGGGAACTACTTGATGACGTGTGGCAGCGATAAAAGCCTGAAGCTGTGGAGCGTGAGCCGAGGAGCTCCGCTGAAGACGTACACCGGCCACGGCTACGAGGTGTTGGACGCGGACAGGTGAGAGCTTCACCTTTAACCTGGTGATATTTAGTGTGTTTGTGGCAGGATTAGACCCAGGCTGGAGATTGCACTTGCTCAGTGGTGTCCCTCTTTGTCTGTATCTTCACAGCTCTTATGATAACAGCCAGCTGTGTTCGTGCAGCGCAGACAAGACGGTGATCCTGTGGGACGTAGGGACCGGGCAGGTCACCCGCAAACTCCGTGGCCATGCCGGGGTACGAGCTGTGTGACATTAGTGTGGCTACATGCATAGCTGCACAAAATAGTGTTTAATTACTTCTCTTCTTTCTGTAGAGAGTGAACTGCATCCGATTCAACGAAGAGGCCACTGTTATGCTCTCAGGTGAGTCCGTTTAGCTAGAGTGGCTGCTCATGCTCTAATCACCTCTTAGTTAATATTAAACGAGACTCTGTGTGATTTTAGGTTCAATAGATGGCACGGTGCGCTGCTGGGACACTCGGTCCAGAAAGATGGAGCCGATTCAAACTCTGGACGAGGCGCGAGACGGCATCAGCAGCTTGAAAGTGGTTGAGCACGAGCTGGTGACTGGGTAAGAACCAAACTCATAATTCAAATCTCAGATGAGCAAGGTGATGTGAATCTTGAATGATTGAGAGTTGCATAGGTGTGTTGACCTAATCAAAATGCCGTGTGTGTCAGTTCTGTGGATGGCCGGGTGAGGCGCTATGATCTACGGATGGGCCAACTGCACGTCGACTACATCGGCAGTGAGTGTTAGAAATATTTGGCAGGTGTAGGAAGGTCTCTGGAAAAGTCACTAATTTGTTTTTGTGTGTGCGTGTTGCAGGTCCGATCACGTGTGTGTGTTTCAGTCAGGATGGTCAGTGCACCTTGAGCTCCAGTCTTGATGCCAGTGTGCGTCTGTTAGACAAGAGCACTGGAGAGATGCTGGGAGAGTGAGTCATAAATACACACACACACAGTTAATGAGAGCAAGTCTAGTTTATTTTGCCCTCGCTGGTCACTTTATATACTGGGATTCAAGACAAGGTTTTCTGTGTGTGTGTTGCATTGGTACACAGATATACAGGACACCAGAATAAAGACTACAAGCTGGACTGTTGCCTGTCTGAGAAAGACACTCACGTGCTGAGCTGCTCTGAAGACGGTCACGTGTACTGTTGGGACCTGGTGGAGGTGTGTGAGGGACATTAAAAACCCCTATTGTACACACACGTACAATAACTCTAACACACCACCAAGCACCAGGAAATCCTCATATGCTGCAGTATTAAATGTCTGACTGATGTTAGCATTAGCAAAAATAACATTTTTATTTAACAGTTTCTTTCTCTGGGATTAATAAAGTGATTGATCTTTTTAACTAAATACATTTTTCATCTGTTTATTAGGGCTCATTAACACTGAAACTGCCCATCGGGAAAGCCGTGGTCCAGTCGCTGTCCTTTCACCCCACAGAGCCTCGCTTGCTGACAGCCATGGAGGGGCGTGTCCAGATCTGGGGGGCGGAGCCCGATGAATTGGACACGGCTGAATAAGACATGGTGAGAGACTACACAACCTGGACCTGTTTCACTCGCACAAAGTAAATGGTGCATTAAAAAAGTCACATTTTTGAGTAATAATAATCAACTTGGTAAACTATTGATATTCATCCATAAACTATTGAAATCCTAAATTTAAGACACACATTCTAAACTGATGTTTTTTAATTGGGTAATAAAGACAAATGTAAAATCACGTAAAATCTTTATTGAAACTGTACACCGTATGTACACAGCAGAAAGGCACAACAAAGACTAACAATAAATATAAAAAGACTTTCTTTTTTTTAAAAAAAAAAAACAATAAATAAATAATTTACAGTACATAAATATATTATTAGTCTGCTTTCAACCGTTAATTTGTTCGGACCACACAATCCCTCAGCTGTGTCTTACCGCCATCGCAAGCTAAAGCCGAACTTTTCAGCGTCACTAGCGAAAGAAGCCATGTCAATATCAAGAGAAAGCAAGAGGCGCGTTTGATGCGCGGCGTGTTTGGATACGCGGTCAGCGTTATGTTACCTGCTGCTCTTAAACACGGGTCTTATTTACAGCCTGAGCGATTTTTTTTTATTTTTTTTTTTTCCTTCTCTCCACCAAATATGAATGTTCATATTGTTTTGGTTTTTTTCAGCCGACGCAGGAGCAGGCAGAGGCGGAGAGCTTCTCGACCTTGTGCCAGCGGTGGGCGTTGTCGAGGAAGGCCATGTCCTCATGGCGTGTGGGGCGGCAGCATGGCGCGTGGTTCCAGGTCTCGGTGGGGGGCAGAGCGCCGCTCAAGCGCAGATTGGTGAGGGTAAGGTCGTGGTTGGACGGCACACGCGGGCACGTGCCACTGCAGTACTTGAACAACACCATTTCATCCGAGTCATAGCCGAGCCCAAGGTCCCGTACCTGCAACATGAACATATGTATTCAGGGAATTGTAAAAGATCTGTATTAAGGTAGTGAGGATGTCGCGGTGTACCAGTGGACCGAAACCTCACTGCTGACTTCAATACACCAATCAACATGCATTTTCATCATTTCCTGCTGCTCCTAGTACATGTTGCCTATCAATCACCAAAGATCATGTTATTGCTGAACAGAACTACTGTTCCTTTGGCTATTTCTCCTTCAGTACAGTTTTGGTGTTTTAAGTCATTCCTCACAGCCATTCTCTCTTTCATCTGTCTTTTAAAGGACAATAATTAATAAGGGCTTTTCTGTTATATAAATGATTTTTCTTCTGTAAAAAGATTTTGTAATAAATTCCTCCTTTTAATTTTCACCCTCAGCTTATGTGTTTTTAAATGGCTTATTTAATACAATAGAACAGTGATCTTTCTCAGCTCATCATCATCGCATGTAAAACGCTTCATGTAGATGTGATATCTGATATATACGTGACGCCTCGAACCTGCAGCAGAATCGAATGAAGTCCACATGGGTCCTCTGAGCTGCGGCGTGAACGCAGCACGCTTCCTCCCCAGGGTCTCCCCGATCCGTCCAGCTCCTCTCGTTCTTCTTCTTTTGCTGCTCTCCTCGTCTCATCTGGCAGGCCCGATTCAGAGTAAGTGGCTTGTTCTTGGATATCTGACACCGAAAGATGTGGAAACATGGAGATTCCTTAGACCATAGACAATCTAAGATCTGATCTGCTTTTCTGTGGTGCTACAAAGCAACACCTTTAGAACCTATTACTATACTGATGGAACGTGTATATGTATGTACACACGCATATATTTTTTCTAAATGTAAAAAAACGAATTAAAAATAATCTGTGAGAACTGTGTATTAGTTGTTATGTAGGTGTTTGAAGTCTAAACACTTTAGCACAAGGCATAATAGATGATATAAAATGTAAATCTATATGCACTGCTGTAAAAAGTTGACATTTTAGAACAATTATATTTTAATATTTTAAATATTATTTTAATAATATTTTAAGAAAAGCAATAAAAATGCATCCAAATTTCTGTCTGTAATGCTAAAATACAGTTTCACAAGAATACATTAAAATGTGCTTTTAAATTATAAATTTGAAAAAAATAAATTGATTCTGCTCCCTTCTTTAGAAGGTCATGACCTTTTTATTAGACTTACCCAATAGTGTGTGCAGCCAGTGTCCCTCTCCTACTTGAAAGCAGAACAGCAGCATGGAAAGCTTCAGAAGAGACCACATCTTTCTTTTTCTCTTTTCCCGTTCTCTCTTGTCCTCTGTATCTCGTCTCTGCCTCGCGCTCAAGGTGAAAAAGTGGATGATGCTGATGTGTACCAGAGCCTGCTTCATATATGCTTGTCTCAGGAAGATGGGGGCTTGGCTTGGCCTCGCCCCTTCTCACCTGTGCTCGGGACAACGCTGATCTTTTAAAAAATATATACCGAACTGGCATAAATATCGATTCGCAGGTGTTTTCCGATGCCCTGAGCACATGGGAGGTGAGAATAAATCATTTAAAGAGTTTTGAAGCTAAATCATATAAAGCTGTTTGCAGAAGAGAGTGACAAGGTGTCTGCAATCTTAATCCGTCAGCCAATCACACGCCAGGGCTTGATCTGAGCGGGATGGTTCATATTCGGGACCAGCTCTTGGTCGAACACACGTGACCTGCTGATCAAAGGTTGCGGATGAGGAAGTAAACGGGTTAAATCCATAAAGACGAGACAGACAGAAGGATAATAATTAAAAAAGAACACGGCAGACCACGGTTAGATATCTTCCTGGAAGCATTCCGAGAACGATGACTGACTTCTGAAATCCGAACATAAATTTAGGGATTTTATCAGAAATGTGCCTTTTCCCCCTACTTGCAACATTCCTAAAGTAGCTATGAGGAGACTAATTCCGAAGGAATTGTGGAATGTGTCTGACTGGCAGAAGGATTGCAGCACGGTCATATGTTCCTTGTGCTTTATAAGGTTATGCTCAGGGGGAAAGACGCTGAAAAAGTGTGATGTCGGCCATTTTTTGTGTTCTTTTAATGCTGCCTTTCAGTTTTGTGATAACTCACGACTGGTGACCCGTTGACCTCACGGAACTTTACAGCTAACCACACTGCAAAACATTTGGTAGCTTCTAAGAGCCCAAACATGTTCTTAAACATCATAGTTTTACTATCTTGCTCCAGTATTTTCATTTCATTATGTGGCAGACACTTATTTAAGGGGCCAGCAGTGATCTAGATTTAAGTTTCCACCAAGGAAACATGGTGACTGATGAGCTTGCTATCAGACTTGTTGGAATTTAATCTGGACTCAGTTTTTAAAGAATTCTTTGGCAAAGTGAGGGTTTCCACATTTGAGGTTGTCACTTTATTGTGACTAGTCATAGAACAACTCCTTGCCTCATTCCTTTATGGAAAAAAATCTGCCATAACCTAGACTCTACCTAGAGGAGTCCGTCCAACAAAGCTTAGTCGGTACCCTTTTGGTGGATGGTAATGATCCAATAAAGTGATCAAGAGGTCAACACACTACATGATGCTGCCATCACCATGCTTCACTGTGTGATTTCATGTTCTCGGGGTGATCAACAGCTTTAGGCCAGTTGTAGCGCTTTTTGATGAACAGTTTTGGTCTCAGCAGACCAGAGGACTTTTGACACATAAACATTGTTTCATAAATTCAAGAAGTTGGTTCCTGGTAGCATTTACTTGATTGCAGTAACTGCATAACTGCTTTTGCTTACTCAAGGAAAAGCCTACTCACCCAAGAGTCAAGATTCTAACTTCAATTACAACTATTAAATCCTATTTTTATAAAGAAAACAATAAATTTGATAGTTGTAATTGAAGTTAGAATCTTGACTCTTGAGTGAGTGAGGGTCAGCGGCAGTATTTAGTCTGGAGCTTTATTCTGCGGACTTGCATATGTATTTATATACACATATTGGATCAACGCAAACTGCTGTCCAGTGACTTCATCCACAGCTTAACAGGAGGCCATAAAAAAACCTGAGCCTTAGAGGGAACACCATGAAAACCCATCCATCACCCACAGGATTAGATTCAGAACTTCCACTTTCCACTGCTGTTCTCCTGATGTTGGCCCAGAGCTAGCTCATGCTTGCTGCGCTTTGTCTGGAGTACTGCACGACACAACAGCTAACGGAGAGTCTCTGTTCTGTAGAAGTTTATTTGCTCCAGAAAGCTCTATGATCGAAGATACAGACACAAAAAAAAAATGACTCCGCGATCAGACTCCATAGTGCCCTGCTTTACATGCACAAATCAGCCATGAAATTAAGACAACCTGGCTAGTATTATGCAGGTTCCCCCTGTGTTGCCAAAATAGTTCTGACCCATCGAGGCATGAACTCCACAAGACCTGTGAAGGTGTGCTGTGGTATCTGGTGTTCATGGCAGATTCCTAAAGTCCTGTAAGGTATGAGGTGGGGCCTCATTGATTGGACTTGTTTGTTCAGCACATCCTACAGATGCTTGGTTGGATTGAGACCTGGGGAATTTGGAGGTCAAGTCCACTCCTTGAAATCCTTGCCATGTGCCACAAACCATTCCTGAACAAATTTTGCAGCATGGCAGGATTCATTATCCTGTTAAAAGAGGCTACTGCCATCAGGGAACACAGTTGCTATGAAGAGATGTGCTTGGTCTTTAACAATGTTGGCATGTATCACAGTAACATCCACACGAATGCCAGGACCCAAGAACATTGCCCAGAGCATCACGCTGCCTGCACCGGCTTGCCTTCTGCCCGAGGTGAGTACTGGTGCCATGTCTTCCCCAGATAAGCAATACACACCCAGCCATTGTAGCTACGATGTGGTGCTTCCGGCGGTGGACGAAGAAAGCATAGGCACTCCGACTGGTCTGTGGGTATGCAGCCTCACAGGCAGCAATCTGTGATGCACTGTAACGTTTATCATTGTCAGTGATTTGTGCTACAGTCGCTCTTTCTAGGATCAGACCAGAAGGGATAGCTTTCTCTTCCTTCACAAATAAATTAGGGTTGGGTGCCCAGGAGCCTGTCATAGGTTCACCGGTTGTCCTTTTTTGGACCACATTTTTATAAAGTTATAGTTTCAATTTTGCTGAGTGTTTTCACAAACATTAAACATAGTTTGCCACTCTTTCATAAAAGCAAGTTTTGTGGAGTGTCCAGCCTGTAGTTGCCCAGTAAACAGCTGAGGGTCTGAGCTGTGGCTCTAACCAGTTTTTTCACAGCTAACCTTTTTGCTTGCTGCTTCTATAACTAAGATCCTACTTACCTGGTAACTGGTAGACAGCCTGGACAGCCTTCTCTAGGCAGCATTGTGGTTGTGCTATATTTGCTATTTTTAATAATGGACTAAAAGGCTCTCTGCATTAAATTAAAAAAAATCATGAACCATTTTCGTGGTAAAGAGATGTCTAAAGAGATTCGTGGTCTAACAGCAGGGAATGATTAATTGTGTACCCTATACCATTACCCAAAGCACAACTAATACTGTATAGCAGTGACATTTGGTTTTTTAACAAATCAAGAACAGGCCTTTGAAGTCTTGTCATAAACAGCACCGATGCAGTACAAGGAACTTGAAATGGTCTACACTATATGGTATATTGTAGTCATCTGACTATCAAACCCATATCTTGGTGTTCTCTAAACTGTTGCCACAAAGTTAGAAGCACACAATCATCTAGGATGTCTTTGTATTCTGTAGCATTTCAGTTTCTCTTCTCTGGAACCAAATTTGTTCCAGCATGACGGTGCCCTTGTCCATAAAGCAATCTTCATGAAGATATGGTTTGCCAAGGTTTTAGTGGACCTCAACCTTGCTGAACCCCTTTGGGATGAATTGAAATACTAACCACACTGCAGGCCTCTTCCTTTCTGTCCTCATTAACGCTCTTGTGGCTGAATGATCACAAATTCCCTCAGCAACATTCCAAAATCTAGTAATCTTTCCCAGAAGAGTGGAGGTTCTTTTAAGTCAAGTTGTCTTTGTCACAGATGCATTACTGCACAGTGAAATTCTTTCTTCACATATCCCATCCTTGGGGGTTGGGGTCAGAGCACAGGGTCAGCCATGATGCAGCACCCCTTGAGCAGGTGGGGTTAAGGGCCTTGCTCAAGGGCCCAACGGTGGCAGCTTGGCAGAGCTGGTCTTTCGGTCAACTACCCAGAGCCTTAACCACTTGAGCTACCACCACCCCTACAGTTTCTGACCAGCAAAGGGGAAATAAATCTGGAATGGGTCATTCAAAAAGCACATATGGGTGTAATGCTCATGAGTCCACATACTTTCAGCCATGTAGTGTATCATGCAGGTCAGAAACTGTTGGAATTGTCTAACGTTTCAAGTAACACATTTTATGTATAAAAATGAGGTGGCATCATGACCCCATTGTCATCCCTCTAACTGAACTAAAGATGGGGTTTCCATATATTGCTGCTGCACATCTGTCTATTTTTGTCTCTCAGCCATATGTGTTTTCCCACAGATCTTATCCTCGACCTGGTGGAAATGATAAACTAAAAAAGAACGTAAAGGTGAAGAGAATGTTCTTTTTTTTGACAGTGTGTTGAAAACTTTGACACCGATTGGATCTTAGCTTCTGGATCTGATTAAATCATGAAATCTGGCTTAGTTCAATCCAGACATTAAAATCCGTTAATTTTCGGAAAACGAAGGGGGCCAGTAGTCTGTTAGATTGCGTGTCAACAAAGCAAATGTCTGAAACCTGGGGCATAAAGAAAAAGGAATCCATCCAAGTTTGTCTTAATCTATCTGCTGTATATTAAGTCCACTCCTCTCTTTTCTGTTAACTGCATGTTTTATAGTGTGAGGGTGAGCTATTTTTTCATTGTATGACACTAATATGAGATTCCTGCCATTCTGCACGCAGACAGGCCAAGATTCCACAGTGTCTGTGAAAGGGCATGCCAAAAGGCTTGCTGTATCTTCCACTGTACTCCTCCTCATGGCTTTGCTTCTTGCAGGAACTCACGGAAGGAATGTTTTCTTCTCCTTCATCTTTCTTTCTCCAGGGAAGGATTTAGAAAAGATGAATGGCTATTCTATCTCTCTTTCCTTGTGTGAGCTGTCCATCTGTCTCGCCTTTCGTCTTTTTCTGTCCTCTCCACGGGGAAAGCCGTTGCATATGAGGGTGTACTGAAACATGGACGCTTTCATGTATTCATGTAGTAAAGGGAAAACATTTTTCCAGAGCTGGATTCTGTAAAGAAAATAGTTCCTGAACTTTCCAATAAACAAGCTGTGTTAATCATCAAAGCCTTTGGGTTTTGGTGACTAATTATAAATTCCTTTGCCTGCTGAATTGAGTGAACTACATGAAAACGTCAGTCTCTACAAAGCTTTGGTCTTTGTGGAGATGAGTGAGACTCATAATCTAAAAACCTGGATTATGTAAGGAATAAAACATGCCGTGATGTGGAAGAACCATTGTTCGGTCACCAACGTCTCAAATGTTCTCTGGACTGCTGGTCCCAGTGACGTTAGACTAGTCACTATAGACAGTGGATCTGGTCTGGAAGCATATGATTTCTTGAACATATTAAATTCTGCTCGTCACTTAATGATTGTCGAGTTTGGTGAGAGAATTCACCAAACTCGAAACACAGGAACTGTAATGCATCTAGTGAAATCTAGATTTAAAATATCATCATTTGAGCTCTGTCCCTGTCTTTAACTCGCCTATCTGAGTATGTACTATATTTAATTTGTCTTGCATTGCATTTTCAAATTGGTGATTCCTCAGATTGGCGGCTTCCTCAAAGATCCAGGGTCACTGGTTCCATCCTGTGCTCAAGTTACTTTCAATATGTCTAGGTGGGTTTCCTCTAGGTACACCAGTTTCCACCCATCTCCCAAAGCCAGTCAGGTGGATTGACTATACCAAATTACAATTTGCTGCTAGCTTGTGTGCATGACACCCTTTGATGGACTGCCCTTTTATCCCATCACAGATTTATTCCTGCATTTTGCCCAGTACTCTCTTATAACCCCTGTGAAGAACAGTTGAAGAACCTCCTTGAAGAACACTTAAATTCGTATGGAGTAGTGGGATTTTAAAAATTCTATCCAAATGTTTTACATATGTAAATTGAATTTTAACAAAAGAATTTCATCAACGCGTATTTTTGCCGTAAAGGGCCTGAGTGTATTGATGCGCTGCTGAAATGGTGGCTGGTTGATTCAGGAAGGCGCAGGTCTCATCTCTGGTCCATATAGGGTTTGTCTGCTTTGGGCAGGAATGCAGGGGCCGTAATTGGAAGCATTTTCTGGGAATTAGTTCGGAATCTGAAGCTCGCTGTGCGGCTGCTGTTTACGCCGTAAATTTGACCCGGCAAACCTTAGGCGGCGGACAGCGGCCGGCCTCCTCCACCGGCTTGCGCTATCCCCCTTCCATCTCTCTGTTCCATCGCTTCATCCAGCATCGCTCGTCTGCAGTGGCTCAAGTGGACTTTTGGAAGAGGGCAAGACTGGTTCAGTTCCATTCTCAGATTTGTCTGATGGTTCGCATGGCAGGATCTCACCAATAGTAAAACTACTGTTTCTTTTCTATTCTATCACATATTTTGCCCTTTTCCCACATTTACAAATGTAATTTAATTTACATTCTAAGACCGGGCTTGAACCTGCAACCATGTGTTAACATTTGTGCACAAATGGTAGTGTCCAAACTCTCAGAACCCCAATGGCGAACTCTCAGAGAACCATTTTCAGTCACTATGTTACTCCATAACTACATTGTTATGGAGTTGTTGGCATGGTTGGTCAGTTTTCACTGCCCCCTTTGTCTTACATAGGTTTTATACTGGATAAAAAAAAGCCCAAGTTTTGTACAGTCCATTGCTATTTCTACCACTATAAGTAAATTTTTTTTTTTCTTTTTTGCTCTGGGCTTTGCTGTGTTGGTAGGAACTATCTATGTTTTTGCAGTATGGTTACAAAATAACATTCGACTAAATAGAGCCATTGTATTTTGGTGGAAGATGACCGGTGACAAACTGCACAACGTCTGTTTTGATTTTTTATAAGGAAATGGATGAAGGCCTGCCATATCTGAAAGGTAAAAGATAGAAAATGCCTCGAGACAAATTCCAGAGATCTTCTGTCAGAGACAGCTGGACAGAAAGGAATGGGAATATCTTTGCCTTGCAATTGGTAGTCATGGCAGAGCTGCTGTAAATGGATGTCTGCCAGATTAATAATGAGTGAGTATTTTATGTCCAGTGGTCATGCCAAGTGCTGATCTTAATTTCCAGAGGGTTTTCCCAGATCCTCAGCTTTGCTATGGGTGGATAGCACACTGTTCTGATTAAGATAAGTTAAGATCGATCACTGAATGAAAAAGGTATGGATGTCCAAAGCAGACAGAATAAAGTGTGTGTATATATACCGATCAGCCAAGTCATTAAAATCACCCCTTATGCCACCAAAACTGCTGTGGGATCCGGCACCAAGGCGTTAAAAACAGACCCTTTAAGTTGATTGAGGTGGGGCCTCGATGTATCAGAGTCGTTTATCCAGCACATCCTACAGATGCAGAATCAGATTGAGATCTGAGGAATTGGGAGGCCAAGTCAACACCAAGTTAAACACCGAGTTAAACTCTTTGTTCCTCAAAACATTTCTGAATGTGTTATCTTGGTGAAAGAGGTGATTTTTTGGGGGGGGAATACTGTTGCCATGAAGCAAAAGTGTAGATTGGTAAGTGGTATGTGCCATTTCATACATGAATGCCAGGACCCAAGGTTTCACAGCAGAACATTGGCCAATCAGAACATTGGCCAGTTCTGATGCTCACAAGCCTACTGTAGGTGCTTTTGGCGATGGTTAGGGGCCAGCATGGACACTCGAACCCATCTGCACCTATGGAAATTCCAAGGGATTTGCAATTTCTGAAATATTCAAACCAGCCCATCTGGAACCAACAAACATGCCATGGTTGAAGTCACAGAGCTGTATTTTTTTTCCTATTCTTATGTTTGATGTGAACGTTAACTGAAGCATTTGATTTGTATGTGTATGATTTTATGGCAGGTGTTGTTACCACATGACTGGCTGTTTAGATTCGTGTGAAGGTGCTTGGTAGGCATACATCAAGAGCAGTCTGTCCTGCATTCAGGTGTTGGAATGAACTTCCTAGCTGGGAGTATAGTGGAAAAGATGCCTAACAAATCCCCTGAGACACAACAGTCGCTCAGTTTCCAAATGCTGGGCCCTTGAGCACAGGTTCCCTACCCTGAACCTGGAGTGTATCCCCTGTCCTGTACATTTTAGTGTTTTTCATGCTCAAGCAATGCAGGGACCCATTTTTCTAAGCTGATTAACTGAATCATGTGTACTAGAGCAGGATAAACATTAAAATTTACAGGATAAGGGGTACTGCTGGGCCAGTAGCCTGTTGAACCAGCAAAACATAACTTTGTGTGTTCACACCACAGACATGTAATGTGCTTTTATTGAGCCATTGCTTTCAAAGGAGCACTTTTAATAATAAAAACAGCCTTGCCAAATCTCTATAGCAATCTTGCCCAATAGTGACGAAGGAGCACTTTGCTTCTACTGCCAACGCTGGGCAAACAAGGAGGATTTAAATATAGCTGAAAATGGTTGCAAGATAGCTTTAAAGGGGGCTGACGGCTGTACTATACACTCCAGGCCACTAGGTGGCGGAAACACACCATAAGGTTGTTCGACAATTTCCTTAAGTCGAAGAAGTCGTCGTCTGTCGCTTCTAGACGAGACTTGCGCGATTCAAGGCTTGGTAAGTATTGAGTTTGAGCTGTTACTTTTTCGGCTAAAGCAGTTTTACAGTATGTGACACGTCCTGAAACACAGACAGACTCCAAGAAGCTGTTGATATAATATTTAAGCACACGGTACAAGCTACTATCGTGTTAGCTTGCTTGCTACTAGGTGAGCTAAGAGGGTTTTTTTTTATTTACTCCTTCGTGATTGGTTATTGCTCCAGTGATGTAGGACCCTGATTGGATATCACACACTGTTGGGTTGCTCTTAACGAATCATGGCAGAGGAGGCGGGACGTGCAGAAACAGCAAGCGTTCTTTCGTAGCTAATGTTATGTAGGTGGAATTTTTGGTTGGTGCGTGATAAAATATCTTGTTCAGTATATTGGAGAAAACTTTTATAAAGGTATTTAGTCACTAATGGGTGATGATAACATATAAGGTTGTATTCAATAAATAGCGTCACTATGGTGACTTCCTGATCTGACTCTTGACTTTTTAAAAAAAATGTATTTCTCTCTGTATCTCAGGTCTCCTCGGCTGAGCTGACTGAGCTGCCATCATGGTTGGTGACTTCAGACACTGTAGCACTCAAAATAAAATGTGTAATACAATCCAGACACGTTGCTTTTTTTCGCTTGTACTGAATATCCTTGTCTTCTTTAGGGAGAGAGAAAAGGAGTGAACAAATATTACCCTCCAGATTTTGACCCTGCTAAGGTGAGGTCATATTTTTCTCGCATCCATTCGTTTTTAGCAGTCACTTTATCCCAATTGGGGTGGCAGTGAATCCAGACGCTATCCTGGATACATCCTGGATGAGAGAACTGGGCATCGTGCATATATACACACAAACCCATACTCATCCACACCTAGGGGCAGTTTAACACAATGTTTTCTACAACCTGCATAACAAACAACTCGACCAGAAAAAACCCCTCTTTATTGCACCACAACATTCAGTGGGTGACAAACTGTGCTTTGTTACGCGTGCATGTAATAAACATTCCTGTTTGTAAAGAGAGCAAATTTGTGACATCAGACTATCACATGTGCTGAAACCTTGCTCTTGTGTCTCTCTTGGTCTGCAGCATCGCTCCATCAATGGCTACTGGAACACACACCCACTGCGTGAGAGAGCCAGGAAGCTCTCACAGGGCATCCTCATTATCAGGTAACACACACACACACACACACACACACACACACGCACACACTCTGCCTCGCTCTCTCATAATGTTAGCACTCAACCTTTATAGATACTTTTATCACATGCTGTATTAAGTGGAGCTGAAACAGCATCTGCGTAGATGTTCAAGTCAAAATGCAGCTCATATAAAGGGAAGCTGATCTGGTAAAATGTGTGTGTTACAGGTTTGAGATGCCCTACAATATCTGGTGCGATGGCTGTAAGAATCACATAGGCATGGGTAAGTTTCCTGAGGGTGTTTTTAAAAAAAAAAAAAAAAAAAAATTATGTAGCTTTCCCTTCAGCTGTGACATATTTCTAACATTTCCTCAACATATGGTTTGGTGCAAGGAGATGCAAATAAGGGGGCGTGGCATAAAGTAGTTTTCACCTTGAGTCGCATCAGTTCAGATGCTGTGCAGTGGCTCTGTTCTATCACTGAAATCTCAGCTCCGTGTCCAGCACATGCACATCCTTGGTATAACCGTTACATGTTTTCGCCTAAGACTATTTCTTTACTTTTTCAGGGGTTCGATACAATGCGGAAAAGAAGAAAGTGGGCAATTACTACACTACACCAATATACAGGTAACACTTACCTCATGCTGAGATGTGTAAATGTTGACCTGCTGTTTCAGGAAACCTCAACAAAAAGAAAAACTCCAAGTGTTAAATACATTTGGGATTGGACTGACGATCAATTAATTTTCTCTTGGCCTGTTTCCACCCACCAATCAGTCCTCACTTATCATATGACATCCATCATGCCTCATCTTTCCTAACTGATGTAGAGTGCTCTCTGTCCTCTTCCACATTTATGAGCTCACAGACGCCTATGGTTAGCTGGAGTCGCTGTGATTGACAGGAAAGAGAGAGAGAATGCTGCTCTCTCACAGCTCTGGATTCATTTTTACCTTTTTGCGTCACTCAGAAGCTTAGTGCTCTTTAAAACAGAACGAAACACAGATTTTCGTTTTTTTAGTCAGAATTGTCACAGTAAACTGATTTAACAGTAAAGAACAATAGAATAAAGATCTTCCTAAAAACCTGGAATTTTTGTTTACATAAAGAATTTTGTTTTAATTCAATAAATTTGTACAAATGTGAACCGTCTGTTCTAGGAACAGATGCTGTCTAATGTGATTTGATAATAGTAATAAACTGTCTCTTTGTTTCTATTAATTTGGGATGCCACTAGATGAGTTTGGTAGAGTATGTATTATCAAAACCGTATGTATTTTTATTTTTTTTTTAACCTGTAGGTTCAGAATGAAGTGCCACCTGTGTGTGAACTACATCGAGATGCAGACAGATCCAGCCACATGCGATTACGTCATCGTGAGCGGTGCGAACCGCAAAGAGGAGAGATGGAACATGGCTGAGAATGAACAAATACTCACCACCGGTACACACACACACACAATCATATATAATGTTTCTAAGGCTGCTGTAGTGATTACTCGTCGTCCTAACAGTTTTTTAACACTGCTGTTCCGTTCGTCTCTCAGAGCACACGGAGAAGGAAAAGCTCGAGACCGATGCCATGTACAAGCTGGATCACGGTGGGAAAGACAAAGAGAAGCTGCGTGCCGCCATTCCGTCTCTCTCTGAGATGCAAGAGCTCCAGTCTGCATGGAAGGATGACTTTGAGCTCAACAGCGCCCTCCGCAGGAAGTTTAGGGTGCGTTAAAACGGGTAGCTTGAATAAACACTGGAACGTGATCGCGTGTACTCAGCATGTGTGTAATACAGGTAGAGAAGAAGGCCATATGTGAAGAGGAGGAGAAGGACAACGCCATGAGGAAGAGGATGGGTCTCTCTATACCATTGGTACCGGAAAAAGACGAAGACAAAAAGCTGGCCTCGCTCCTCACCTTCCAGACCCCTGACTGTAAGAGACAACCGACGACGTGATAAACTTATTGATCAAACCCTGTTAGAATGAATATTTCTAAAAGTTAATTATAGAAACATTTGCTGCTGAGTGTGAGAATTTTTTTTATGCCTAGCTGTAGCAGGTTAAATCAGTCATGTGATCACATCAAGTGGAAATGACCATAAATAAACCATCCTATCATTTGTGAATCAGTGTATCTCTTTTTCTCTCTCTCTCTCTCTCATATGCTGCAGCATATGAGGACAGACAGCATATGAAGAGGCAGCAGATCTCCTCTCGCTCCTGGTTTTCTCCGTCTTCCTCCACTCCATCGGGCAGCGCTGTAGGGAACCTGCTGAACAAACTGAGCCATAAGGGCAGAGATGCCGCTGCTTCCAAAGCTCTGAACACCTCACCAAGCAGCTCCCTCGTCCGCAGGAAGTCAGACGGTGGCGTCTCGGTCGTCGATAATCCCATTCAGGCGTCCTGTTCCACTCAGTTGTCTATTTCATTTCCCAGCGTGGCCTCGGAAAACATGGATTCGTCTCATGGACAGTGTTCAGAGGAGAGACTGGACACAGACAGACTAACTGAGGAGTCGGCGGGAAAGTCAGCTCCAGAGGTGCATTGTGGGGTTGAAGGACACAGTAGCGCTGAATCTTGCACTACAAAGTCATTAGTGGCGGATTACAGTGACTCAGACTCTGATTCGGGTCAGTGAGGAAGCGTGGGAAAGGACCGAAATGAAAACCGCAGCCAAAAAAGAAAGAAAGAATTTATTTGTTAATAGAAGACAAGAAGAAGACTGATAACGTGGGATACGTCAAAACTGTACAAATGGAATCCAAATATAAACCATGTCACATCCCTAAACTCTCATAGTCAGTTGTAGAATTTTTGGCATCTTTTGTTGTTCTAAATCTACATTACACTTCCTTATTCATATCTGGAGAAAAGTTTACTGTGAATGAATGTAATATAGAGAAATGTTTCGCGAATCGGTTTTTACTGTAACAATAAATCAATATCAGTGTTTAGTGAGATCTTCCAGTAAATGTGCTATCTGTGTTTGCAAAGACGTGCTGAACCTTGGAATGGTCAACAAGCAAAAAAAAAAAAAAAGAAAGCTAAAAAATAATGGGCTTGTCCTTTCCAGAAAGTTATGTTAGATGATTATCCTGGAAAGCTCCCGAAACACTCACTGCATTGATGTCCATGTCGCTCTCTTCCCTGTGGTTTCCTTAATCCTTTTTATTCACTTTTTTTTTTTTTACTCGTGGAACATTTTCACAGTTGCTGCTGTTGCTGTCTTCAGCCGTCCGTTTGCTGACACGCATCCTGTTTCTGGCTTAAGCAAAAGAACTCAAATAATGCAGTGGTAAAGAGAGAAGCCTTATACCATAAGAAGTTCATTCCAGTGTTTTTTAATTCGTTTCATTTCCACTGTTCAGTTAAACTATGGTGAATTCGGTCCTTCTTTAGCCCCAGATTCCTGTCTGAAAGCGGTGAAACCCGATGAGCTCTACTGCAGGTGTAGCAGGTCTTAAGTTTTGAATGCTTTTCTGCACACCACAGCTGTAAAGAGTGACTAAGTCTCTTTAAACTATAGAGACTGTTGTGCTGCAGGAGTTTCTGAAATATTCTACTACCCTGAATAATTCTACTATTCTGACTACTCTTCCAAACCCTTCAAATCCTTAATCACTTTTTTTTCCGATTTTGATTTTTGTTGTGAATTTAACTGAAGTGTCTGCAGGATTTTTTCATTGTTGTGCTGCTGCCTCATAATGAGACTAATTGGATCATTGAATGAATGAGCAGGTAAAACTGTGAAACCTAAATGATCTGGGCTTTATTATTATTATTTTTAATTTAATTTAATTTTTTTTATATTGTTTTATTTTGTAGGAAAGTACTACTTTCCTTCCACTTTTGTTGCAATGCAAATAATTAATAGTGATATTGATGATCAGTTTGGCGCTGTTCTTGACAGAAAAATCATAGCATAGCAGATTAAAATCTGAATTCTGGATAGCTTTATTTCTTAAATCCAAAAGTCTCTTGACTGGTTAAACTGAGCATTGACTCTGAAATCCGATTCATCTGATTGGAAAAAGTGTGAAGGGTGGATTGATTGATTTAAATTACATTTCGACTATAGAAGATCTTTCCAGTTCGTCAGACCTGAGCGATCAAATGTCAATTTTTGGTTTATTTATTTATTTTCATGTCTACTGCAACACCGACTAAAGGAACATCACTGAGAGCATTTCAGAAATCTCAATATTGCATTTGTTTAACATTTAATTTGTTCATCATCCCAATTCCTGATGGTAATGAGCATCAAAACAAATAAACAGCGAACCAGATCAATCTTTTACACTGGTTTTTTTTATTTTTTATTTATTCGGTAAAATAAAAAGCCACAAGCACTTCTGAGTTCTCATTTCACTTGGATTTCAAGCAAAAAGGTTATTAAGGTCTAGCTAGGAGTTCAATCTGGTTAACTTCTAGTCACATCCATAAGTTAAAACACACACTTGGTCACTTCTGTAGAGTGAATAAAGAAAGCAGGTTGTGTAAACAAAGACTCCACAATTATCAATCAAGATGTGTGTCCAGGTGAGTACGAGCCCAGATCCCACTCCCGAGGAAGTTCATTTATCTTTTTAAAGAAAAAAAAAAGCTCTGGTAGTTCTGCACTATTTATTCTGATATTCTCCATCTGTGGATAGAAACCATAAAGATTTATCCTTACACTTGATACTTAAACCTTACTGTTTTTGGTAAAAGTATAAAAATCTTTCTCACTTAATGCTGCTGTAATCATAAATATTGTCCTGTGTTCAGCTCAGGCCGCATTCACAGTCTATTCATAATAAGCATTCTTTAGCCTAAATGTAGAAGAGTAATGATTTAGAATCACACTCTCACCCAGAAAAGCACAGTTTCCATTCAGAGTGTTTTCAATGTTTTATGGCTTCTCAGAGAGTTTTTCCATACCTTTGTAACATCTGGTTTCCTCCTGATTTCTGTTCAAATTAAAGGATTAATTTTGGTTTGATCACTGTATCGTCTTCCTGACTGTGAGCCAGGATCCAGTGAGAATTGTGCAATACTTTTGGACTTTAAAAGAGGATCGCGTCCCTGCCTCTGCTTGTGGTTTATCTCATGTGGCTACAGAGTGTGTCAGATCTCCTCTCTGTTAGGATGTGCACGTTCATGAGAACCTGTGTCCTGGTCTTGACTATTGTTGGGTGAGTAAGTCTTCTCGAGGATTTGTAAGTATAAAACTGCTGTTGTAACATAGTAACATATGTTGTTGTTATTATGAATATTATTTCAGATTGTATTCAGAAGTCATTTTGTGCTACAGTGTTTTTGCTGCTCCTCCTCCTCCTCCACCACCTCATGAACCTTACTTTCCCGGACCGTGGTAAGTACGACTGTTTTAAATGGATGAAAGTGTTTTTGAAATTGTAACGATGCAAAAGTCAAACGTTACATAAACCGTTCATTAAATGTGACGAAAAGAATATAGAGTGAAAAATCGCTGTTGCTGCTGCTGTTTGACGCCCAGCTCATGTTTTTCTCAGTGAGTGTGTGTTTTCTGTGTGTTTGCAGGCCAATACTGGACTTTGGACGCAACCTGAAGTAAACACCCAAATGCCCGTGCACACACAATCTTAGTTGGAGCTCAAAATTTAGATGTACTGATTTAAAATACAAAATAAAACTGCATCCATCTGTTTTCCCTGTTATTTATTTTAATTATAGGACTGATTTTAGCTTAAATAAGCATCACTGTGTTGCGGAAGGTTCGAGAAAGCATCCACACTCCCTTTACAGTTTTCTCTAAAGTGTTTGTCATGCACATAATCACTGCATCCCTGCATCTTAAACCGATTTTAACTGATGCCCCGTTATTGACTTGACACCATTTTTCCTCATTATAAGTGAATCAGAGTCACAGTCTGTCATGCAAATGTGAGAAAATGTAGTATGTGCTTGCATTTTTCCCCCCACAGGTTTGTTCTAGTGGCTCCAGCGGTTCTAAAAGCAGGGAGTGAAGAGAACATCCTGCTGGAGGCGTTTGGACTTTCTCAGAGTGTCGACGTTGATCTCTCTGTGCAAACTTTTCCAGGGAGTTCACAAAGATTGCTGAATTCAACCGTCACCCTGAACGCAGACAATCATTACAGCGCCCTCACAACCATAACGGTAATTTAACTGTCATTTATTTTATTACTTGGAAATGTATCTAGATGGAGGATGTTAAGAATTCTGAAGAGAAACATGGACTAAAATCAAAACGAGGAATAAAAAAATTAGAACTTATGCTAAGTTAAATTTCAGAAAAAGGTAGAAGGTTGCTGTTACTATAGTGACAAGACTAACCTAGACTTAAGTAACAAGAAATACGCAAGAACAAGACAGGAACGTACAAGGCTCAGGAACTCGAATCTCCAAAGAGATGGGCGGCAGGTAATATTGGTAAGATGGGTAGTAAGTTTAGTAATTAATAGAAGCAGAAGGTTGGGTGCATGATGCTGGAGATGGAGCTGCAATAGAAGCCTCCATTCCCAAATTTGAACTTAGAAAAACACCAGTTATCTGGAAATTGACTGGCAGAATCTGAATTCTCAGATTCATGATATGAAATATCATATCAGCTTCTGATGGTAAAGGGTAGCTTTAAAAGTGTAATGACTTGCCAGAGGCGGAAGATGTAGAATCCATATACAGATTTATTAGCAGAATCGGCAGGCAAAAACATGGTCAGAAAACAGAAACATGGTCTGTAAGTTCAGAAAACCGGGAAAACAAACACTATCAGCAAACACATCCTGAACACAAAACTAGAGCGATAACTGTAGGTAAATGTGCAGAAGTCATACACTGTAATCCAGAATCGAGAGTATAACAAAAGGCGTGGCATGTCTAAAATGGGACGATACTTCATGTGGTGTAATGTGTGCATGCTGCTTATATGTCCATGTGGAAACCAGGAAGTGTGACTCGTGGGTGCCCTCAGAATTCGGAAGAGGGCTCCCTCTGGTTTTCCCTGACTCCTGACGAGTCGTGACAGAGCCCCTCTATAGAAACACCTTTCCCGGTGGTGTATGACATGGACCCGAGGAAAGGAGCAGGCTTGTTGGGGTATGAAAGGTGAAAGTCCTCCATTAAGGAAGGATCCAAGATATTCGCCGCATCGACCCAGGAACGTAACCCCCGGGCCATACCCCCCCAGTCCACCAAGTATTGGAGGCAATTCCTGATATGACGGGAGTTCAAGAGGGCACGTACCTGGTATGCGGGGGCTCCATCGATGTCCAGTGGGGGAGGAGGTTCACTGGTGGCAGGAATATCAGAATGGGGTTCGTGATCCTACTTGAGGAGGGAAACATGGAAAGTAGGAGAAATGCGATATGTGGAGGGGAGCTGGGGGACAGGGAAGAGACCGTGTTAATATGGTGGAGGATTTTGAAGGGGCCAATAAACTTAGGGCTGAGTTTCTGAAATGGAAGTTGCAGTCTTAAGTTACAGGGGTTTACACCCAAATTTTCGAGCCCGTATTCCGCCCAGAGGAGGAACTCACTCCAGTGGTGTTGTTCAAGGCTGCAGTACGATCGGAGGAGAACCTCCCAATTTCCTGATTAAGGTGTTCTGCTTGGCCATTAGATTGTGGGTGATATCCTGAACTCAGGCTTATGTTGATACCCAGATTTATTGCAGAAAACTTGCCAGACCTGGGAAGTGAACTGGGGCCCTCAGTCAGATACTATATCTTCTGGAAGTCCATAATTTCTGAATATGTGGTGAAATAGCATGTTGGCTGTTTCCATGGTGGTGGGTAAACCTTAAGGGGAATTAATTTGCACGCCTTGGAGAAACAGTCAATAACTCATTAGATTCAGGCAGGCTCGTCAGGAAATTCGTAGGCAGGTGAGACCAGGGTCGTCGAGGGATGGGCAAAGGTTCTAATAACCCCTCCGATAACTGGCGGCTAGTACGGGACTGGGCACACATGGAACCTCGACATAATGAGTACCAGGGTGGCTGGAACTAGGAGACTCGTGATTCCATT
Organism: Hemibagrus guttatus; assembly: GCA_033459395.1. Lineage (NCBI taxonomy): Eukaryota > Metazoa > Chordata > Actinopteri > Siluriformes > Bagridae > Hemibagrus > Hemibagrus guttatus. Next base: position 3,110,865 of record JAUCMX010000026.1, on the reverse strand, counting down.
GCATGACATGGTGGCGAAGCATGGTAGGTACATAGAGCTTGGATGGTGGGCAGGTTGCTGGTGGATGTTCCTCAGTATGGGCTCTTTGAATTTCTTCCACTAGGTTCCATTGGATCGGAGCCAGGATGACTGAGGGTGGAAGAATGGGTTCGGGGTGAGGAAGAGGACTTTCATGCTGCTAGGACAGGGCGTCAGCTTTACAGTTTTTGGAACCCAGGTGATAGGTGACAGAGAAGTGAAAGCGAGTAAAGAACAGGGCCTATCGAGCCTGGTGAGGGTTCAGACCAATGTCGGCATAACTCCAGAGCAGCCTTTATAGGTAACAGTTCCCCGTTGCCTACGTCATAGATGGTCTCGGCTGCCAGTAATTTTCTCAAGTAATAAGCACAAGGATGGAGCTTTCCCGGGTCACCGTGACGTTGAGATAAAACGGCACCTATTCCGCAACTACAGTGGTGTGAAAAAGTGTTTTGACCCCCTTCCTGATTTCTTATTTTTTTGCATGTTTGTCACACTTTAATGTTTCAGATAATCAAACACATTTAAATATTAGTCAAAGATAACATAAGTAAACACATCATGCAGTTTTTAAATGAAGGTTTTTATTATTAAGGGAAAACAAAATCCAAAACTACATGGCCCTGTGTGAAAAAATGTTTGCCCCCTAAGCCTAATAACTGGTTGGGCCACCCTTAGCAGCAACAACTGCAATCAAGCGTTTACCATAACTTGCAATGAGTCTGTTACAGCGCTGTGGAGGAATTTTGGCCCACTCATCTTTGCAAAATTGTTGTAATTCAGCCACATTGGGGGTTTTCGAACATGAACCACCTTTTTAAGGTCATGCCACAGCATCTCAATGGGATTGAGGTCAGGACTTTGACTAGGCCACTCCAAAGTCTTCATTTTGTTTTTCTTCAGCCATTCAGAGGTGGACTTGCTGGTGTGTTTTAGATCATTGTCCTGCTGCAGAACCCAAGTTTGCTTCAGCTTGAGGTCACAAACAGATGGCCGGACATTCTCCTTCAGGATTTTTTGGTAGACAGCAGAATTCATGGTTCCATTTATCACAGCAAGTCTTCCAGGTCCTGAAGCAGCAAAACAGCCCCAGACCATCACACTACCACCACCATATTTTACTGTTGGTATGATGTTCTTTTTCTGAAATGCGGTGTTACTTCTACGCCAGACGTAATGGGACACAGACCTTCCAAAAAGTTCCGTTTTTGTCTCGTCAGTGCACAGAGTATTTTCCCAAAAGTCTTGGGGCTCATCAAGATGTTTTCTGGCAAAACTGAGACAAGCCTTTATGTTCTTTTTGCTCAGCAACGGTTTTCGTCTTGGAACTCTGCCATGCAAACCATTTTTGCCCAGTGTCTTTCTTATGGTGGAGTCATGAACACTCACCTTAACTGAGGCAAGTGAGGCCTGCAGTTCTTTGGATATTGTTGTGGGGTCATTTGTGACCTCCTGGATGAGTTGTCGCTGTGCTCTTGGGGTAATTTTGGTTGGCCGGCCACTTCTGGGAAGGTTCTCCACTGTTCCATGTTTTCGCCATTTGTAGATAATGGCTCTCATTGTGGTTCGCGGCAGTACCAAAGCTTTAGAAATGGCTTTATAACCTTTTCCAGACTGATAGATCTCAATTACTTTCTTTCTCATTTGTTTTTGAATTTCTTTGGTTCTCGGCATGATGTCTAGCTTTTGAGGATCTTTTGGTCTACTTCACTTTGTCAGGCAGGTCCTATTTAAGTGAGTTCTTGATTGCGAACAGGTGTGGCAGTAATCAGGCCTGGGTGTGGCTAGAGAAATTGAACTCAGGTGTGATAAACCACAGTTAAGTTATGTTTTAACAGGGGGGGCAAACACTTTTTCACACAGGGCCATGTAGTTTTGGATTTTGTTTTCCCTTAATAATAAAAACCTTCATTTAAAAACTGCATGATGTGTTTACTTGTGTTATCTTTGACTAATATTTAAATGTGTTTGATTATGTGAAACATTAAAGTGTGACAAACATGCAAAAAAATAAGAAATCAGGAAGGGGGCCAACACTTTTTCACACCATTGTAGATGCATCCACTTCTACTACAAATGGGAGATCAGGGTTTGGGTGTCGGAGAATAGGGGCAGTGGTGAAACTGAGCTTAAGTTTGGTGAATGCCCCCCTGGCTTGGTCCGTCCAGGATAGTTTCCTGGGTTTACCCTTAAGCAGTGATGTTAAAGGCCCAGCTATAGTGCTATAATTGTGTACAAAATGTCTGTAAAAGTTGGCGAACCCCAGGAAACACTGTATGACTTAGTGACAGCTTGTACCTTGGCTTGATCCATTTCAACTCCTTCTTGGGAGAGCACATATCCAAGAAACGTGATAGTCTTGCAATGGAACTTGCACTTCTCGAATTTCACGTACAGATTATGTTGTAGAAGGTGGGAGAGCACCATGCGAACATGACATACATGGTCCTCAAGGGAGGTGGAGTAGATGAGGATGTCGTCTATGTACAATGGGCGGATATATCTGGCGGCGAGAGCTTCCTCAATATATTCATCCATGGCTCTGCTTTCTGTCAGAGAGAGAGGTTAAATGCAGTTCTTGGGTGGCATGGCATTGGGTAATAGATCTATGCTGCAATCCCAGGAACGTTGAGGTGGGAGGCTAGTTGCCTTTTCCTTACTGACTACCTCCCGAAGGTCGTGGTATTCACTGGGGAGAGTCACCACAGTTGTCGTTCCCGGGCTTTTGACTGACGTGGTGAGACATGGGCGTGGCATGATGCTGTAGAAACAGGTGTCATACAGTGAGAAGACCAGTGTTTCAACTCTCCCTCCTTCCACAATACATGGGGATCATGTTGCTGCAGCCAAGGAAAGCCTCGCAGGAGAGGAGATGACATAAAACCCAGCTTTTCTTGGTGAAATAACCCAATCTGTAATTCCAACAGCTTATTTTGGTGGGTTAGGTATCCCTCCCTAATGGGTTGGTTATAGATGGCCATCACTCGTAGGGAAGGGGTGCATGGGATGGTGGGGAGGTGTAACTCCTCTGAGGTTGTTGTTGTTGAGGTTGATGGCTGCGCCGGAATCTATCGGCGCTGAGACAGGGAAATTTTCATGAGCATAATGCAGCATGGCAGGCAGAGACATCTTAGAAAGGAGACTGTTCTTCCCCACCTGTGACTTGGATGGCTTTTCAAGGCATCGATAGACCTGATGGCCGGGCTGTCCACAGTAGTAGCATAGCCACTGCTGGGTACAGTGCTGACGCTCCTCCTCAGCTACACGTGCTCATCCGAGTTGCATGAGTTTGAGGCCCTCCTCCCTGTGGCTCGGAAACTCGGTGTGGTGACAAAGCTGAGGGCGGGTGCGAGTGCTTGTGTGATGCTGGCATCTGAGATTGTCCAGTTGGATGACCGTGGAGATGTACTGAGAGAGTGTCCTATTAGTGTCACGGCATGCCATTTCTGCCTGAAGAGCTGAGGTAAGGCCCTCCCAAAACACGGCCAGCAGAGCCGCCTTGTTCCATCCGGACTGGGCGGCGAGGGTGCGAAATTTTATGGTATACTCAGCGGCTGGTTCCAAGCCCTGGCGCGATTCCAGTAACTGAACGGAGACATACTTTCCTCCTGCCAGATATTCAAACACCCCTTGAGTCAATTCCGTGAAGTATGTAAATGAAGTTTTTACTTGTGGGTCTGAATCCCACACTGCTGAAGCCCAGTCTAGTGCTTTCCCTGTAAGGAGTGACAACATGAATTTGCACCTGGTGACGTCCACCCTGTAGAGTTCAGGCTTATGGGCCAAGTTGTTGTCACACTGACGAATGAAGCCGATCAGTGGAGCCATCAAATTTTTAAGGGGGTGCCATGCGAGGTAACTCACCGCATGGTGTTGGCGTGAGGGCAGCGGGAGGAGGAGGCACGGCTTGGTTCAGAGGCTGCTGTTGAAGCTGCTGGTTAGCGGTTTGTAGCACCTTGACTTGCTCTTGATACGCACAGATGATGGCTCCTTGACGTAAAATTACATTTACATTTCTGGCATTTGGCAGAAGCTCTTATCCAGAGTGATGTACAAAAGTGCTTTAATTCTCTATCACTGAATAGATTAACACTGGTTCAATAGGACACAAACTTAACTGAGTTGGGGATTTAAAAAATTTTTATTTTATTTTTTAAAGATACAACATGATACATAAACAGGGAAAAATAAGAGCTAGTTTAAGTGCTTCAGGAAGAGGTATTCAGTTGCCGTTTGAAGACGGTCAGTGACTCGGCTGTACGGACATCTAGGAGAAGGTCATTTCACCACCTCGGTGCCAGAACAGAGAATAGTCTAGATGTATACCTACCTTTTACCCTGAGAGACGGTGGGAACAGTCGAGCAGTGCTAGTGGATCTGAGGGAATGAGGTGCAGTGCAAGGAGTAACGAGAGCTTTGAGGTAAGCTGGCGCTGGTCCATTCTAATGCTTGTCTACAAAGCCAAGTGTTTTGAATCTTTCTCGTGCAGCTACCAGAAGCCAGTGGAGAGAAAGCAGCAGTGGGGTGGTGTGGGAAAACTTAGGCAGGTTGAAAACAAGTCATGCAGATGCATTTTGGATCATTTGCAGTGGGTGAATTACATTCAGAGGTAGACCTGCCAGAAGAGAGTTGCAGTAGTCCAATCTTGAAATGACCAGAGACTGAACAAGCACCTGAGTAGCCTGTGTGGATAGAATTGGCCGAATCCTTCTGATGTTGTACAGAAGAAAGTGAAGAAACTGACATGAGCATGTCACATTAGCGACATAGGAGGAAAAGGACAGTTGATTGTCCATGGTTACCCCAAGGTTGCGAGGAGTGGCTGAAGGGGAAATCATGGAGTTGTTCAGAGATATCGCAAGGTCTTGGGCTGGCGATGGATCACCTGGGATGACCAGCAGCTCAGTTTTGCTGGGATTGAGTTTCAGCTGATGAGCCGTCATCCAAGATGAGATGTCCACCAGGCACGCTGAGATCCGAGCAGAAGCTGTGGTATCTGAGGGAGGGAAAGAGAAGATAAGTTGGGTGTCAACTGCATAGCAGTGGTATGAAAAGCCATGTGAGGATATAACTTTGCCAAAAGAGTGAGTATAGAGGAAGAAAAGGAGAAGACCAAGTACTGAGCCTTGTGGGACACCAGTAGAGAGTCTGCGTGAAGCAGATGTCAATCCCTTCCATGTTACCTGATATTAGCGACCATCCAGGTAGGAAGCAAACCATTCCCATGCTGTTCCAAAAATTCCAAGACTCCTGAGGGTGTGCAAGAGAGTCTTGTGGTTTACTGTGTCAAATGCTGCAGACAGGACGAGGAGGATGAGGACCAATGACAGTTTGGCTGATCTGGCAGCATGTAGTTTCTCAGTGACTGCCAAAAGGGCAGTCTCTGTGTAATGTGCTGCTTTGAAGCCAGACTGGTTGGGATCATGGATGTTATTCTGCAGGAAATAGTCAGACAGCTGATTATAAACAATGCGTTAGAGAATTTTTGAAAGAAATTTAGCAAGTTTAGCAAGAAATTTAGCAAGTTAGTAAATTACCGCTTGTAAATCCGCTGGATTCATCTGAGGTGAAGTATCCTGTAATGACTCGCCAGAGGCGGAAGATGTAGAATCCATATTCAGATTTATTAGCAGAATCGGCAGGCAAAAACGTGGTCAGAAAACATAGCTAAGTTCAGAAAACCGGGAAAGCAAACAAATCCGAAAACGCAAAATTAGAGAGATAACTGTAAGTAAATGGGCAGAAGTCATACACGGTAATCCAGAATCAAGAGTGTAACAAAAGGCTTGGTATGTCTACAATGGAACGATACTTCGCATAGTGTAATGTGTGCGTGCTACTTATATCTCCCTGTGGAAACCAGGAAGTGTGACTCGTGGGTGTCTCAGAATTCGGGAGAGGGCTCCCTCTGGTGTTCTGATTCCTGACGAGTCGTGACAGAAAGATTCTGAAGAGCTTTAGCCAAATTCTTCAAAGATTACCAAAGGGTTATCAAAGCTAAACAAGATGACAAGTAGTAAGAAATGCCAAGCTAATAATGCTTGTGCATGATGACAACTGTTAATGAGTTCAGACTTGGGTAAGAACATACGAGCTAAATACGGAATGATTATTTGTTTTGATTATCTCGTCAGATTCCCCGAAGAAACCTGAATCCAGAACAGACAGAGCCCAAGTATGTCCGGCTGCTTGCTAAATTTGGACAGCACCAACAGCTTCAGCAAATCAGTAAAGTGTCCTTTCTGTCTGGTTACATTTTCATCCAGACCGACAAGCCCATCTACAATCCTGGAGACACAGGTAATGATTTGAACAATTGTAAAACAAGGCAGAAGTAAATCATTGTTGATGTGTATCATCTTTTTCTTTCATATCTTATTCTATTAGGACATTCATCTTTCTCCACCTATCCCTATCTTCTGCATCCTCAACCCTTGCACCCACTAGCTTCATATCCTCATTTATTCCATCCATATACCTCCTCTTTGGCCTTCCTCTTTGCCTCCTGCCTGGCACCTCCATGTCCAACATTCTCCTACCAATATACTCACTCTCCCTCCTCTGAACATGTCCAAACCATCTTACTCTGGCCTCCCTAACTTTGTCCCCCAAACATCCAATATGAGCTGTCCCTCTGATGTACTTGTTCCTAATCCTGTCCAACCTTGTCACTCCCAAAGAGAACCTCAACATCTTCAGCTCTGCTACCTCTACTCTACCTTTCTTCATCAGTGACACTGTCTCTAAACCATACAGCATGGCCGGTCTCACCACTGTCTTGTACACCTTCCCCTTGATTCTCGCTGATATTTTCCTATCACACAGAACTCCCGACACCTTTCTCCACCCATTCCAACCTGCCTGCACTCACTGCTTTATCTCTTTCCCACACTCTCCATTACTCTGGAGTGTTGACCCCAAGTACTTAAACTCCTGTACCTTCTTCACCCTGTAATCTTAGTCCATCACAATGTACTAAATAATAAATATGGTGTCAGCGAATTCTTTCAGCTTTAATTTTAAAATAAGCCAATTAAAGGTTGATGGTTGATTTTCAAGTGTTGCATTTGCAAGAGCTGTTTTCAGTGAAGCAATAATAGTGAATAAAAAAATCAACAGAAAACCATCAGAGAGAGATTGCAGAATCATTAGGTATGGCCAAATCAACAAAACGAAAGAACACACTGGTGAGTTCAGGATCATCAAGAAGCAACTGTTCTGCATTTATTCCCAGGTGAAGGGGGAAAAAAAAAACCTTCACATTTGACTAGATCAACCACTGACAAAGTCAACAATCAAGAGAAGAGTTCACCAGAGAGGCAATCAGAAATGTGTTAAGCCTTGAAAACAGGAAGACCTGATCTGTTTTTTAGGGCTCTTCCGAACGCATGAACAGGTCATCCTAAAGAGAGAGGAGACGGAGTTTAACTTGTAGCAAATTGATGGGAAGAGAAGAATATAGAGAACCGTTCCCTTCTAATTTACTGATGATGTGATTGCAGGATGAATTCTGTGTCCAGGTGTGTTATCTGCTCAGATTCACCCAAATGCTTCAAAATTCGACCCGAAGCATGCTTTGAAAGCAATTCAAGACTTTTAAGGAACAGGAGTGGATTGTAAAGGTCAAAAATCTGAATCCACCTGAATCCACCTTAACATATTTCATTTATCTGGTGCATCCAAATATTTAGAATTATGATTTAATTGAATAATCTATCATTTAAAAAAACAAAACTACAAATTAAAGCTGAAAGTCTTTTCCATTTATAACCCTAGTATACACAAATCAGGCATAACATTATGACTAATATTATGTTAGAATTATGTATTATGCCAAAACAGCCTTGACCCGTCGCACACTGTGTATTCTGACACCTTTATATCAGAACCAGCACTAGCTGCTTCAGCAATTTGAGCAACAGTAGCTTGTCTGTTGGATCGGAGCACACGGGCCAGCCTTCGATCCCCACGTGCATCAGTGAGCCTTGGCCCGTCCATGACCCTGTCGCCGGTTCACCGCTGTTCCTTCCTTGGACCACTTTTGATAGATACTGACCACTGCAGGACCGGGAACACCCCACAAGAGCTGCAGTTTTGGAGATGCTCTGATGCAGTGGTCTAGCCATCACAATTTGGCCCTTGTCAAACTCGCTCAAATCCTTACGCTTGCCCATTTTTCCTGCTTCTAACACATCAACTTTGAGGACAAAATGTCCACTTGCTGCCCAATATATCCCACCCACTAACAGGTGCCATGATGAGGAGATGATCAGTTTTATTCACTTCACCTCTCACTGCTCATAATGTTATGGCTGATCAGTGTATTGTGCTATAATAATTACAAGTCAAAATGTAACAGTCCAGAATACAGACTGTAGTGTAGTGCTTTGTGCTCAAACGTGTTCGTTGATCGTTTGTGAAATAATTCCTGTTTGTTCGTGTGCTTTGCTTTTACACAGTGCGCTTCAGAGCTTTTGTCTCTACTCCAGAGTTCCAGGCTTTCAATAGTACAGTTTCAGTTGAAATTCAGGTACATCTCTAATGTTCATTTAGGGAAAAACCTTTTTTTTTTTAAATTAATTAATTGAAAATGATTTATAAATATTGAATGTAATATGATGAGACTAAACTTTTCTGCTTTCTTAGAACTCTGATGAAATTACAGTCCACACCACGTCAGAGGTCAGAGCAGAAGACGGCATTTTTTCTGACACTTACACTCTCTTGGACATCGCTAAGTACGTATAGAAGCTGAGATATCCCCATTCAGTTCATTTTCTATTACTAAGATTTTTATATTTTTACTGTTTTATAGAGAGGGCAAGTGGAAGATTGTTGCCAAGTTCGATCACTTCAAGGAGAACACGTATAGCACATATTTTGAGGTGAAGAAATATGGTACGTATACAAACTCTACACAGACAGGAGTTTAAGTACTTGGGGTCAACAGTCCAGAGTAATGGAGAGTGTGGGAAAGAGGTAAAGAAGCGAGTGCAGGCAGGTTGGAATGGGTGGAGAAAGGTGTCGGGAGTTCTGTGTGATAGGAAAATATCAGCGAGAATCAAGGGGAAGGTGTACAGGACAGTGGTGAGACTGGCCATGCTGTATGGTTTAGAGACAGTGTCACTGAGGAAGAGACAGGAGTCAGAGCTAGAGGTAGCAGAGCTGAAGATGTTGAGGTTCTCTTTGGGAGTGACAAGATTGGACAGGATTAGGAACGAGTACATCAGAGGGACAGCTCATGTTGGACGTTTGGGGGACAAAGTTCGGGAGGTCAGATTAAGATGGTTTGTACATGTTCAGAGGAGGGAGAGTGAGTATATTGGTAGGAGAATGTTGGACATGGAGCTGCCAGGCAGGAGGCAAAGAGGAAGGCCAAAGAGGAGGTATATGGATGGAATTAATGAGGATATGAAGCTAGTGGGTGCAAGTGTTGAGGATGCAGAAGATAGGGATAGGTGGAGAGAGATGATTCGCTGTGGCGACCCCTGAAGGGAAAAGCCGAAAGGAGAAGAAGATGATACAAACTCTACACAGAAATAGTTTTAAGACTAAGGACTCGATTCGAAAGGTGTCCTCCCAACAGATCAGTTCCTCCCGTTCCGTTTTTTATTTGCCTCGATATTGTTTTAGATTCAGAACTACAGCTGATCGATAGGTTGTGACGTCGATGTATTAAAAACTTTTCCAAAGCAGCTGTTCAGATGAAATGTAGACCAGATGTTGGGATTAACTCAATAACATTACATAGTTAAAGAAATGGGAATATTACCAGTCTGTACAGTGGACAAAGTTGAAGCCTTTGTGGGCAGTGACCAATTCATATTAATAATATCAAAAAGGTAATTTATATGAACATTTAGGAGTTCCATCAGGTCTGAGCTTTATACATCAGGAGATGTTCCTGATATGACAGATTTACTTACTTGTATATTTTGCATAAACAAAATTTAAATTCATTCATATTTGTATAACATATGTGACACGCCTTTGTTTTGGAAATGCTGGTCTACTGAGATTATGGTATGTAGCTAATGTTTAAACGTCGATATTTTTGCTTTGTTTTTGTACTGACACATTACGGTGCCGGTCCCAGAGCTCCCAGCTTTCAACGTCACACTGGTACCCAAAAAGTACCATCTGAGTTTAGAAGATGAAGAGCTGGAGGTGAAGGTGTATGCCAAGTAAGTGACATCTTACCTAATTACACAGTGTTTATGAAGAAGTCAATATTATTTAAGGTTAATATGAAATATATAAACACACTATGACACAATGAGTCAATTAATAATAAAGTTTTCTTCTTGCCTGGTGGACTTAGGAAGAGACATTATAATTGTATCAGAAATATTCCCGGCAGAGGCTTTAAACCACCTGCTTGACTGTCAATTATCCAGCAGTGACACCTGAGCAGTCGAGGATTAAGAAATGTTAGAAATGTGACTTAAAGCAATAGTCAGCTGTGTAGGTGTAACTGAGTACAATAGAAGATTTTCTTTCTCAATAGCTTTTCGCATCTTGTCTCAGATACCTCTATGGTGAGAAAGTGGATGGTGTGGCGTACGTGGTGTTTGGAGTAGAGAATGATGGATTGAATGTACGAGTCTCGTCTATGAAGCAAGTCAAAAATGTGAGTGAAATATAAAGGTATTGTATAGGACCTGGTTAAGTTGAGTCAAAGTAAAGATGGGAGTTTTTTTTTATGTGAGCAGTAGTATTCGAACAGATTCTTAATTTTTGGTTGCTTATCTCTTGCTTGCAAAAGCTGCATCAGTCAAGTGACATCACCAAACGGTTGCATTCTTCTTTTCAGATTCTTTTCCAGGCCACAGTTTCTTAGTTGTTTGTTTTGGATGGTTTCAGGACTTGAAATTCTGCTCAGTCGGGTTAAAGTCTGGTGAAATCATTGTTAGTTACCATCATGGATACATTATCAATAAATATCGATTAGTTAGAATGTTCCTGAAGCAGATATCCAAACCCAATCCATGATGCCACCACCACAGATGAACTTGTATGTTTTAGATCTTTAGCAGATTATTCATTTCTCCACACTTTAGTACAGGTTCAACTTAGCTCCAGAACTTTTGTGGCAGATGTCTGTTTCTGATTCTTACTGCTGATGATTGGTTTGAATCTTGTGGTATGGCTTCTATATCTTCTATATCCCTCCAAGTCTTCTTCCAGTGTTGAATTGTGATCCCTTTACCCCTGCCTTGTGGAGGCTGTTGGTGATGTCACATTTTGGGATTTTTCTACATAGCTCTCACAATGTTTGTCATCTGCAGTTGGTTTTTCAGGATGTTCTAAATTGCTCTATTGGCAATACCCAATATTTGTGCAATAGCTCTGTTTGGTTTTCTCTCTTTCCTCGGCTTTAAAATGTCTTGCTTTTCTCCTATAGATAGCTTTCTGGTCTTCATGCTGGATTATCCTTTTTAACAACAAATGCAGTCTTCATAGGTGAAACCCAAGACATTCAGAGCTATTAACTCTTTAAACAATCAGTCTTAAAAGGACACACCTGGGCAACAAGAAACACCTGTCAGTCACATGTTCTAATATTTTGTCCAACATCTTGAAAAGGTGCCATGTTCTAAGATGGCAATATCTTATTACGTCTAAACACATAACCCTCATGCTCTTGTCCATTTCTTATTTTCTGTTCACTGCAGCTGGATGGTGGGAATGCCACACTGACCGTTGCTGAGCTTAAGAAAGCATATCCTGATGTCAACAACTTGGACGGCTTGACCATTTACATCAAAGCTTCCGTGATGACCAGCACAGGTAGGATGCCTTTGTTCATCATGTCACTCTGTGGGCCATAATGAGATCTGGCAAAAGATGCAACAATAGATACATACGCTTAAACTGATTCAGATCAGATAAAGTTATTAAAGTGTGTGCATTATTTACTTTACAACAAATGCCTTTAAACGTCCAGTATTACTTAGTAATTCTTTAATCCTAAATTAGATACTGTACATTAGGCTGGAATGCTTTTTGGAGAATGTGGGGATTAGCACAGCTGTACAAATAAACTAGTCTAGAGAGTTTTTCCCCCATTTTAAGGGCCTTGCTCAGGGGCCAAGGATGGACACATGGTGGACCTGGGATTTGAACTTGCATCCTTCTGATCAGTAGTCCAAAACCTTAGCCATTAAGCTACCACATCCCCACATTTTATAAAACAGCACTTGATCCAGTACATCTAATTATTTTGACTTAAAGCAACTGAAATTTTGAAGCCTAGACCTAAATTAAGTTACTTGTTTTAAGGAAGGTGGTCGGGGCAGAACGATTGCCTCAGCTAATCTGAGGCATAACACAAGTGAAGATCTTAAGCAAATTGTGACTCTTAATATGAAGCTCTTTTCCTCATGCATACAGTATACTGACGTATCATTTTAAAGTCAGACTTGAGGTTATACGAGTTAACTGCAAACATTTCATGTAAAACTTTTCTCAAAATGTCACTGTCATTTATTTATCTGTTTGTTTGTTTCTTTATTTATTTACAGGAAGTGACCTTGTGGAAGCGGAAAAGTCAGGCATCAAAATCATCTCCTCACCCTACGTGCTTGCCATCGAAGACACATTGAGTTTTTATAAAACGGGCCTACCCTTTGACTTAACGGTAAAGCTTACACGACAATCAGCTCATGGGGAATTTATCTGCTTTACAGTTACATTTTAAACAGTTACATCGGTTGAATTTTGTGTCTCAGGTTACGGTTAGTCACCACGACGGCTCCCCGGCTCCGAACGTTCCGGTTAAAATCAGCTACCTTTCCGCTCCTGTCACGGAGCACAGTGGCACCATCAAGGTGTCCCTTAAAATGCCGTGTGGCTTTGGAAGAAAGACGATTAAGGTGAAACGCGCTCTCACACACACACACACACACACAGAGTGGCAATATTATTACACAGTCCAGTGTTTAGTGACATTTTCGTTTACATATTAAGAAGTTAAGAAGCTAGCATTTGTTTTATTTCCTGCTCAGAACGTATATACCACAGGTACAACATGGCAAAGCTTCACACTACCTTAGTGTGCTTTATATTGTCCTTGACCCAGAAGTGAGAAGAGTCTAGGATTCAGAGGAGATGTATTTGTATCTGTCTTTCTAGAACACTCTAAAGATCATTGTATATCTTCTACGTCTCATATTTTCTCATTGCTTGCCTCTGCAGGTTAAAACAGTCGATCCGGATCTGAAGCTGGAGCAGCAGGCCAAGACCGAATGGCTGCTGAAGGCATTCTCACCTTTCAGTATGAGTGAGCCAAACTATCTTTACATCACCGTCGACAAGAAGGCGGCAAAAATAGGAGAGATTTTAGACTTTCAGCTGCACTTCAGCATCAGCTCCCCGAGAGAAAATGACCTCCGGGGGCTGGTTTCATATATGGTGAGTATCACACTGTTTATTGTGCTCAGTAAAGCCTAAGCTTTTTAACACTATTGCTAAACTCCCGATCTTTATAACGTCATCTGGGCTCTCAGTAAATCAGCATCTTACTTGTTTACAAAGTGTCCGGTGTTTGGACATAAATACAAGAGCAAAGAAATAATTAGCATACTTTTGTAAAAAAATAAATAAAAAATAAATAAATAAAGATTTTTGCTACGCAAGTAATAGATATAAAAACTTCATAACACATATTAAGCATTTCAGAAAACATCCATTCAGCAGGACAAAGAACAAAGAAAATACTATTATTAATACTAAGTTAAGAAGTGTATCTTCAGGGGAAAAATGTTCAGGTCACAAACACGGAAGACAGATTGCTGGAGGAAAATATCTCGGGTTTAAAACAGAAATCAATGTAATCTTTGCGGTAAATAGCCAATCATGTGGCAGAAGCACAGAAGCATAAAATCAGTGTATAATATAACGTGTAAGGAAATGGAGACGCTCTTTTATCCTAAAAATTTCTCCTTGAGCATCATTCCATACATGTGCCATAAATGATGCTAGAGTGCTTCTCTTCACTGAGCCACCCCCTGGGGCAGGTAAGGAGCCAGAAGTTCTAAAACTAATAATAGTGTTCCTATTAAAGTGACTGGTTAAGATGATTGAGTTGTTTTTTATTTCCACTCACTCTGGTTGTTCCCAGGTGTTGAACAAGGGGAAGATCATTCGTTCCGGGAAGGTGAACGTAACAGAGGAGGAAGTGATGAACCTTTCTCTGCTCCTGACTCCGGAGATGCTGCCTGCCTTCCGCTTTGTGGCGTATTATATTTTGCCGCAGTCGTACGCAGTAGAGGTGATGGCCGATTCCGTTTTGGTGAAACTGGAGAGTCGTTGTTTGGGTTCGGTGAGTCGGTTCACATTCGAGTCTCTCCTGCTTTGTTCACCACTTAATCATTATTACAAACAGTGAAATCAATAATCAGTGCATATGATGCAGCCAGGTGCACGGTGGAGTTACTGCTATGTCCCAAAATTCCTTGTCTAATTTATTTTTTTGAAGCATGAATGAAGTTATGCTACCCATTTATTCATTTATAGGTCCATTTGATATTGTCCGTGAGACAAGCTTGTCCAGAGCTTGTCATTTTAGCAAGAATCCAGATTAAGTGTTCCAAAAGAACTCTTAAGCTCCTTACAGAAGTTATCAACATTTAGACGAAGTGTCTATCCCTGTTACTTTCTGTGTGATCAGAAAATATCAGCGAGAATCAAGGGGAAGGTGTACAGGACAGTGGTGAGAGCGGCCATGCTGTATGGTTTAGAGACAGTGTCACTGAGGAAGAGACAGGAGTCAGAGCTAGAGGTAGCAGAGCTGAAGATGTTGAGGTTCTCTTTGGGAGTGACAAGATTGGACAGGATTAGGAACTAGTACATCAGAGGGACAGCTCATGTTGGACGTTTGGGGGACAAAGTTAGGGAGGCCAGATTAAGATGGTTTGGACATGTTCAGAGGAGGGAGAGTGAGTATATTGGTAGGAGAATGTTGGACATGGAGCTGCCAGGCAGGAGGCAAAGAGGAAGGCCAAAGAGGAGGTATATGGATGGAATTAATGAGGATATGAAGCTAGTGGGTGCAAGGTTTGAGGATGCAGAAGATAGGGGTAGGTGGAGAGAGATGATTCGCTGTGGCGACCCCTGAAGGGAAAAGCCGAAAGAAGAAGAAGTCTATCCCTGTTACTATAGAAACTACATTCTACAAACTACTAAGCTGTGATTTGCTTTAAAATATTTATGGAAATGGTCACATGATTTCTTGCCAGTCAGAAACACCTCCCTCATGATGGCAGGCGTTTGATGCAGGGCACATTTACACGTTAACTTTGTTCCATCAAATTCACTAATTGCTTCTATGCAATATTTGTAGCTTAAGCTTGAACCGTTGAGGGGTGAAGCGAAGGACTCGTATACACCAGGCGACAGCTTCAACTTCCAGGTCAGGGGTGACCCCGGGGCAAAGGTCAGCCTGGTCGCCGTGGACAACTCGATTTTTCTGCTGAGTAAAAGACGCCTGACACAGAGCAAGGTGACGTGCACTGTTTTTCGGTAAATGATTCAGTAAATATTAGAGATTCAAGAACACCTGAAGAATCACAGAGTTATGATTTTGACACTAATCCGGTTGTGTACTACCAGATTTGGGACACTCTGGGACAGGGGGATTTGGGCTGCTCTCTAGGCGGAGGAGAGTACAGTATGGGTGTGTTCATGGACGCAGGCCTGAATTTTCAATCAAACTTCTTCATGTCTACCAATAACGGTAAGGAATTACTTTTTTTTTTTATATTAAGACCTATTCAATGTGGTGGCTTAGTGGTTAGCACGTTTGCCTCCAGTGTCCTGGGTTTGAGTCTTGCACCCGCTCACTGTGTGTGGAGTTTGCATTTTCTGCCCGTGCTTGGTGGGTTTTCTTTGGGTGCTCCGGTTTCCTCCCACAGTCCAAAGACATGCTTCTAGGCTGATTGGAGTCTCTAAATTGCCCATAGTGTGTGATTGCATGAGTGAATGAGTGTATGTGTGCCCTGCGATGGGTTGGCACTCCGTCCAGGGTGTATCCTTCCTTGATGCCCGGTGACGCCTGAGATAGGCTCCCCGTGATGAACAGTTTGTTAGGGAGGTTACAATAAGGTGTGAAACATCTGAACTCCATCCTAGAGCAGATAATCTTATAAAACGAATAAGGAAACGTTGGCACTTCTCTGAGAGCATGACCTCATGGATTATGCTATTGTCCAGACCTGGAGTCTACTAAATTGTAATTGACATTCAAGCACTTGATGGAAGTGTTTCTGGTGTTTATTACTTGGTGATAAAAAAGCACTTGATGAATCAGCATCCCTCGAGCTTGTTACTGATCTCAATCTTAACAGATGTGCACAGAACAGTTCTATGGATTCTAATAACATTTACTTCGATTAGGACAGCCATGTTATTGGAATCTCAGGAGGGGGCGACGCTCTGTTAAAAAACTGCATCTCCGAGA
This sequence comes from Hemibagrus guttatus, assembly GCA_033459395.1. Classification (NCBI taxonomy): domain Eukaryota; kingdom Metazoa; phylum Chordata; class Actinopteri; order Siluriformes; family Bagridae; genus Hemibagrus; species Hemibagrus guttatus. Next base: position 3,094,388 of record JAUCMX010000026.1, on the reverse strand, counting down.
CAAACTTGGTGAGTTTTTTTAATTTTTATTTTACATATAATATTAATAATTTCATGAAGGTGTTCGGATCCTTCTGCATCTAATATACATTCAGAGTTTTTTTTTAAATCAAAAATAAATACTGGTTTAACAAAGCCTTGACATTTTTATTTTATATTCACTGAAGGGAGTATTATGTTTAGCAGTTGAGAGTCCTGAAGGAACCTGATGTTGCTGATTGATTGTGTGTGTGTGTGTGTGTGATCAGAGAAATCCCATTCAGACCAGTTTCTGCAGCGCTGCTGCTCCGATGGCATGAGGGACATTCCCATGCCATACTCGTGTCGCCGCCGTGCTCTTTACATCACTGAGAACTGGAGTTGTGTGATGGCTTTCCTCGAGTGCTGCTCAAAGTACAGAGGTGAAGAGCTGGGCATCATCACCACACCACCACCCACTCAGGAACCAACCTTTCCAGAAGAGTCACAATATGGTAACATCATGTCTGTTCCTATCTTCACGTTTTCAAAATTGAGTTCAAAATTGTCTTGATACCCGAGCACTTTTTAAATTCTCTAATCTGATTGGTCTAGAAGAACGTTTTAGAACATCCGTGTTTCAGCTGTAATTCAAATCAGAGGTTTGATATTAACCTAATGAACTTAATCGAAGACTAACGATAAACTGATTTTTTTTTAAATAAAAATGATCAAAGCGTGATAACTGTTTGTAAGGAGACATGTAAAGCTTTACATAAAAGGAGTCTCCAGTGTCAGAGCTGTGTATTGGTCAGTAAGTCTTCAGCAAAATTTAGAGAGAGAGAGAGAGAGAGGGGGGGGGGGGGGGAAGGTTTTTGTCGTGGTCAGTATTATGACATGATGTGTATGAGCTCCTGTATGTGGGAGAGAGCAGAGTGTCAGGCTGCAATGTGTTATGCAGCATGAACAGCCATTTGAAACAATGTGCTAGTCACAGAGGAAGCACTAGCTAACCTCCATCCTCCCTGATGAACGATGCTACACTTTGGCATGATTGGAAAATAGCATTAATTCTAACAATGTAGCTATTTGACATTTCCTGATGATATAACCATTTTATATTGTAATGAATGTGTCAGGACACACCCCTATTGGGATTCTCACCCAATTTTCTAATATTTCAGGCTATTTTGACATAGGCGTCAGGAATGGACACTCTGAGGTTTCTCTTTCTGCACAACCTGATATTAATCCTGTTTATGGAGTTCGTGTTTACGATGGTGTTCCTGGACCAGTTGGTGGTTACGGTGGTGCAGCTGGACCAGTTGGTGGTTACGGTGGGGCAGCTGGACCTGGTGGTGGTTACGGTGGGGCAGCTGGACCTGGTGGTGGTTACGGTGGGGCAGCTGGACCTGGTGGTGGTTACGGTGGTGCAGCTGGACTTGGTGGTGGTTACGGTGGTGTACCTGGACTTGGTTACAGTGGTGTTGGTTACAGTGGTGCTCCTGCTATTGGTTTCAGTCCTGGACCTGGTGCTGGTGTTCTTGCTCTTGCCCCTTATGGGAGCATGGGAGTTGAGGCAGGACCTGCATTTAAACTGAGTGATGAGTACATTGACAAGTTAGATGATATTTATGTTCGCACCAAGTTCTTTGAGTCCTGGCTGTGGACAGATGTGCAGCTTCTTGGAGCTCCTGGGCCAGATGGGTAAGTGCTACATTTTGTTTTATTTTAATGGTGTCATACTTCTATATACTGTTATATGCTAATAAACCACAGTTTAGCTCTCCCTATTTATAGAGAAACCATTCTACATTTTTCTTTTGTTTTTCCTTAACCCATTTGAAGCAGCCAGGGAATCAGGATATGACTGACTTGTGAAGGAAACCGCTCTAGAGGTCCTTCTCGTAGTCTTGTAATTATGGTTGTGTGTTTTAGTTATTTTCTGTAATCATTTTATCATGTCATTTAATTCCAGTGGATTAAAAGTCTTGTGGACAAAAATAAATAAATAAATAAATAAATATATATATATAAGTGGGCAAAATTATCAAGATCACAGAAGTGTTTAGAGAAACTAGAATGCACTCTTGCTTCCTTTATTTATTTATTTATTTATTTATTTTTACTAATAGTCTAAGATTTTTCACCTTATTTACTGTATGAAATATTGGTGTCAATATTTCAGATTTGTTGTAAAAGCATATAAAAAACCTTGGCTTTTTATTCTTCTCAGATTGGCTGTTGTGTCAGTGGAGTCCATTCTCCCTGACAGCATCACTCAGTGGGGGATTCTGGGGGTTAGTGCATCATCGGGTACAGGTAATCATCTTACATTTACATTTCTGGCATTTGGCAGATGAGCGACTTATATTTGATACAACTGAGCAATAAAGGGCGCTAAGGGCCTTGCTCAAGGGCCCAGCAGTGACAGCTTGGTGGACTTGGGATTCGAACTTAACCTTCTTGTCATGAGTCCAACGCCTCAACCACTAAACTACTGCATCCTGTGTGTTTGTTCACCTAGCTATGTCTACTTCAATATTACACGTTGTACAATATTAGACGTGTCGTCTAATCGAAAACGGATTTTCTGCAGGTTTTTGCGTAGCCGAGCCGTTCAACATTAGAGCATGGAAGCCGTTCTTCATCAAACTTCGTCTTCCTCGCACTGCAGCCAGAAATGAACATGTTGAGGTCAAGGCTGTGCTACACAACTACATGAGCAAGGACCTGAAGGTAACCTCATTACAAAGTTTGTTTATTTCATGGAAAAAGCAGCTACATATTTAATGTGTGTGTGTAGGTGCTGGTGGTCCTGTCTAAAACAGAGGACATGTGCAGTGTGGCGTTTACTGAGGATCATAAGCAGGAGGTGTTTGTGAAAGCTCGCTCCTCTGTGCTCATCCCCTACACCGTAATCCCACTTCGAGCAGGAGAGCTCCCCCTGCAGGTCACTGCCGTGTCACGGAGCTTCACCGGACAGGACGCGATCCGTAAAACTCTTCGTGTAGTGGTGAGGCTTCATGTTTATTCTTATTTGCCGAAATCAGAAGCAGCAATAAATCATAATGTACTGTATATAGTGAATATAGTCAGTATCGCATCTTATATTTGCTTTTGCTACATTAAATGGTGCGTGTGTGTGTTTCTCTTCTTGCTGTAGGTGGAGGGCATTCAGAAGATGGTTGTGAAGAGTTTTGTGTTGGATCCCACTGAGAAAGGAGACAACAGTGAGATAATTTCCTCATTTCCTTTGTTTGATAAAAGTCACAAGAATTTTAATATGGATTCACCAAACTAAGTCCATCGTGTGTGTGTGTGTGTGCTTGGTCCGCAGATGGAAATCAACTGATTCGGGTAGACAAAGCTAAACTTAGTTCAGTGGTTCCCAACTCACTTCCAGAAACATTCGTCAATGTCAGAGGTAAAATAATAAGTTACTTTTTAGCTCAAATGACTTTGCTAATCACTTCAATCGTTTTCATTTCATTTCTATGTGTGTTTAGGTAATTTGCTGGCTGACAGCATCGATAACTCCATTAATAAGGACTCTCTTGCGGCACTGATCCGGATGCCCGGAGGCTGTGTGGAGCAGAACCTGGCTAGCATCACGCTGCCACTCATTGCTGCTCACTATCTGGATCGCAGCTCTCAGTGGGAGAGTGTGGGTTTTCAGCGCAGAGAGGAGGCCATCTCCTACATTAAGATCGGTAACGTGGATAGATTGAAGATAAATCTAATGTCAGCTTTATACAATAAGAAGTGCACAACTCAAATGCTAGATAAAGAAGTTGTTCATTTTTGATATTTGGAGACAGAAATGCTGCTGTGATTGGTCACACTCAGACCCGCTTTTACTACAAATAATCTGGGAGATATGTAGAACTTGATTAAAAAATACTTGTATTATGTGGCTAAGAAACACTCCTCACTCAGGCCTCAACATCAGTCCCTTCAGAAAGAATAAAATATATTGGATATCTATAAACTCCCACCGCTGCCAGATAATTAACTACAAAAATTGCCATATATACCTATCTTCTCTCAAGCAACATTAGCATAAAGTTAGCTAGATATTTATCTTCTCATGAGGTACCATCATCTTCTCTTGCTATACTGGAGGGTGGAGCTTTGTGTATGTGTGGGAATAAGGGGGGTGGGGCTCAAGCAGTGAAAATCTTTCCTTCACCTACTTTAAAAGCAAGAGGCTTAACCTTGACAAATTTGGACTGATCTTGGTTAATCTTTTGACTCAAAGACAAAAAATAGTTTAAAGTTGTGAGCAGTAAACAAAGCTTTGACCCATTATATGAAATCAATATATTAGATTATATTAGATATAGATGTAGCTAACTTTAACGAAAATTCATTTTGTGATCTTTCATGTGTCTCAGGTTATGAGAACCAGCTTCATTATCGTAAAACGGATGACTCGTATCCACCGTATCGCAACGAAGGAACCAGCACCTGGTATTTATATGTGTGGGATATAGATCTCGGCCCTATGAATCTATCCCTCCTTGAAAGTAAACTTCTCTCTCTCTCTATCACAGGATCACAGCGTTCGTGGTGAAGGTGTTTTCCATGGCTTATCCATTCATCACGGTGGATAAGCAGCACATATGTGGTCCTTTGCTCTACCTGATCAAGCACAAGCAACCCGGATCTGGAATGTTCAAGGAGGACAACCCTGTCTACACCACCTCAATGACGGTGAGAAGATGACTCGATGACAACATAAATGTCAGCATTATAATAAATGTAATGTCAGCATTATATATAAAGTTCAGCACATGGAGCATGTAGGTGGTTTTAAGACAAAAGGTGATGGTTCTACAATAAAGCCTAATAGACCTGATATTATTATGCTGTTTCCTCATGGACATCATCCATGCCATGTGATCCTCTGGGAGATTGTCAGGAGAGCAAGACTTTATACTGGACAAGTCACTACAACTACAATATGTTTTATTTAGGACCATGAACCATGATGTTTTTAAGTAGAGGTGTACACAGGACTGTTTTTTGCTCCTGAAGGAATTTTGATTTGACCGCTCCAAATGTTTGACCTGTATATTACAAACTCGTGTCTTGGAACTCAGCTCTCACATCTTGTGTTTTTCCATGAACTTGGTCTGAAACAAGGACGTCAACATCGTCTTCAGTGCACTGATCAAGTTATTGCGTTTAATGCAACACGTTCTCAGCATTCAGACAAGCTCATCAGAATTTATATGACTAATGGATGTGTGATCGTTTCAGCATGTACTGATTTGTGTGTATGTGTGTGTAGGGAGGTCTTCAGGGTGCTGACTCCAGGGGAACAATGACGGCGTTTGTATTAATTGCTTTGGCTGAAGCGAAGAACGTCGTTTCATGCAGTGATCCGGAAATGAATGAGGAGGTAACACACACACACGCACATTTTTGTCTTGCTATCCTTGTGAGGATCTTCCATGGACATTCATTAATCCTTAACCTCAGTAACCAAAAGGAAACTTATTTAATTATGAAATATTATTAAATAAAAATCTTTTTGGTTTGGTCCCCTTCAAAGTCATAAAAACATGTAAGCAAAGACCTTCATGTAATTATGACACACGAGCTTTCATTCTGTTTTTCTTGTCTAATAACTGATGTTCTGGGGAAGCACATTTAGACTTCTGCACTCCATCTCTGTTTCTTTGCAGCTGGCTTTTGTAAGAGCTGGACACTACCTGTCTACACGATATACAAAGCTAAGCAGGCCGTATTCCATCGCGATTGCATGTTATGCACTGGCTGTGAGCAACAGACATTGCTCAAAGAGCGAGTTACTGAAATCGGCATCATCGGGTATTCTCAGCCACACCTACTTACATACAGTCACCTAACTTACCTGAGCATCTAACTTAATTGTGAATAAAGGTCTCCAGTAAAACTCATTGACTGGACTTCAGTTAGACTGGTATAAAACTGATGACATTTCACTCGTTGTTCTTTTGATATCAGACCGCACACACTGGCCGGATGCAGAAAACCCGCTCTTCACGCTGGAGGCAACAGGTTACGCTCTACTAGCCTTGCTTAAAGGCGGCCATATTCAGGAGGCGGCTGCTCCGTTCAGGTGGCTGAATCAGCAGCGACGTGTCGGCGGAGGATTTGGATCCACACAGGTATCAGTTACTAATGAATTTTGTAGTGATCTAAATTTCCAGGTAACCTACTCAACAGACTCTTGAGCTACATTTTATTTTTCATGAAACGTGCTGATCTGTAGAAGTGATGAAATATATTAAAAATGGTGGTGGTAGCATCATGTTGTGAAGATTCACAAGTATTGGTAAGAAAACTTCGTACTAATTGTAAGTAGGATGTAAACAATTTTCTTCTTCCCCCCCGTCTCTTAGTCCACCCTGGTGGTACTACAGGCTCTGTCCGAGTACATGGTAAAGAACCCCCAACAAGCTGGTATGAACCTGAAGGTGGTGCTCAGTGTTCCTGGTGGCTCAGATACTCACTGGGACTTTGACAGGAAACTGCATCATGTGGCACGTTCCTCTAAGGTCAGTGTTTTTAACTCGTTTCTTTTTTTCCCCACTTATTCTCTTTCCCATGTCTTACAAAAAAATTAAAAAAAAGTTAACTGATTTTTGTTTTTTTATGAGCAAGTGTATTCAAGCTTACGTCTTTCCTACACTGTTTGTCCTATTTGACATATATGGGGGAAAACTAGTTTGTTTACATGACACCTTTTATGTGTGTGTGTGTCATACAGGTTCCTATAGATAATGACTTCACAGTGTTGGCATCAGGAACTGGTCAGGGGATCCTGGAGGTACTTTCTACCACCACCCAATATATAAAACCTGTGTGTTTTTAATGCTTGACATTTCTTTCCTTGTCTCCCTCTGCAGGTGGTAACGGTGTTTAACGAGTTACCTGACATACACGAGAACAGCAGCTGCAACGGATTTGACTTGAACGTTTCTATTAGCGAGAGCAATGGTGCATATCCCTTTAATCAGCCCTTCACTGCCTTTCTATATGCAACATCATTAAGCTACTGCAAAAGTGACCTGAGTGTGTAGATGCGTAATGAAGACCATAAGCTAGAATCCTAGCAGAAAACCTTGTATGTGATGCTAGAATATGGAACTAACAGTTAGGTTACGTGGATCAATTCAGATAATTCCAAGGCTAACCTATACTGTCACACAAGGCCATAAAATGAGAACCTGCATGCAATTTCACATGATGGCAAACAAACAAGCAAAAAAAAAAAGTGATGTCTATAGACAATGCTAGGTGTGTGAATGCAACAGCTCTTACCAAGTGTGTTGTTCTTGATGATCAGCCTTTATTAGTCATGGACAACACAAGGAGTCTGAACAAATGAAGAGTTGCTTGTCTGAAAATATTCACAGCTGGACTCGATCCAAGCTACTAATGTAGCTAGTTAAAAAATCTGCTAGCTGCTATGAGCCTAGTAGTACATGAACACGAACATTTTCCAGTCAACATTTAAAACAGAGAAACATGATGAGTACAAAATTATTCATTTCAGTATCTATATGGGGGAAAATGTAATGTTTATGCATTCCTAGTAACAATCCATGCAAGTTTTACTGAATTCTATAAGTCCAAAATCTCAAATCTGTTTACATAAAAGATTTAGACAAAGTATAAAAAACACAAACTGTAAATCTATTAGTGCACCAATTGGTTCAGGTGTACAGGTAATATTTAAATAACAGATTTATCACATTCATAAATAGTCTGTTTAATTACAGGAAGTATGAATGTTGTGGTTTGTCCAAGTGTTATCTTAAGCTTATGTGTGTTACAGAGAACCCTCCAGCTGACGTAGAGAAGGTGTATAAACTCAGTATCAGTGTAAGGTACGTCAGTAGCTTGGAAATGGAGTGTATATCTGAGATCTGTGGTGTTGTATTCATTCAGAGTATGTTTTTTACCCAATCAGAGCTTTGGAGCAGCAGCAGGTGCGCATGGCTGTGCTGGACATCAGCCTTCCCACTGGCTTCGAACCAGAAAACCCAGACCTGGAGCTGGTGAGAGACTGTAGAGTTTCACGCAATATCCTGACGTATCAGTGTACATATAAGTGCAAGTCACTTTAATCAAAGGCATGACAGTGAGATCACAGAAATGACAATAAGATCAAAGACCACAAGATTAAAGGCATGTCAGCGAGACCAGAGACATGACGGCACAAGCAAACATACGAGAGCACGATCAAAAACAACAAAGAAAACAAACACACAACAGCTTGAGAAACACAAGATCAAACACACAACAAGATCAAACACATCAGCTTGAGCAAATACAACAAGATCAAACACAACAAGATCAAACACATCAGCTTGAGCAAATACAATAAGATCAAACACAACAAGATCAAACACATCAGCTTGAGCAAATACAACAAGATCAAACACAAGATCAAACACATCAGCTTGAGCAAATACAATAAGATCAAACACAACAACCTGAGCAAAAACAACAAGATCAAACGCACATCAGTATGAGCAAACACACGATAAAAACAAACACACAATAGCACAATCAAATGCACAACAACAACATCAAACTCACGACAGAAAATCAAAAACAAGTCCAGCTTGTTAACTCTGTATTGGTGTATCTACAGCTGACCAACTCTGTGGATCGCTATATCAACAACTTCCAAATTGTAGATACTCTAAGCGAACGAGGATCTCTGATCATTCATCTGTTCAAGGTAACGTGGAGGAATAAATGCTGCTGAGGCTCGTCTCCTTTAAAATACGCTATTAATATCCTACTCCGTCTATGTGTTTCATGTGTTCAGGTATCCAACAAAGAGGCAGACACCATCACTTTCAGGCTGAATCAGAAGTTTAAAGTGGGTCTCCTGCAACCGTCTATGGTTACTGTATACCAATATTACAACACAGGTACACACGAGTGACACTTTGTATGTCTACGCATTTCTATGGATGTCTGTATAGTGATGGTCCTGTATGTATGTATGTATGTATGTATGTGTGTGTGTGTGTTCAGAGAAGCGTTGCAGCAGGTTTTACACTCCTCCAGAGGACAAAGAGCAGCTCAGTCAGATCTGTAAAGACAACATTTGTCGCTGCACACAGGGTGAGCTGTTGCATCTGTTGTATACTAGTACACAAAGTTGTATCCTTCCACTAACTACAACATACTGGTGGTGGAACTGCCCAGTGTAGTCATAATTGGCTCCAGATATATCATTGTGGTTATGGAAGAGTAATGAATGAATAAACAGAGCTATTTATACAGTATGTTCATACAGCAACAATAAACTTAGCATTGTGTAAGAAGCCTACAAAGGTAGCATTTTAAGACCGCGAATGTGTGCTACTTCAGTTGGATTTCCTTTGTCCAAACTTGGTAACAAACTATTGTTACAGATGAACTGATTATCTCATGATTAGCTAACAATAATCATGTTTATATATAAAAGCTGTATGTGTCTGTATGTTTGTGATTGTTGATTACCAAAATGTTTTCTTGGTTAAAACTAATGACCAGATTTACAGTTTAACATTGTTCAGGGCTGTCCAGTAAAAAATGTCAGGTAAGCCCAGGAACTAGCATGTACTAATGAGTAGATCAAAGTCAAGCATTCTCTGCTCCATACTAATGTACAGGTATTACTGAGATTTCCGTGATTAACTTAATAAAACTGACTCCGCAGGAGACTGTTGCGTGTTGAAGACTGGCGCTCAGACAGTTGTGGGGAGAATGAACGCTGCATGTAGTGGAAACCGCCACGGTAACTGTTACACATTACTGCTCTCTGCTAACAGTTTCCAACAAGCAAGAATGTCAGTGTTTATTTAATGCACATGCTGTGTTTTCCAGTGTTTAAAGTCAGAGTGTTGAGCGTCAGTACGAGTCAGTATGACCGATATGAGCTGGAGATCCTGCAGGTCATAAAAGAAGGTGTGTTTTCCTCTGAATGTTGTTGCATTTGTTTGGATTTGTTAAACAGTGTGTGTATGTATGCATAGGTGCTGAGATTGGTCTGAAGGAAAAGGACACGCGAGTGTTTCTCTCTCATGCTGGATGTAGGGCAGGACTTAATCTGCTCACCGGTCAGGACTACCTCATCAGTGGTCCATCCTCTGATGTCTGGCAAGCAGGCAGTGACAAGAATGGGTAACAAACACAACCCTATTATCTCAGTAGAAATATAGATCAACACTGACATGCACATATTCGGTACACACTACTAGACAGTCACTGATTGTTACGACCCCGACATAGGCTTATGCCGAGTTCACACTGCACGATTTTAGCCCTGATTTTCAGTCGCCAACAAGTTTTGCAAAGTCGCAGACAAATCGGAGCTCGTGCACGCGACTGAATCGCGCAGTGTGAACTACCAAAGACGCGATCTGAGCGAGTCGCTGATGCCCGTGAAATATTTGGCATGCTAAATATCTGGACCTGTTGGCGATTCAAAATCCTGCAGTGTGAAAGGAGTTTCGACTGAAAAATACCTCAATGATGACCTACAGCCAATGAGAGAGCGAGATGCAGGACAATGGGCAGTTTGAGGAGGAGTTGTAGACCATGAGATCAGCAAGCTTGGCTTCAGCTGGAGCACAATATTATAGTTTAATAGAGTTTATATGTTTTTATCAGAAAAGAATAAATAAGCTTTACAATAGCATCAAACAGAAATAAAGCAGAAACATTTGCTTGACATTGCAAAATTATTAATTTGTTCAATTATGCAGAACACACAATCCTTGTTCCCCGCACAGACCACAGCAGCAACCGAATGCTCCCCTAGATAGTCGTGCAGTGTGAAAACAACCGTGATCCGACCACTTTGAAAATCATGCAGTGTGAACTCTGCTTACCAAGCTGACATTGGGGGATGGAGACCAACCGAGTCTATACAATAATATTCAGTCTAAACCAATAACAAAAAAACTTCCAACACGATACTTAGTGCTTGTTTCATTTACTGTGCTATACAACGTGAAACATGTGTATTTACAATATTTTACAAGTTTCAGGACAATGACAAAGAGCAGGGCTGGAGAAACCGAAACATACTTTCCTAACGCCGCTTTGTACAGTGGTGTGAAAAAGTGTTGGCTCCCTTCCTGATTTCTTATTTTTTTGCATGTTTGTCACACTTTAATGTTTCAGATAATCAAACACATTTAAATATTAGTCAATGATAACACAAGTAAACACATCATGCAGTTTTTAAATGAAGGTTTTTATTATTAAGGGAAAACAAAATCCAAAACTACATGGCCCTGTGTGAAAAAGTGTTTGCCCCCTAAGCCTAATAACTGGTTGGTCCACCCTTAGCAGCAACAACTGCAATCAAGTGTTTTCCATAACTTGCGATGAGTCTGTTACAGCACTGTGGAGGAATTTTGGCCCACTCATCTTTGCAGAATTGTTGTAATTCAGTCACATTGGAGGGTTTTCGAACATGAACCACCTTTTTAAGGTCATGCCACAGCATCTCAATGGGATTGAGGTCAGGACTTTGACTAGGCCACTCCAAAGTCTTCATTTTGTTTTTCTTCAGCCATTCAGAGGTGGACTTGCTGGTGTGTTTTGGATGATTGTCCTGCTGCAGAACCCAAGTTTGCGTTAGCTTTGACTAATATTTAAATGTGTTTGATTATCTGAAACATTAAAGTGTGACAAACATGCAAAAAAATAAGAAATCAGGAAGGGGGGCCAACACTTTTTCACACCACTGTATTATACATGCGTATCTAGAAACAAAAGTGAACTACTCTGTGCTTCCCTCACAAGCTCAAGTACAGGGCCAGGCACCCACCCCTTACCTAAGGTGTTTAGACAGCCTTCGTTGTTAAGTGATGCAAAATGTATGAGCGCACTCTTGCTTACCTGTCCCAGGACCATCAGCATAACAAGACAGCGCACACGCACACAGCTGTAACATGAAAACGAAAATATAATGACGATAAGGTGGAAAATGATCCTTTTTTTTTTTTATAGCGCAGGCAATCAGAATGCTGACACAGGATTTCTCACATCATGCTAATTATAACGCTATGTATATAATGCTATAATTAAAAACAAAAACAGGATCATTTACATCAGGAGATGAAATGTGGGAAAGCTGAAGGCTTTTTTATGCTGTTTTTGGTGAACAATTTCAGTGTCTAAAATGAGATCACTGAAATCCTCTGGGCATTGCTGGTTAACAAATACTTAACAAATTATTATCCACTAAGGTGAATATATATCTTTGTCACGTTCTGTCTACTGTCTGAATGTTTCAAAGTGTTTGTATGCATTCTCCCTCTGCCTTCGCCAAATCTTAACGCATCTGCAGTCAGGAGAATAAGACCCGACCATTTGATAGTACGCACTTAACTCTTTGGTTTCTCTTCACCTTCAGCTACACCTACACTCTGGGGAAGGACACTTGGGTGGAGCTCTGGCCATCAGGCGCCTGTGACACATGCGCACAACTGGAAAGATTTAGCACAGATCTGCTGAAAACTGGCTGCCAGAACTGAGAACCACTGAGAACCACATACTACAGTATAGAGTTGCAGTACACTACAATCTATACTACAGTCAATGACACTACAGTTCACTACACTACAATCTACGCTACATACCTCTGCACTAATCTACAGTACACTACTCTACACTACACAATACACAAGACAGTACACTTGAGGTGTAAACCTTCATATGCACACACTTATAAGCACAGTGTTCAGTTCTTCTTTTGCTTCATTTAGATCATATATTTTTCTCGTTTGTCACTTCTAATTTGCTCATTGTTCATTTCGTTAATTGCATCGTGACATCTATGTGACTGTTTTTTTTTTTAATCTTAGTAAGTATTCTTTATCCATTGATTGACCGTATTGTCAATTTTCTGTTAAACTTGTCTACGTTGCAATGAGGCTTATTCCCAATTGAAAATAAAGGTGAAATGTCACCTACATAACATTATCGAGCACACAGCACTGCATTTCCTGACTAATAAATTACCTGGTTAAATGCTTCTAAAAAAAACAAATGTTTAAGATCTGTTATCTGGGTTTAAACACATCTCACATTAAAGTGTGTTTCCAATGCTGGACCTTGGAACCGTCAGCGACAAACACACACCACCTCCTTCACAAAAGGGATCGCTGCAGGGATCAGGATTAAACCAAATTTCCACCAAGCCATGTTTCTCAACTGAGTGATAAGGTGTTGACTTTTACATACATTATATAGAGTGTGTGTGTGTGAGGCATTGGTGGCTCAGTGGTAGGTTTCTCACCTCTCATGCCTGGGAGGCCTGGGTTCGATTCCCAGCCAATGCCTCAACCCCAGCCACTGGATGCAGTGCCGGTCCCAAGCCCGGAAAAATGGGAGGGTTGTGTCAGGAAGGGCATCCGGTGTAAAACATCTGCCAAGTTGACGTGCGGACCAGTTGGTCCGCTGTGGCGACCCTGAACAGGGAGCAGCCGAAAGCAACTATATAGAGTGTGTGTGTGTGTGTGTGTGGGGTGAGGGGACTTTTCTGAACTGTAATATGTCTCATTTGTGCATTTCTAATTCTAGAATTTGGGAGAAAACCTTCCAAGATGCTGACTGTCTAAAGCAATATCTACTTATTAACTTAATTGCCATTTAATTGAAGATGTAATGAGAAAATAGTTGAGGTTCATACACTTACAAACCCGAAATAGTAAAATGGCCAGGTTTTGTTCTCCTGTAGGAAATGTATAATCTTTTTATATTTAATAATACACACAAAGGTTATTATTTTGAGTACTTTTTTATATATAATACACCTACAAGGATTTTGTGTAAGGAGCCAGTGTAGTGAATGCAGAGATAAGTCTGTATAAAGATTATAAAGACGTTTAAAACCTCACTTATACACACTCTATATTGTTTAAAAGACATGAAATTTGATGAGAAAATAAGAACCTTCTCTGAAGGAACCAGTAAATATTTTTTCTTCAGTTTTATTGGAGATCAGTCGATGTTGGGGGTTGGGTTTAATTGTTGCCTTTTACCTCAAGTTTGTTGAGAGATAAGGATGATCCTGATAATCAGGTAGACAGGGCCATCTTTCAGTGGAACTGAAATGAAATATAATTCTATTTCTTTTTTTTATTCCACCCCCACTTCTGTGAGTAATCACAATTAAAAATACTGGGATTTCATATCAGTTTAGGAAATTCAGTATTCTACGTGTAACAGGCAATGTCCAAATTTCACCCTGGGATGGATTTTCCCAGGTTGCCGACACTGGTCACATCGATGGCAGTAATTGATTGAAAATTGTGAAATAGTGGGACGGCTAAAAAAGTGGACAGAATGTATTTCCCATCAGCTTCGGTCTGATGTTGTTACACTTTTTGTTGCAGGTCATCTGTAAGGATGCCCTCATTAACTTTGTTACTGTGCATCTTTTCTTTGTGTTACAAATTAAATGCTCAGTTTGACTCTCGTATTTTTGAGGACAGATCTTTCTGGTAAGTTTGTTATTTGCAGTATTTTCACAAATTTTTTTTACAGATTATATATAGAGAGAATTATTATAGAATCTTTATATATGAAGCTGGATATTAAGCAAAAGCTTGATTAGACTGTACTGGTAGCCATTATAAGTGTGTATTAGTGTATAAGTGTGTATTAGTATACACATTCAGTAAAGAGTGCTTTGCTAATTTATTCCTGCTTGATCTTTGCATGTGTATATGTATATTACAGGCGCAGGGTTCGTCCTTGGAGGTATGTGTCTGACTTTCATCTGTGTGTGTATGTGCTGTTATTGAGAATGAACCAAAAATGTGTGGAAATTAACACGTGTCTTTTTCCACAGTCAATATGATCGCTATTCGCTTTTACCTATAGATGATTTGTAAGTACATGATTAGTAAACTTTGACTAAACTGCACCACAAGAACAGTGTCTTTTAAAGACTTTTTTAGTTCTGTTAAGGGTTAATTTGTTTTATATTCAGCTCGATTGTTTATCTCTGTGTTTGCAGAAGGGAGCCGGACTTCGACTCGAGGACTCCAAAGTAAGGAAACAGTCTTGTTCCCCTCTTACACTGCACACACAAAAAATCTGGGGTGGATTTTAAAAATGCAGAAAATAATTGTACGCTTTTATCCGTTCATAGTAACGATTAACATTGAGGAAAATTTGGGATACTTCCATCTCTAGACATTCAAGTTTATCTTAAATTGCCAGTGTGTTATACAAGCTAGCACAAATCTGAACAGAACTGGTCAAAAGAACAAGACGTGGAGGTTTGTTTCTGCAGGTTTGCGCTGGTGACTCCGGCGGTGTTGAGAGTGGAAAATAACGAAAACGTCCTGCTGGAGGCATTTGGACTTTCTGAGCCTGTCAGTGTTACTCTCTCAGTATATGATTTCCCAGTGAAATCAATGCAACTCTGGAGGGGAACCATCACCCTCAACACGGATAATAACTACAGCATCCTCCAAACCATTAAGGTGTAAATTCAGTTATTTGTTAGAGCTTTGTTCACTGTGACCTGCTATTGATTAGGTGCAACCTGCTTGGCCACACCCCCTTATGTGTTCATATAATACAGGTCAGAATAGTCAGTGTGGCGTTAAAAAGATATGTATTTAATACTAAATTTTTTAGTGTGACAACATCCATCATGAAGATTTATACAGAAAGCATTAAGGGCTGTAGTCAAAACCACTGTTGTCAAGTCCAAGACAAGGATAAGCGAGATTGAGTCC
This sequence comes from Hemibagrus guttatus, assembly GCA_033459395.1. Taxonomy (NCBI): domain Eukaryota; kingdom Metazoa; phylum Chordata; class Actinopteri; order Siluriformes; family Bagridae; genus Hemibagrus; species Hemibagrus guttatus. Next base: position 3,078,667 of record JAUCMX010000026.1, on the reverse strand, counting down.
AAATGAAAGAGAGACTCATTCATGAGTCATATCCAAGTCATTACAGAAAAATCTTAACAAACTCATCTCCAGATATCTTATTCCACCTGGTTAGTATTTTCATTCCCAGTGTCACTCTGGAATTTAAGTCCCACCCAAATGAGTTAGAGATATCCAATCTAAATGAAGGTGGCAGTAAAGAATCTGTTTCAGCTCTTTGTTTTCAATATAGTCATTATGAGAAATTTTCTTTTGTCATATTCCACATCGACCAAATTACGATTGGCCTGTTTTAAAATGCAGAACGGTGTAATCTAGATGGCATTTAAGCTTGAATTTCACAAAGCTGGCAAGTTTCTGTAACACGGAGTACTTCTAAGGTTTTAGATCAAGACCTGTTCATTATCTTATTTCTGCACAGATTAATCCAAGTTTCTTGCGGCCAGAAGAGAAAGAGACCAAGCATGTTGAGATAGTCGCCCAATTCGGAGACTACCAGCAGGTTAAGCAGATCAGTAAAGTGTCCTTTCAGTCTGGTTACATCTTCATTCAGACTGACAAACCCATCTACAACCCAGGAGACACAGGTAATAACCATAACTATTACAGAGCAAGGCCTAATTTAAACCCTGTCTCACACAGTCACTAGTGTTTTCATGTTCACTAAAGTATCCAAAATTTCATATCTTGTCTAGTTGAAATGCTTATGACCCTTTTTTTTATGACATTAGACTGTGAATTGTCAAATCTGACGGGTTTTTTTTTCTCTTGTACAGTGCATTGCCGAGCTTTTATTTCTAATGTGGATTTTCAAGCTTTCAGTGGCACCATTTTCGTTGAGATCCAGGTAAAATCTGTTCTTCTATACCTGAATATCTATCTGTAGCTTGACAGTGAAACTGACTTGAGTAATATATCATCAGTGGCATTAGAAGAATGAGGGGCAGATATTCAGCTGCTTTTGTGATTTTAGATTTATCTACTGGGTTCCTGCAGGGTTTCCTCCAAATACCAAACATGATAAACAGAAAAATATAAATACTTTTAGTTTCATGTCCAAAGACATTGAGTGGAAAAAAGCACAACTATGCAGTGAATGTGTCTAAAAAAATGGAGATTAAATCAAAGGGGCTTTTAGCTCTGTATAATCACCTGATGTGATGTATAGATAGACATTTACAATCTGGGCTAGAAAGAAACCAGCCCCAAGGTCACTTTTCCTACCATTTTTATATGACTGAAGGGCTTCACACTTTGAGCACACACATGTCATACTTACAAAAGGTTACACGTTGAAATTTTATGTCATGTGAAAAGCCTGCATGTTCTCAAGCTACTGTTTTCCCAAATAACTCACAAATATGAAATATAATAAACAATTTTTGTGTGTAACTGGACCAAGGGGAGACGAACCTTTTTTGTGGAGAAATCACTGTACTTTGAATCCATGGTCTGTTGATTTTGTCACAGGATGAACTCTGAACTCTTGTTTACTCATTAGGCAGTGGGAGTAACATACATACTGTCAAGGGGCGGAGATGGGACCTAAATGCAGATACGGACAGGAAATAAAGTTCAAGGTCTTTAATGAGTGCATGGTAAACCAGTCAGTGAAGGCAGACAGACAGGGACTTGAAGCACAGAAACAGTTCCAAAAATAAGAAAATAAACACCAAAAGTCTCAGTATGTAGAGACTCCAGAAACTGGAGGCCTCCACCCCATCTGCCTTGGCCCTAGTCAAATGCTGACATATCTTCCATTCGTCACCCTAACTGATACGCATGAGGTGGTAGGCATTGCACAAACTGAGCTTGGAGAAAATGCTGGCTCCCTGGAGGACTTAGAAAGTGGAGGACATTTATGGCATTAGCAGATGTTGCCAGCGGCGAGGGATTCCTGGATGTTAGGTGGTCATGACCTCCCTTTCTTGCCCTGTGAGGTGGTACAGGTGCCCCCAAGGAGGTGTGGTCCCGGGCAGGAGGTAAATGGCACAGTCGTAGGACCGGTGCAGTGGCAGAGAGGATGCTTTGACCTTGCCTACCCCCAGATCGTTGTAAACAGAGGGTACAGAGACGATATCGGAGGAGGCTTTGTCAGCCACTGAGCTAGGTTGCTGGGGGTACACAGGAGAGGCAGTTGGCTTGGCAGTGGGTTCCCCAGTCCAGAACTTGGCCATTGGTCCCGTCGATGTGGAGGGTTGTGTTTGCAGAGCCATAGAAAACCAAGCATGATGGGTTTTAGGGGAGACAGGACAACCAAGTAGGGCAGCCAATCCTGATGATGTTAAGCAGTGGTCACTCTCAGTGGTTTAGTGTGGTGTGAAGCATGGTGCAGGGTGTGACCGACCAGTGCCCTAACCTGGATGGTCAAAGGTCTCAATATGAAGCTGACATGCTAGTTCAACGTCCAGGAACTCTGAATCCGAGGAGTAGATGGCCGACTGACGTTCCCACTCCAAGATGGGCCAGAGCTTGGCTTTACTGGGGAGCAGGGAAATGAGGATGGCTGGAATTTGAAGACTATGTAAGAATCCAGGTTCACCCGCGAAACGTTCTGGATGGGGAAGGTGTGGCTCGTGAAGTGGGGTAGGCGTTGGTGCTGAGGACGGTGGCATAGGTGGAACTGGAGTAATTGGAGACACTGTTGCAGGAAGTTGACTGATGCGGCTGATGAGCTTGTTGGTAGCTGTGGTAAGGTCCTGAAGGCGCTGCTCATGCGACACCAAAATCTGGGACAGGGAGTCTAGGAAGGTCTGCATGCTTCTGTGACCTGCTGGATCCATAACTGGCCAAATGGGACTGTCAGGGACACCACAAGTCTCAATATATGCACTCACAAACATTAATGAAATAATCCACACAAGAAACTTAAATCTTCTTCTTCTTCTTCTTTCGGCTTTTCCCTTCAGGGGTCGCCACAGCTAATCATCTCTCTCCATCTATCACTATCTTCTGCATCCTCAACACTTGCACCCACTAGCTTCATATCCTCATTTATTCCATCCATATACCTCCTCTTTGGCCTTCCTCTTTGCCTCCTGCCTGGCAGCTCCATGTCCAACATTCTCCTACCAATATACTCACTCTCCCTCCTCTGAACATGTCCAAACCATCTTAATCTGGCCTCCCTAACTTTGTCCCCCAAACGTCCAACATGAGCTGTCCCTCTGATGTACTCGTTCCTAATCCTGTCCAATCTTGTCACTCCCAAAGACAACCTCAACATCTTCAGCTCTGCTACCTCTAGCTCTGACTCCTGTCTCTTCCTCAGTGACACTGTCTCTAAACCATACAGCATGGCAGGTCTCACCACTGTCCTGTACACCTTCCCCTTGATTCTCGCTGATATTTTCCTATCACACAGAACTCCCGACACCTTTCTCCACCCATTCCAACCTGCCTGCACTCGCTTCTTTACCTCTTTCCCACTCTCTCCATTACTCTGGACTGTTGACCCCAAGTACTTAAACTCCTGTACCTTCTTGACCTCTTCACCCTGTAACCTTACTGTTCCACTTCCCTCCTTTTCATTCACACACATGTACTCAGTCTTACTACGACTGACTTTCATTCCTCTTCTCTCCAGCGCAAACCTCCACCTCTCCAGGTTTTCCTCCACCTGCTTCCTGCTCTCACTACAGATCACAATGTCATCTGCAAACATCATCGTTCAAGGAGACTCCTGTCTCACCTCCTCTGACAACTGGTCCATCACTATAGCAAACAGGAAGGGGCTCAGAGCCGATCCCTGATGCAGTCCCACCTCCACTTTGAACTCCTCTGTCTGACCTACAGCACACCTCACCACTGTCCTGCTCCTCTCATACATGTCCTGCACCACTCTGACATACTTCTCTGCTACTCCTGACTTCCTCATACAGTACCACAGCTCTTCTCTTGGCACCCTGTCATACGCTTTCTCCAAGTCTACAAACACACAGTGCAACTCCCTCTGACCATCCCTATACTTCTCCATCAAAATTCTCAGAGCAAAAATTGCATCTGTTGTGCTCTTTCTGGGCATGAAGCCATACTGCTGCTCACAAATTTCCACTACCTTCCTTAACCTAGCTTCCACTACTCTTTCCCACAGCTTCATTGTATGGCTCATCAACTTTATCCCCCTATAGTTGCTGCAACTCTGCACGTCACCCTTATTCTTAAACATGGGCACTAACACACTTCTTCTCCATTCCTCAGGCATCCTCTCACTCTCTAAAACCCTGTTGAACAAACTAGTTAAAAATTCCACTGCTGCCTCTCCTAGACACTTCCAGACCTCCACCGGGATGTCGTCAGGACCAACTACCTTTCCACTTTTCATCCTCTTCAAAGCCTTCCTGACTTCATCCTTTCTAATCTTATCTACTTTCTGTTCCACAGAGTTCACCCCTTCTACTCTTTTTTCCCTCTCATTTTCCTCATTCATCAGCTCCTCAAAGTATTCCTTCCATCTCCTCTGTACACTCTCCTCACTTGTGAGCACCCTTCCATCTCTATCCTTAATAACTCTAACTTGCTGCACATCCTTCCCATCTTGATCCCTCTGCCTAGCTAACCTGTACAAGTCCTTCTCTCCTTCTCTAGTGTCTAACCTAGGGTACAACTCGTCATATGCCTTCTGCTTGGCCTTAGACACCTCCCTCTTCACTCTGCACTGTAACTCCTTGTATTCCTGTCTATTCTCTTCAGTCCTGTCCATGTCCCACTTCTTCTTGGCTAACCTCTTCCTCTAGATACTATCCTGAACTTCTTCATTCCACCACCAAGTCTCCTTATCTTCTTTCCTCCTTCCAGATGACACACCCAGCACCTTTCTCCCTGTCTCCCTGATTACTTCTGCTGTAGTTTCCCAGTCATCTGGCAGCACTACCTGACCACCCAGAGCCTGCCTCAACTTCTTTCTAAATTCCTCACAACATTCCTCCTTTTTCAGCTTCCACCACTTGGTTTTCTTCTCTATCTTTGACGTCTTCTTCTTACTGACCATCAAAGTCATCCTACACACCACCATCCTATGCTGTCTGGCGACACTCTCTCCCACTACCACTTTACAGTCACTAATCTCTTTCAGATTGCCTCTTCTACATAGGATGTAGTCTACCTGTGTTCCCCTACCTCCACTCTTGTAAGTCACTCTATGCTCCTCCCTCTTCTGAAAATAAGTGTTAACCACAGCCATGTCCATCCTCTTAGCAAAGTCCACTACCATCTGTCCTTCAAGGTTCCTTTCCTTAACTCCAAACTTGCCCATCACCTCCTCATCACCTGTGTTCCCCTCACCAACATGTCCATTAAAATCCGCTCCTATCACCACTCTCTCACCTGTGGGAATACTCTCCATCACCTCATCTAATTCACTCCAGAATCTCTCTTTCTCCTCTAACTCACAACCTACCTGTGGGGCATAACCACTAACAACATTCAACATCACCCCTTCAATCTCTAACTTCAGACTCATCACCCTGTCTGACACTCTCTTCACCTCCAGAACATTCCTCACAAACTCCTCCTTCAGGACCACACCTACCCCATTTCTCTTACTATCCACACCATAATAAAACAGCTTGAATCCTGCTCCTATACTACGAGCCTTGCTACCCTTCCATCTGGTCTCCTGTACACACAGTATATCCACCTTCCTTCTCTCCATCATATCAGCCAGCTCTCTACCTTTCCCTGTCATAGTACCAACATTCAGAGTTCCTATTCTCAGTCCTACACTCTTACCTTTCCTCTTCTCTCTCTGTCTGTGCACTCTCCTCCCTCCTCTACTTCTTCGACCAACAGTAGCCCAATTTCCACCGGCGCCCTGTAGGTCAACGGCACCGATGGTGGTCGTTGTTAACCCGGGCCTCGACCAATCCGGTATGAAATTTAGAGTACTGGCGATTCGCATGGTTAAATTTGGCAATGTTTTATGCTGGATGCCCTTCCTGACGCAACCCTCTCTATTTATCCGGGCTTGGGACCGGCACAGAAGTCACTGGACTGTGACCCCCATGGCTAGATTACACAAGAAACTTAAATACAAGTCTAATAAGTAAATCGAAGTTAGCTGTAAACAGGCAGCAACTCCAATAGTGGTAGCATCAAATATGGCAAGCAGAAACTCATGTCTGAAAAACAGTCCAATATTCCAGTAACCAGCAGGCAGCGCAATGACGAGATAATAGAAATCCAAGTCAGAGAAACAGTCCAATAATCAGTCCTTGTGCCTTGGGTGGGAGGGGTTTCATATTCTCCATCCTGTCAATCACAGTGGCACTTACCAATCATGGGCATCTGTGAGCTCTTATATGTGGAAGAGGGCAGCGTTATGACCCAGAGATAGGACTAGGGGAGACTCAGGGCCAGCAATGGGTGGCTTACCAAGCTGACAGTGGGTGAAAGAGACCAGCCGGGTCTAAACGATGATGATCACTGTAAACTAATACTGAAAAAAATGTTTCTCGACACAACACATAGTGCTTATTTCATTTTTATTGTGCTGTACAACAGAAAACACACGTATTTACAATATTTACAAGTTTCAGAAAATAGACTAAACGTGGGGCTGGACAATGGCGTGCTAAAGAAAAGAAACTTCCCTAATGCCGCTTTGTAATATACGTGCTTGTCTACAAACAAAACAGAAACAAAAAAGCTACCTACACTGCACTTCCCTCACAAACCTAAATACAGGGGGTGGCACCCGCCCCTTACCTAAGTAAAGTACTTGAATCTTTTTAATTTTCTGTTCATTTAATTTTGCTGTTCATCTCTGCTGTTTCAGAATCCGGATGGAATTACAGTGCACAGCATACAGAGGTTCAGAGCAGCAGACGGAGTTCACTCCAGCACTTATGGACTTTCAGAAATCGTGAAGTATGTACAGAGTTTTTTGTTTTGTTTTTTTCCCTTTTCTTAAACTCACTTATTTTACTTTTTTATAGAGAGGGCAAGTGGAAGGTTGTTGCCAAATTTGACCAACGGAAAGAAAACACATTTAGTGCTGATTTTGAGGTGAAAAAGTATGGTATGTATTTATATTTCTGTATTATTATTATTATTATTATTATTATTATTATTATTATTATTATTATTATTATTATTATCATCATTATCATCATTATCATCATTATGGGTGATGGGTTAAAAGGTGAAGTGCCCAGTATCCAAAGTATGCCCTTCTGTGTGTAAATGTACATGCTTAAATAAATCAAAGCATCTCCTAGCCCTAATTTTAACACTTCTTTTCATACAAATTGGTTCATGCACATGTGAGTACATTCTTTAACATATTGAAGTGTTACAATCTGGCAGTGAAATTGGGCTGATTTTTCAAGATTAGATGTCAGGAATGTGCATATAAAGTACCGTAATTTTGTAGTGAGAGGAAAATATATAAATTAATTTTAATACAATAAGCATACAAAATAATTCATTAAGTTGTAAAGATCCACTGGATGTTTAGCACTTGTGATCAAATCTTATGTCCTGTAACAAACTTGGGATTTTCAGATGTCTTTATATTGATATCACATGACACTTAAACTGTACACAGCTGGACTCCATTCATTTTTCTGATGGCATCTGGTTGCAGCAGATCTAATTCATGGGGGTTCATAGCAATGGGGTGAATACTTAGGATATCAAAATAACGTTGCAGATTTTCTCCCCCCTCACTTTAATATTATGAGCTGTTTTTTGGTAAATCTCTAAGATAATTACATTTCTGTAAGTCTCTTTCATTTTGTATGTGCAATTGTTTGACTGGAGGCGATAAGCTTATGCATGGAGCTTCTGTGTCAATAATGTAATTTTGTCGATTCTAGTGCTACCAGCATTCAATGTGACGCTAATACCGAAAACGTCCCACTTCAGTTTGGAAGATCAGGAGTTGAAGGTGGAAGTGTATGCCAGGTCAGTATGCCACGTTCCACTTTATTCTAGACTGTGTCTTGTAGAGTTAGGTCTGATGTCTTATATTTGCCGTATGCACACAGAATATAGGGTGTTGTGTGTTCATTCAGTGTTACTTTGTTGATAATAACAATGCACTGTGTTGCACAGATATTTGTATGACGAAGATGTAAAAGGTGTCGCGTATGTGGTGTTTGGAGTAGAGAGAAATGGAGAGAAAGTGCGACTGCCGTCCATGAAGCAAGTGAACGATGTGAGTGAAATATAAAAATCCTATCTATGTCACGATAAATGGGAGACCAAATAGATTGGAACAAGGAAGTCCCAAGGGACAGTGTTCCCAAGCTCTGGATCTTCCAAATCCTGATCGTAATGAAATTCTAATTAGACAGATTTTACAACTCGAGAACATTCTTGCTTTCAAAACTATTTTCGATGATGGATCCACGCTAACGTACCTTCGCTTCAATCTAACACACTTCCGCTCCTGACTGGTTGCAGCTGGATGGTGGGATCGCCACTCTGACCATAGCTGAGCTTAAGAGTGCCTACCCAGATATCAACAGCATTGTGGGCTTGTCCATATATGTCAAAGCTTCCGTCTTGACCAGCTCAGGTAGGACATCTTTGTTGCAGATTCTGTGTAGAATTTTAAGGTTTAAAAGGATATTTCCTCAGCAAAAACAAACAAAGCAATGTCTAGAAATATATATGGTATTTGGCTCAGTATTAGTACACCTGACCGCTCATATGATGGTATTGCACCACACAAATGCATAGCATCAAATTTTATGGCTGTGCACATGATCTGTGTGGCTGCTTTTGTGTGTACGCGTAGGAACAAGTCAGTTTTATTTTTTTAACAGGTGGAATTAATATGAATTAAATGCAAACACACAGAATAGATGGATATTTTTGGTGGAATCTATATAGTGCTGTAAACAGGGCAACACATAAGGATGGAAAGTTTCTGAAGCATGTTGATGCACTGTCCTCCTCAGGAAGTGACCTAGTGGATGCAGAGAAGACGGGCATCAAAATAGTCTTGGCACCATATGTGCTCACCATCAAGGACACACCACGGTTTTTTAAATCAGGGCTACCATTTGAAATGACGGTAACATACATAAATAGTCTTAAATAAATAGTGAATTGAATTTATGTTATGAATCCATTGAGATGTTTGGATTTTGGTGTCTTAGGTTACGGTTAGCCACCATGATGGCTCCCCAGCTCCAAATGTTCCTGTGAAAATCACCTTACTGCCCATGCCGGTCACAGTCCACAGTGGTACCATCAAAGTATCTCTTAACATGCCTTCTGAGCTGCAACCTGTGATGCTAACAGTGAGTCAAATCTCAATTCATACAAATATTAGTTACATAAACCCCGAGGGCTTTAGAAACTCATGTCATGTTCCTCCTGGTATGTATGGAGTGTGCAAGACAAGTGTGCAAGATTTGCCTGTTCAGGGGTCCAAGCACCAAATGTGTGTCCCAATGTCTGTTGTCATTTCATTCTTGTTTATGATTTCACTGCCCATATTATATACAATTAGATTTTTTTTTTAAAACTTCTTCCTGTACCACTCCAGCTTATATATACAGTTGTGCTCAAAGGTTTGCATACCTTGGGAGAATTTGCATGAGTGAGAAGGCAAAACAAATTTATTTTTATTTCTTATAGGACTCAAGTTCATATGTATGGCATAACAGAATGGCACAATCATCAAACAGAAAATGAGGAAATAATCCCTGTTCAAAAGTTTGCATACATTTAGTTCTTAATATTGTATTGCCCCCTTTAGCATCAATGATGATGGATGTCTTTTGTAATAATTGTGCATGAGGTCCTTAATTCTCTCAGGTGGTATAGCTTCCCATTCTTCTTGTCAAAATGCCTCCAGTTCCTGTAAATTTTTTGGTTGTCTTGCACAAAATGCACGTTTGAGATCTCCCCAAAGTGACTCAATGATATTGAGGTCAGGAGACTGTGATGGCCACTCTGGAACCTTCACCTTTCTTGCTATAGCCTTTGGAGGGTCAACTTGACCTTGTGCTTTGGATATTTGTCGTGCTGGAACATCCACAAGTGTCCCATACACAGCTTTTGTGCTGGAGAATGAAAATTGTCTGCCAGTATTTTTTGATAACATGCTGAATTCATCCTGCCATCAATTTTGACTAATTTCCCTGTCCCACTGGAGCTCACACAGCCCCAGAACATAAGAGGTCCACCACCATGCTTTAGGCCTTGTTGACTCTTCTCCAAGCACAGCATTTATGGTTGTGACTATAAAGTTTAATTTTGGTCTCATCACTCCAAATGACACTGCTCCAGAAGTGGTGAGGCTTGTCTAGGTGCTGTCTAGCTCACTGAAAACGGGCCTTTTTGTGGCATGGGCGCAGTAATGGCTTTCCCCTGGCAACTCAATCATGCAGCTTATTTGTGTTCAAGTATCTCCTTATTCTGCTCCTTGAAACAACACCACCACCTTTCTCCAGAGTGCCTGTATTTCTCTCAAAGTTGTTTGTGGTTTTTCACTGCATCCTGAACAATTCTTCTGGCAGTAGTGGGTGAAATCTTTCTTGGTCTACCTGACCGTGGCTTAGTATCAACAGAATCTCTTATTTTCCACCTCTAGATCAGAGTTTTAACAGCAATTTCAAGTGTTGAGAGATCTTTTTATATCCTTTTCCTGCTTTATAAAGTGCAACTACCTTATTACACAGGTCCATTCGTAGTTCTTGTGTCTTCCCCATAGTGCAGTATGCAGCCAAGTCAGTGCAACAAACAACTGTGTGACAATTAATGATTTCACATGACCATTATCTTTAAACAAGAAAAAAAATCTTTTGCATTATCAGTCATATTTTCCAAATAAATGACAATGTTTAACAATTTCTTTCAGGGGTATGCAAACTTTTGAGTACAACTGTATGTTTTTCAAATTTGTATAACATGTCTAATTTTCCAAGTTACCAAGATACTGTAAAGTCTGTGTTTTTTTCCCCCAGCTTCTGAATAGTTACAGCTTTACCTCTGACAGTTACAATTGGAGACTCCTTCCTTAAATAATAAACATCTCCACATACAGTACTTTACCATATCAACAATTACACAAGATTTTTCTCCATTTATTCAGATCGTCCACTATGCAAATCCCTCAAGTTGAACCATATTAGAACAAGCACATTAATATAAGCTTGTGGTTTGCCTTTTAGCTGACTCTACAGATCTTCAGATATAGACAATAAATCAAAACCTTATGGCCAGTAAATTAGCCATACAAAGGAAGAGTTAAATCAGTTAATATTTAATAACTAGCATTAGAACATCTTATAACTGTTGACCAGCAAAGAACCTTAATCACTAAGCTAGAACATTTTAAACCACAGTGGGTGTGTTGAATAGCATCATCTAAACTATAACCAGATGTTCTTACCTGTGAGCCAGACACGACTTGTAAACATTGTCTTTGCAGGCAGAGACGGTAATCCCCAATTTGAAGCAGGAACAGCAGACGAAGGCTGAATGGTACGTGGAACCGTACTCGCCTTTTAATTCTGAGCGGCTGAATCAGCTTCACATCATGCACGATGCAAATACGGTGAAGGTTGGACAAACCTTAAACTTTAAAGTGCACTTGAGAACCTTCTCCCAGAAGGAAAGAAGCTACCTAAAGCACATTTCCTACATTGTAAGTCACTGTTGACTGTGTCGTTATTGTTTGTAAGTTATAGAAACTTTCAGAGAGAAAGTTAACAGTATGTTTTAGTAAAGCAGGATCCATTCTCTTGCTCACCATTCCCTGCACTTTATAGGTGTTGAATAAGGGAAGGATAATCCGTGCTGGCAGAGTGAACGTTGAAGGGCATGAAGTGATAAACATTCCCCTGCTGCTGACATCAGAGATGCTGCCTTTATTCCGCTTTGTGGCGTACTACGTATTGCCGTGGCACTTTAGAACGGAGGTGGTGGCCGATTCCGTTTCAGTGGATGTGGAGAGCCATTGTGTGAAACCAGTGAGTCAATGTGTGTTTAGTGTTTGCTGTTTACTGGCGTAATGGATGTCCCATTGACATAATCGATGTTGTAGCTCAGTGTGGAACCGGCGAGAGGTCAGGTGAAGGACTCATATTTGCCAGGTGATCGCTTTAGCTTCCAAGTCAGGGGTGACCCCGGAGCAAAGGTCAGCATGGTCGCTGTGGACAACTCTGTTTTCCTGCTGAGAAACAGACGTCTGACGCAGAGGAATGTGAGTGCTTTCACATAAGATGCTTATGAATCACAGTTATGATTCTTACATTAATTCGGTTGTGTGCTGCCAGATTTGGGACACACTCAGACAGGGGGATTTGGGCTGCTCTCCAGGCGGAGGGAAGAACAGCATGGGTGTCTTCATGGACGCAGGCTTGAATTTTCAGTCCGGCTTTAATGTAGCAACTGATGGTAGTCAAGGTAATTTTTTTGCACTTGATTATTACAATGGCAAGATTGTATTGTATTTTTGTATTGTCCTCTATCTGGTGCTGTGTATTCTACAGCAAAGTGAGGTTTGTGTAAAAATTAGCCCAATTATATTATGGTAATATTGTTGAATGGTTTTATGGTAATTCAGAGCTTTACCTATGTGAATTTGCATGATTCTTTTGCTAATTAAATTTACCACTAATGATAAAGTGGACTTTTTTTCTGGTTAGGCCAACCGTGCTCCTGGAAGTCCAGGAGGAAGCGTTCTGCTGAACAACTGCGTCTCAGAGCCCAGCTTGGTAAGTATATGACAAGGCCAAATTCCTCAGGTCTCAACAGTGAACAGTGGTAAATGCAAACATCAAAAAGGTTAATATGACATAAAATGAGTAAAAAAGGAAGAAACTAGCTGTAAGAGGAAACAAGGCTTAGGATGTACTTTTAAATGCTCTTTCATTTGTTGGTGAAAATGCTAAAACACAGCACGGACAACATGGAGTTTACACTATGATGACTGAGGTTGATGACATTTAACCACATAATATTGACTTATTTGATTTTCTGTTTGTTTGTGTGATCAGAGAAATCCCATTCCGACCGGTTTCTACAGCGCTGCTGCTCCGACGGCATGAGGGACATTCCCATGCCATACTCGTGTCGCCGCCGTGCTCTTTACATCACTGAGAACTGGAGCTGCGTGAAGGCTTTCCTTGAGTGCTGCTCGAAGTACAGGGGTGAAGAGCTGGGCATCATCACCACACCACCACCCACCACCACTCCAGTGTCAGTACCTGACATTCGAATTATAGCCCATGGTGCAAGAATGAATTTCGCTCGAGAGAGTAAGTTATCCACTTTTATTTTCGTATTTTCTCAACATTAATTATGACATAACATTGAATCATTTGGCAGGCCAGTCCACATACAAGTTGTTATACAAGTAGAAGTAACAATACCATATTCAAACAAGCACACTGATATACACGAAGATACACTGCTATGTTTTTTTTTTAAACATCCATTTGTCTGTAATTCTGAATGGTTTGGTTGCATTTCTGCCCTTTCAGGTGCTAGGTTCGGTCTTTCCCTTCCTCGTCCTCCAGTTTATGCCGAGTCTGCCTCAGCTAGTTTACCAGTACTCACAGCATCAAGAGTGGAAATGGAGAAGGAGTCCGATGAGGAGTACGATGATGAGGACTATGAGCTGGATGATGTTTATGTTCGTACCAAGTTTTATGAATCCTGGCTGTGGACTGACGCCAAACTACCCGAAGAACCCGGGCCAGATGGGTAAGATTGCTTTTCTGTATAATTCATCCTAGTCTTATACCATTAGTCTTAGACAGATGCTACATTTAAATTTTTTGTGTTACAAAGAGTTTATTTATCTGCAGTTATGGTCTGGTTGATACCCCTGTTGGACAGAAACATCGCTTATATATTCAACCCCTTTTGTTTTTTTCAGTTTGGCTGTTTTGCCCATTGATGACGTTCTCCCTGACAGCATCACTCAGTGGGGGATTTTGGGTGTTAGTGCATCATCCAAGACAGGTACTTTTTTGGACTCCATATCCATCTGTAGTTGTCTCTCTAAGTCCTGTATATGTCAGACTCTCCTGCATTGTTCATTTAGTGGTTCAACTTGTTGTATTAGAAATCAGATGTACATGCATCAGGAGGCTCCGTACAACTTGACACGGCCTACATTATGTGCATTTCCTGCAGGTTTCTGTGTAGCCGAGCCATTCAACATCAGAGCATGGAAGCGTTTCTTTATCGACCTTCGTCTTCCTCGGACCGCAGCCAGAAATGAGCATGTGGAAGTCAAGGCTGTGCTACACAACTACGTGAATGAGGACATGAAGGTCTTCACATCTCATGCTTTAGTGCATCATCCAACTTGGTGGATTTCTATTAACAAATATCACTTTGATTCCAGACTTCTTTACTATGAGCTCTGTTCCTACACAGAAGATTAGGACAGACCTTTGAATTATTCAAGAAAATCGAATGCTATCAAAGCTCATATTTATCACTGTGTTGAATGTTACTGCAGTGTTTTGCGTTTGCACACAGGTGCTGGTGGTCTTGTCTAAGACGGAGGACATGTGCAGTGAGGCGTTTACTGAGGATCATAAGCAGGAGGTGTTTGTGAAAGCTCGCTCCTCGGTGCTCATCCCCTACACCGTAATCCCACTCCGAGCAGGAGAGCTCCCCCTGCAGGTTACAGCTGTGTCACGTAGCTTCATTGGAGAGGATGCGATCCGAAAAAACCTCCATGTGGTGGTGAGGCTTGATATGGAACTTGTATTACTCAGATTAGCCAGTATTTGAAAAAAACATTATTGATTTGTAGTCTGTGTTGTGTTTCGGTTGTTAAAATGCAAGAAAAAGTATCTTGTACCTTACCATGTGGATCATGTACATGATGTACACCAATCAGGCATAACATTATGACCACTGACAGGTGAAGTGAATAACACTGATTATCTCCTCATCATGACTCCTCTTAGTGGGTGGGATATATTAGGAGGCAAGTGGACATTTTGTCCTTAAAGTTGATGTGTTAGAAGCAGGAAAAATGGGCAAGTGTAAGGATTTGAGCGAGTTTGACCAAATTGGCCAAATTGTGATGGCTAGACGAATGGATCAGAGCATCTCCAAAACTGCAGCTCTTGTGGGGTGTTCCTTGTTTGCAGTGGTCAGTATCTATCAAAAGTGGTCAAAGGAAGGAACAGTGGTGAACCAGGGTCATGGGCGGCCAAGGCTCACTGATGGACGTGGAGAGCAAAGGTCCAACAGACGAGCTACTGTTGCTCAAATTGCTGAAGAAGTTAATGCTGGTTCTGATAGAAAGGTGTCAGGATACACAGCGCATCGCAGTTTGTTGCATATGGGGCTGCATAGCCAAAGACTAGTCAGGGTGCCCATGCTGACCCCTGTACACCACCGAAAGCACCAATAATGGGCACGCGAGCATTAGAACTGGACCGCGGAGCAATGGAAGAAGGTCGCCTGGTCTGATGAATTGCGTTTTCTTTTATATCACGTGGATAGCCAGGTGTGTGTTCAGGAATGATTTTATGAGCACAACAATGAGCTTGAGGTGTTGACTTGGCCTATTTCCCAGATCTCAAGCCAATCGAGCATCTGTGGGACGTGCTGGACAAACAAGTCCGATCCATGGAGCTCCCACCTCACAAATTACAGGACTTAAAGGATCTGTTGCTAACATCTTGGTGACAGATACCACAGCACACCTTCAGGGATCTAGTGGAGTCCATGCCAGGCCAGGACTGTCTTGGCAGCAAAAGGGGCAGGTGGTCATAATGTTATGCCTGATTGGTGTATAACCATAGTGTGTAAACAGATATGACAATTATGTTAGGCATATTAATAGCAGGACTTTTCAGACTATCCATTATTTCACACTTGTGTGTTGCTGTAGGTGGAGGGCATTCAGAGGATGTATGTGAGGAGTTTTGTGCTGAATCCTGCTGAGAAAGGAGACAACAGTGAGACCACATCCTGTTTCCTTAATTTAATAATTCAGTAAAATGAATATAGACTCACCAGGTGTCATTTTATCATGTATGTATTTATCTTCTTGTAAAGTTGTGTGTAAATGAGTTCAAAGATCAAACTGACATAAAAGTCCTGCCAGATTTATGTGTAACAGTTTTTCTTTGTAATCACAAGAGTATTTTGATAAATCTGTAAATGTCAATGCTGTAAAATCATAGGTACCATGAAACACGATCTTCAATTTCATATGAATGCTTCGTATCCGGTTTGATAAATATAGCTCTTGTTTAATGTATGCGTTTGGTCCGCAGATGGAACTCAACTGATTCGGGTAGACAAAGCTAAACTGAGTTCAGTGGTTCCCAACTCACTTCCAGAAACATTCGTCAATGTCAGAGGTAAAATAATAAGTTACTTTTTAGCTCAAATGACTTTGCTAATCACTTCAATCGTTTTCATTTCATTTCTATGTGTGTTTAGGTAATTTGCTGGCTGACAGCATCGATAACTCCATTAATAAGGACTCGCTTGCGGCGCTGATCCGGATGCCCGGAGGCTGTGTGGAGCAGAACCTGGCTAGCATCATTCTGCCACTCATTGCTGCTCACTATCTGGATCGCAGCTCTCAGTGGGAGAGTGTGGGTTTTCAGCGCAGAGACGAAGCCCTGCAATACATTAAGAAAGGTAAGACCAAAGACCCTGAGTTAATTCTTAGCAAATTTTCTTTTTCTTTTGGTGTCTTTTCTTGTTTCTTCAATGTTTCTACTGCACTTAAGCTATTAAGTACTTGTGTATCACCATTATGATTGATCTGTGTGTCTCAGGTTATGAGAACCAGCTTCATTATCGAAAAACAGATGATTCATATCCACCATATCGCAATGAAGGAACCAGCACCTGGTATTTTCACTATTTCTGCAAGATAGAAGACATATTAGGTTTCATTTAACCTACCTTTATTCCCATACTCTTCTTCCTTTATCTATGTCACAGGATCACAGCGTTCGTGGTGAAGGTGTTCTCCATGGCTTTTCCGTTTATCACGGTAAATAAACAGCACATATGTGGTCCTTTGCTCTACCTGCTCAAGCATAAGCACCTCTCATTTGGAGCATTCAAGGAGGACACCCCGGTCTATGCCACCACCATGACGGTGAGAAGATTCAATGACTCGATAATCACAAACATCCTAGTTCACAATCAAGTTCAGCACATGTCGAAATCCTCTGCATTATGTGCAGAAGAACAGAATTAATTGCCAGTCTGACTGTATTTGTACTGATTGTGTGTAGGGAGGTCTTCAAGGTGCTGAGTCTAGGGAAACTCTGACTGCATTTGTACTGATTGCATTGGCTGAAGCTCAGAGTGCTGTTGAATGCAGTGATCCAAACATAAAAACAGAAGTAACACACCCACACACTAAATTCCTTATGTATTTACTTCATTACCGATACATAGACCGATTTCATTACACTGTTTTCCATAACAACTTGTGGGCTCTACTCTGTCTCTGTTCTTTGCAGGTGAAGTTCAGAGAAGCCGGAGAGTACCTGAAGACGCAATACCAATTTCTCCGCAGACCATATTCTGTCGCAATTGTATGTTACGCCTTGGCTGTGAGCAACCAGGGCTGCTCAAAGAGTGTGTTGCTGAAACTGGCATCACCGGGTACTCAGCTGCACCTCTTAATTGTGTAACATTAACAATAATTTGATATGCAAAGAAGTAAGTAAGTCATTGTTGAAAGGTTCATTTTTCTTTGTCTTTTGAAATCAGACCGCACGCATTGGCGAGATGAAGGCAATTCATTCTTCACACTGGAGGCGACAGGTTACGCACTGCTAGCCCTGCTTAAAGGCGGCCATTTTGAGGAAGCGGCTGCTCCATTCAAGTGGCTGAATCAGCAGCGACGGGTTGGAGGAGGATACGGATCCACACAGGTATAATTAATTTTTGTGTTTATCTCTGAATTTTGGCAGATACATTAGAAAAGGACTGAGTCTGATCTGTGGCCTGAAACTTGCATGCAGTAAAAATTCAATATGCTCTTAGGCAGTAAGAATAAAGGACTTTTTTAAAAAATACAAATCTATCCAAGAGGAATGAAGTCCATCACCACTCACTTGAGGTATTAACTCAACAATTTGCCCTCTGGCTAAATTCATGAAGCATTTTTCAAAGGTCTTCTGGGTAATCTGGATAGCGCTGCTCCTGGTCCTCTTTAATTTCATCTCAAGGTCTTATAAACTGTAGTTTTGAGTATGCAGGTATATAAGTGTGCACTTTCAAGAATATGTTCCCTTGTGCATGATTCTGAGTCCCCTTCCCTCTCTCCTAGTCCACCATGGTGGTACTGCAGGCTCTGTCAGAGTACCTGGTAAAGAAACCCCCTCCATCTGACATGAATCTGCAGGTGGACCTGAGTGTTCCTGGGCGCTCGGACATACGCTGGGCCTTCACCCAACGACTGGCCCATGTGGCACGTTCCTCTCGGGTCAGTCACACTTAGTTTGACCTATTGCTCATTCTTGCGCACTTTCTCTTTTCTGCCATTCCATGTTTACCTAGCTCCTAATTAAATAATTAAATTAAGGCGATCTGAACGTGAAACTCTTCTGCACTTTCTATATAAAGGATCCAACATGTCTCCCACTCACTGTCGCATTTGATAATGTTACACAGGTCCCTCTAGATCAGGACTTTTCACTTCTCGCCACTGGAAATGGACAAGGAATCCTAGAGGTATAACGTACCAAACACACCCAAGATATCTGCATAATTATCAGATGCATTAGGGGAGGTGATGGTTATCTTTATCTCTCCGTCCTCTATAGGTGCTAACAGTTTACAATGAGTTGCCCAATGAACATGAGAAGAGCTCCTGTGATGGCTTTGATTTGAGCGTTACCATTACTGAAAGCAACGGTACATCTTTAGTTTTCTTCCACTCGATTTCTTTATATGCCCTGTGGTCAATTAATGAATGAATAAACAGAATACTTGCTTGCTAATTTGAAGTTGAATACGTTTATTAATGCACTCCCTGTTGATTCCAAGCAATGCTAGTCAACTGTGGGCAAGTTACCAGTGATCATTCAATGGAGGAGCCCAATTCGGAAAAACAGGACTGTCACTGGCAGTTTTTGTATTTCAATTGGAACGAAACATTGTAAAAGATCCCCAGGATAAGACTAATTAATCATCCATCATCCAAAGTTTTATGACCATAAAACAGTTAGTGACCATGCTAGGTCTCAGGTATAAGCGTACGTAGCTAATACATATTTTTTAAAAGGTTCAGAACTATGCAACACCTCCAGCAGAAGAGTTCCTGTACCATTATGATCTTCAGGAAAAGAATTCTTTATCACTTAGGTCTACAAAAGAAGTGTTTTTCTCTAGAGATCTCTTGTAGCAAGATATGTAACCATGGCACACATCTAGGACAGGGCTGGTTACCTTGGACAGGGCTGGCAGATCTCAAGAGAAGGCTTATGATCACTGTAGATCTCCCAAGGGTTGGTGAAATCTCCGTTTTAGGATTGGTGGCCAGGAAATCCTTTCTAGGGAATGCTTCTTGATCAATTCAGATCTTTAAGTTTTTCAGAACAGGGATTTATGATGAACACTGTACATCTTGAGGATAAAAGCTGGAGAACACTGTAGACTCCAGGGAAAGGTTTATTACTGTAGATCTTCAGGATAAAGGCTGGAGAACACTGTAGACTCCAGGGAAATGTTTAATACTGTAGATCTTCAGGATAAAGGATGGCGAACACTAGACTCCAGGGAAATGTTTAATACTGTAGATCTTCAGGATAAAGGATGGCAAACACTGTAGACTCCAGGGAAATGTTTAATACTGTAGATCTTCAGGATAAAGGATGGAGAACACTGTAGACTCCAGGGAAAGGTTTAATACTGTAGATCTTCAGGATATAGGCTGGCGAACACTGTAGACTCCAGGGAAAGGTTTAATATGGTTTAATCTTTAGGATAACAGTTTAAATGTAGGCAAAGTGTTTAAATTCACTGCTCTCAATTTTCTCTTCATGCCACAGAGAAGCCTCCAGCAGATGTGGAAAAGGTGTACAAGCTCAACGTCAATGTCAGGTAAGCCGTTCATGTGTAACAGCATCATAAGGGCACTGTAGTATTCACCTAAGCATGAACCTTTTGTCCCCTCAGAGCTCTGGTTCCTAAAGTGCGCATGGCAGTTCTCGACATCAGTCTGCCTACTGGCTTTGATCCGGAAACCGCAGACCTTGAGCTGGTGAGAAACTAAACAAGCTGAGGAATATCATGCACTGCAGTTAGACACCTGGTGTGTAATTCAGACAGGTGTGGACGAACAAAGACCATTTTAAGACGTTTAGGGAAGGAGTTCAGGAGAATAAACACTCCTTACATGTATTAAACGCAGCTAATCTTCATAATATATAGGTTTTTTTTGCTTCAGTTAGTCAGACACAGTACATTCTTCAGATACACATAATGGGAATGTTTTATATTCTCTTTGATCTACAGCTAACCAACTCTGTGGATCGCTATATCAACAACTTCCAAGTTGTAGATAATTTGAGCGACCGAGGATCTCTGATCATTCATCTGTTCAAGGTAACATGGAAGACTAAATGCTGCTTGAGGCTCTTCTCCTTTCAGTAAAATACTGTAATAACATCACACTCCGTGTACGTGTTTCGTGTGTTCAGGTATCCGACAAAGAGGCAGACACCATCACTTTCAGGCTGAATCAAAGGTTTAAAGTGGGTCTCCTGCAACCGTCTACAGTTACTGTATACCAATATTACAACACAGGTACACAGTGTCCTTCTGTTGTCTGCTGTTTCTGTATAAATAAATCTAATGTATTTCAAAATCATAGTTTACAGTAAATCTGTGACGTGATTCTGACGAATGATGGTGTGTGTTTTCAGATAAACGCTGCAGCAGGTTTTACACTCCTCCAGAGGACAGCGAGCAGCTCAATCAGATCTGCAAAGGCAACGTGTGCCGCTGCACACAGGGTAAATTTGTGGACAATTTTTTCAGCAAAGGTTATTTATATAAAAAGGAACGAAATGTGCACACTTGTGTTGTGATCAGTTCAACCATATTTGTGCAGGGGACTGCTGCGTGATGAAGAAAGCTGCTGAGACAAACAATGAACGGAGGAAAGCTGTGTGCAGTGGAATCCACCATGGTAAACATTACACATTATCGTTACGCTAACTGAGCTACAGTGAACTAACATCCATTGTGGCTCATGCGAATACTCTGTTTTCCAGCCTACAAGGTCAGAGTGTTGAGCGTCAGTACAAGCCAATATGACAGATATGTGCTGGAGATCCTTCAGGTCATAAAAGAAGGTGTGGAGTTTGTGCTCTTCTCTAAGACATGTAGACGTCAAGATACTGTTGTAGTACAACACTGTGTTGTCTTTGTTTTTCTTTTCCTTTAAATGGGTGTGTGTGTGTGTGTGTGTGTGTGTGTGTGTGTGTTTATGCATAGGTTCCGAGGTTGGTCTAAAAGAAAAGGACACACGAGAGTTTCTCTCTCATGCTAGCTGTAGGGAGGGGCTTAATCTTCTCACTGGGCAGGACTACCTCATCATCGGCCCATCCTATGACATCTGGCATGCCGACAGTGACAAGAATGGGTAACGTTAAACACCTCTATCATCATAGAAACAAAGATGCACACTGGACTGGGCTTAGTGCTCTAAGCACAAGCTGTTTTCATTCCTCCTCCCAGCCGCTGAGCACCTCCTTACACCTTACTGAGACAGAACACAGACCTGACACTATACTGTATGTACAAAACCCATTACTGATGAGGAGATGACTAAAAGACATAAGATGGTACGGAAAGAGGAAAATATGTTCTTTATGGGTGCGAGTGTTTAATTTACATTAATCTAATGTACAGGGCTCGCAACCCTAATACTAGTAAGTGTGTGTGTGTGCTCTTCTGTCTAGCAGTATTATACACTGAAACTGAACTGCACATACAGCCATCTACAGAAATACAGATTCCCTTTGCTTATAAACAATTTGGTGCAGTGAAGTGAACGAAAGATATGTAGCACTCATTTATTTCATAATACAACATTCTTCCTTCTCATCACTTTCCAAGCACTTTCCAGCCTTCGATTTGTTGCTCAAGTTGTTCCGGTGTGTATTTGTGTGGTCTTTAACTCTGCAATTCACTCAGATGTCCAGCAGAGGGGGTACATACCTTATTTGTGGCTATAATGTGTCTATAATGTGTCTATAAAGGACTGCTATAAAGGGTTATACAGGACAGCTTTGCTCTTTCTGTTTCAAAACAACTGTTTGAAAAATGTATGTCCAACAATCGTGCGTTTGAGTATTTTTGAGTATTTTTTTCTTCCACGTGGCTTAAGATTATGCCTCTTCCTTCCCTTCAGATACACATACGCTCTGGGGAAGGCGACATGGGTGGAGCACTGGCCGTCATCAGCCGAATGCTCCGCTGTGGCACAAGACAAATGCACAGAGCTGGAGAAATTTACAGCGGACTTGCAGAACACCGGCTGCCAGACCTGAGAAACACCACACACACACACCCCAACATACACAAGGTGGTCTGTGCTCACTACCTTAACACACACACACACACACGTTTTATATCATAAAGCACTAGTATGAGTTTAAGTGTTTATTTTACATACAAAACCTGTATCATAGTGAAACATTTCCAATACGAAAGCCACACAGCTCTAAATAAATCTTTACGTTAACAGCAAGGTTTGTCTGCCCGTTCTGTCTGACTTGGACTCAAAGACACCCTTCTGCATTGCTCTATTCTGTTTTTTAAACAGGTTAAAGATTAGTGAGGGTGCGGTGTTTACTCGCGGACAGTGTGTTGACATTAGCCAGGTTGATTTAGAACACAGCCCAGACTCGGTGTCTTCCCCGGATCTATTTGTGATGAACGGCCATCTTGGATCCGCTGCCCTACTTGTCTAGGGTCAAGAGAAGGAATGTTTCTAACGCGGGAACTTTTTTAGTAACGTGCCGCGTTTCCACAAGCACCGATCTGAAACTTTGTGTCTCACACGAGCCAGCTAGAATGAATCTAATTGGCACTACTAACTAGCAGGCTATTAATATTTAGCTTATTAACTGTTTGCCATCTTTAATGATTAAAAAAAATCTGGCAGAGAAGACGGTCACATGACCATGTTGGCATTTCTGTCTGTGGTCGAAGATGCTGAATGCAATGCATTTAAAAAGAAAACGGGTTCAAAAACCGCGTCCAAGCTACGAAGACTCCAAACAAAGTCCACCTTAAATGGCAAGGGTAGGATTTAAAACGAGATCATCAATAGAACTGAAAATTTATTTCACTTTTTTGGTCTATTTTCACGCATTATCCACAATGCCATTTTTAACCTCCCTGACATCAGCACTGTAGGAATTTTTTAGACGCATGCTTCAGAATAACAGTAAAGAAATAAAACACTCTGGGGAAACGTTGATAAAGGAACATAATCAACTAGTGTATGGTGTGACGGAGCAGAATTACTGTTACGATGATATTTCAGTAAGTGTTTTATTCCTCTTACACCGCAATAATTTGCAAATGATTAAAGAATAACCTTTTAATCCGTATATATTTACATTTAATGTTGTAAAACCGCCACTATTTTAGTCAGTTCCTTCGTTTTCACACAACATGCAGCATGTCTCCTTCTGTAAGTGTTAAATAAAAACAGAAAACGTCATTGTATCAAGAATTACACCATAAGGTTGCTTTCGGCTGCTCCCTGTTCGGGGTCACCACAGCGGACCAACTGGTCTGCACAACAACTTGGCAGAGGTTTTATGCCGGATGCCCTTCCTGATACAACCCTCCCATTTTGCCAGGCTTGGGACCGGCACTGCATCCAGTGGCTGGGGTTTGAATCCGGGCCTTCCGCATGGTAGTCAAGAAACCTACCACTGCCCCATCAAGAATTACACAATATTCCATATATTAATGTTGTTGTTGTGGCTGCTCCCTGTGCGGGGTCACCACAGTGGATTTGGTCCGCATGTTTTGATTTTGGCAGAGGATTTACGTCGGATAACCTTCCTGACCAACACTTCCATTTAACCCGGGCTTGGGACCGGCACTGAGAGTTAACTCTTCAGTGGCTGGGTCAGCGCCCTACCTGGGAATCGAACCTAGGGGCCCCGGCAATGAGAGCACCGGATGCTACCACTGGACCACCAGGAGGCTAATATTCCAGATATTAATATCACAAGAATTTTGAAGTTGTAGTCAGACACCACAATGTTCCAAACCCATTGGTTTCGTGTTGTAGTTTCATGAGATGCCCACTAGAGGGAGAGATTTCATCAAAATCTATTTGACATAAACGTTTCCTCAAACATCCCCACATTAATAGTTTTGTTTTTTTTTTTTTATAATTCGAGATTCACGTTTTGTGTTATTGCTAAAACAAAGCAAAATACACATATTACAGCTCTAGACAGGTTTTACTTTTAACGCTGCTGAAACATAAGTGATAACAGGTGCTAACTTGCTTTAAACAGCTTTAAACAAAAGATTATGATGTTTCGTTCTTTATAACTATATTAATAAAGTAAAATCACATGCTTTCACAGGAAAATTTTCAATAACACGACCCCTCGTGGCATTTTGTTTAGTTTTTTGTTGCCTCACTCGCTTAGATTTACCTCAGTCTAGTATGTTAACGAAGCCATTGTAATGTAGCTCAGTTTTACCTCAGGAGTTGCGTTCCTTAAAACTTTTAGTATATATATTGTGGTATTCTGTTGGTAAAAGTCTCTATTTTTAAAAAGAAAAAACTTTAAAAAAATAAAATAAAAAAATTTGAAAAAGTGTGTAGCTGAACAGATACTACAGATGAACTAGCTAATGTGAACCTAGCTATGGAGAAAATTTGAAAAATTTCATTCATTTAATGACTAAACCCAAAGTCAATTTTATGGTTTATATATATACATATACATACCAGGAAAGTGGAAATTAAGTACACTTGGTACACTTTAAAGTTTGGCTCCTTTTTTTAGTTCCCTTTTTTCTCCTCAGTTTGACTCGGTCATTCACTTACTTTTAGCTAATGCTAACTGGCTTAATAATGTCACAAACTAGATAATTTAGCTAATATTTCTCAATTAAATGTATTTTTTGTTTAATAACAAACATTTTCCCTTATACTTAAAAATGCAACAGGCGAATTTCCTGCTTTCTTTTAATTCTATCTCGTTACCTTAATTAGCTTACATTCGCTGAGAGAAACCTGACGTGACATGCTAACATAGCTAGCTAACGTGTGCAAAGCAAACTGAGCTCGCTACCTTGATGGTAACACCAGGTATTTCAGCTTTTATCACTTATAAAACACTAAAATAAAACATTTGCACTAATATTTACACGTGAATTGAAATGTTGGCAGCTGAAACACGGTTTTGTTGGACAGGAAAAAAAACATTGATTTGATGTTTGAACTAGTGATGTATCGGCTCTTTGAGTCGACTCCATTGAGAACTGAACGGTAAGAACCAACTCTCAAATTTAAGCCGCATTTTCCTGATCACCTTCTCTTATACACTTAACTAGACACAATACTCAAATCTGCAACGGACGCCAGGGTCATTTTTATCCAATTAACCATGAGCAACCGCATTCCTTATCATCTACAAAAAAAAAAATAGAAAGAAATGTACAAAAATGTGTACTTAATGTTTTTGTGTACTTAAAATCGATTACACTGCTGTTTGTTGACGTCTGTGTGTGTAATCAGTGTATTAAATGGAAATAAGTAAAAATGAAGCACAGATATAGCTCCATATATTTTCTGTCCCGCTTATCCTATACAGGGTCCCCGGAAGCATGGAGCTTATCTCGGGGGCTTGAGGCACAATGCGGGGGACACCCTGGACAGGTGCCAGCCCATCACAGGGCATCACAGAGTCAAATTAGAGATTGTGTATAGTGGGTTTCCTCCAAGTTTGCTGGTTTCCTCTCACCTTCCAAAAACATGACTCTTGAGTATAAGTGTGTGTATGCACAGTGTGACAATAGACTGGTGTCCTATGGAATTGGAAAGTTTCCTGGAATTGGCTCTGGAACCACAACGATCTTGACAGTAAAGTGGTTAATGGAAATGAATGAATAATCTCTGGCCAAAATGTCTCAACGATTTGTCTGGTTTATTTTTAAAAAATGACACTGAGTCATTTGGGAGTCAGCTCTTGTTGTTGAGTTGAATCAAATGATGTGATTCACTAAGAGCTGGAATTCCCATCACCAGTTATAACCTCCACTTACAATGTAGTAACACATACACGCTCTTTTCACCCATTTCTTATTAACACGCCATGGTGTTTTTTGTGTGTGTGTGTGTGTGTGTGTGTGTGTGTGTGTGTGAGAGAGAGAAAGAGAGACCTTGATGCTCAATAGTCAGCCATAACATGGAAAGGAAATGAGAAACAATGTGTTCACAAATCTTCCTGAAGAGGAGAGAAAGGGAGAGAGATTTTAAAAGTAATCTTGCTTTTTTTATACGACAAGATAAGAAAAAAACACACACAGACACACTACCATTTAAATGTAAAAGTAATATCAATAACCAAAGAAGCTGAAAAATCATCATTAAATCGTAGAGTGAGCTCTACTTTCTCTCTCTCTCTCTCTCTCTCTCTCTCTCTCTCGCTCTCTCTCTCTCTCTCTCTCGCTCTCTCAGTTAATACGACCTTATCTTTACAGAGAGTTTAGGAAACTGGACTCTCCTCTTATACTGTGGTATTTTTACGTATTAATATCATTCTGAGGACATTTGCTTGCCACAAAGAGCTGAACCCATGCTAGCTCACTGCATCTCTGACACCACTTTATTTTCAGATAAGCTTATGTTAAGACAGGTTTGACATTGCCAATGTCAAAAAGCACAAAACAATTGGGCTTGTGTGTGTGGTGGGTGGTGGGTGGTGGGTGGGGGACAACTATTTTTCCAGTCGATTGAAGAGCCGCTGCAAACTTTTTCCACTTAATTTGGCAGCGTTCCTGCTGAGCTTGCCAGCACCCACATCCACCTGCGTGCACACACACACACACAGAACAACCCACATCTGCAATCATATCCCATTTATTCCTCTCACCCTATCATACTAACACACTTCTCTGACTCTGACACGCAATTGCCCTGTTGCACGTATACTCATCTACACGCACACACACATATTACTCAATCGCACAGTGTCTTTGTGCTTCAAAAGGAATCTGAGGTTCACAACACTGCTTCCAAAACATACCACATACAACAGTTATTAAGTATGTTTGTGTGTGTGTGTGTGTGTGTGTGTGTGGTGGGGTGGGTGACTTTTCTACAGCTTTAGGGTGTGCAGAGTGGCTTTTGATCCATTATCGCAGCAGGGAGTTTCCACTGAAGTGCACTTCAAATGAGAGCGTTCTTTCCACCTGTGCAGGTGTGTTTGTGTTTGTGAGTGTGTGTGAGTGTGTTTGGGGAGGTCAGGAGGTCACCGTGAATGTGTGTTTGTGTGTGCCACTGCTTTCGAATATTTAAACTGCCATTAATGGAGTGAGTAATGAGGGGTTTTCAACTCACTGAGAATGATGTCATTGCACTGGGCTTGTGAGTCATCACACACACACACACACACACACACACACACACACACACACACACTTGTCAGCCTATGCTTGCAAGCACCTTCTATTGAAATAACTATTCAAACAGATAACCTTAACCTTTTGTCTCTCTAAAAGCCAGTTTTCCTTTTGGGGACCAGCTAAATGTCCCCACAAGGTCAAAACGACGATATGTGTGTGTTTGGTCCCCACAAAGATAGAAAAGCATGACATCACACACCTCACACCTCACACTCACTCAGGAACAATGCGGTCCCACCCCCCACCCATCATCCTCAAGGATTTGGCTCAAATAATAATGACCTCATTTAACCCCCAACTAAGACACACACACACACACATTGTCTCTCTCTCTCTCTCTCTCCCTCTCTCTCTCTCTCTTTCTCCCCCTCTCTCACTCTCTCTTTATCTCTGAGACCCTGCAGCTAAGTGACATGACAATACTCCTGTTCAGCAGCGCTTTGCTAATTACTCTAATCTCTCCTTTTTCCAAACAAAGAAAGAACTGTGGGTTTAAAGGCGTTGGGGCGTGTCTCAAATCAACATTTTTTTACTCCACTACTTCTGTAGGGTGTCTAAATGTGTACATTTCTTTCAGGCACTGGATCCGTAACGCACCATGAAACATGAGACATGAACAATTTTGTTAGAACTCAAGCGATGTAACAAGAAACGATAAGCGCGTCTTTTTTTAAAATATATATAAGCATGCTATGTTTGTTTGCTAATATATGTACAAACAACTGCTTGAGCCTTTGAGTTTTGTGAGATTCCTGAAAATGTCAAGTCTTGTCATCAAGTGCCCTAAATCCTCTAATGAGGGTAATGAACAACGTTATACTGGGAAGTCCCCCAAAATGCTGCTAGCATTGTTGTGATGTAGCTCATTTGATGCAACAATGATTTAAATAACTGCATCGAATTAATCCGTGATCCTGTAGAATCGCTTAGTTGATGGGGTTTGAATTTCATCCGAACAGAAGAAAAAGTAATTAGTTGACCATGTAGATGCCAACGTGGTTGCCATGGTAACCGCTATCCCTTCGTGTTTCTGGTTGTCTAGTAATTGTTCAAGGTATTCGTAATACGAAGGAAAAAAAACACCACCAAAAAGCAGACCGTGTCCTTGGTCACTGTGTGTAGTGCAGCAGATGGTTGGGGAAAAAGATTATTTTTTGGAAAAGATTATCTACTGTGGTGTTGTTCATTGAAATGAATCAGAACATGGAAGCCACGGGAATCTAAACACAATTTAATGATCAAACTATTACACTCCATAATACCAGAGTCACTGGACACCATTATGCCTCCTCACTTTCAGCAAAGACTCATTTTATGGCTTCTATGTTTGTTGCCACGCCTTATTTAAAAAAAAATAAAATAAAATCAACCACTGTGTCATCTTTAGACACTCGGATGAATTTGTCTAGCCGTGTGTCAGAGAAAAGAATTGTGACTAACATGAAAAGAGGTGTTAATGTTCCAACACGTGAGTCACGAATGAGACACGTTGTACAAAAACGACTGAAATCGGACATTCCAGACTCGTAATGTATTAACATATAACAAACACACACACACACACAGAGGAATGCCATTATGATGCCCCATGACACTGCTTAGTCGAGTCTATAGAATCTAAATATAGCTCGAATGAGTGTTTCCACTTCCTGTCACATCTGGCACCTGGGTGTAGCTCCACACACACATACACACAATCACATTTCCCTTAGACTTAGCAGTGTCAGCCGTTCTCCACACATCTGCTCTGTCGTATCGTACACAGGACAATACCACGGAAAAAAGTAATCCCTCTTTCTCTCTTCCCATATCTCTCTCTCTCTCTCTCTCTCTCTCTCTCTCTCTCAAGCTTAAAACTTTAAAGTCGTTGTTGTAACCTAACCACTGCCGCAGCTCTTCCTAATGTCTTATCTCGAGGTTAAGACACTGTGATGAAACGGCAGAGACAAAGGGATGAAGATCGGAGGAGGCTTTTGTCTTAACCTAAAGAACAGATAAGAAAGGGGGGAGAAAACAAAACAGGAAAGCACCACCATCCTTTATCTGTTTGTTTTTCTCTGTGAGATTGATGAGATAAGTGTGTGAGACACACCTGCTGATGCTGGGTCTTTGCTATATTTGGAATGCATCATATATCCTATTTATAAATTTATTGCCGTTTTGTCCTTCATCTTCATCTGGTGTATGTGCTGTACTGTGTGTTTGGGTGCATCGTCCTGAAGAAATGTGCCTGAAAGCTTATGCTAACTTAAGTTTATGTGTAAAAACATTAGCAATGTAGCTAGTTGCCTATTTGGTGTTTTTTTTGGTCAACACTTTAAAAATGACCTACAAGATAAAATGATTTCTCTGTAAAACCTTTCAGTAATACTGAAAAAAAAAAAAAAAAAAATCTCTCAGTCCCAGAAAGCTGTTAGCTGCAAAATCATACTAGTTGCTAGCTAATCCCTAGCTGTTAGCCAATAGCAGCTTTTTTTTAACACATATAGCTGAGACACATAAAATATGTTTTCTGTGTATATTTTAGACATTGATCTAAAATAGGGAGGAAGATTTCTTACAACTGGCTAAAATTAATGTTGGAGCTTATTTTTCAGATGGGTTTTTTTGTGGTGAAAAGTTGTCCACTCGAAGAATTTTAACAAGCAGAAGACTCTTTTTTGCCTGACCATTTCACTAGCCTGCTAGCAAAAGAAAAATCTAGATTTCCTGAAGCACTCAAATCACATCCAAACAAACTACATCCTCAACTTAGCGTTCTGCTAACTGCTAACTCTGACTGACTGTTTACCCAGACATTAGCAAACAATCCGATAACTTAGCAAAGACTGGCGTTTAACGACTAGTATCAAATTGTTCTGTCAGTACTATCTGTATTTTATTAGAATAGAATCAAATTGACAAAACATCTAGTTCCAAATACAGCAAAGTTATATATAGATATAATTGAGAATATACTTTATTTTCACGGTGGAGGGGAATAGTCTCAAAAGATTGGAACATAAAGCGACTGAACCATTCCAGAAAACTCGTCATGACGTCACATGTAAACACGGCTACACCCTGAACTTTGTTAACATAGCAGTAAGCTGACGAACTGACTGGCTGTTTGCACAGACATTAGCAAACAAGCTGGAGGCTAACAAAAGGCTGACAGAGCATTGTGTACAATGACAAGTCAAACCCAGTTGCTTTTGCCAGTGCGTGTGGGTGTGTGTGAGAAAGTCGAGCTAATTGCTATAGCTAACACGGGTCGAGACTTGGAGAAAAACAAATTTAATATGTTTTGTTTAGTCGTGCTAGTTAGTGATTATAAGAGGGTAACTCCTCCAAATTCTTCCTGAGATCACCCACTGCTGAATGACAAATGTGTGCCTTTTGCTCTGACTGTCAAAGAGGTCAAAAGGGCATGCCCATCTCTCTTTTTTCTCTCCAGTCGTCTCTACCTCGTCCATTCCCACCCTCCTTCTCTGTCTGGAGTTTAGACTTGGTAAAGTGATCCCATGTTCTCCATATCACTGCTCTTTACTCTGAGTGTCTCTGTGTGACAAACGCTCAAACTGTATACACACACCAAATTACTTTAACACACCACATGTTCCTGAGTTAATTACTATGGCAACATAATAAAAAAATGTAAAAAAAACAAAAAAAAACAACTCACTGTAACTTACAGCCATAGACACCATGCTTTTTTTTAATGGAACTTACTGGTATAGAGGCCACACCTCCTTCATTGTGATTGACATGCACAGAGACCACACATCCTTCATTTGGATTGACAGGCACAAGAGGCCACACCTTCTTTGTTTGAGATTGACAGCACAGAGGCCACACCTCCTTCATTGGGATTGACAGGCACATAGGCCACACCTCCTTCACTGGGATTGACAGGCAGAGAGGCCACACCTCCTTCATTGTAACCGACAGGTACAGAGACTACACTTCCTTCATTGGGATTACCAGGCATAGAGGCCACACCTCCTTCACTGGGATTGACAGACACAGAGTCCACACCATCTTTGTTTTAACTGACAGATACAGAGGCCAAACCCCCTTCATTGGGATTGACAGGCACAAAGACTACAGCTCCTTCATTGGAACCAATAGATACATAGGCCACACCCCTTTCATTGAGTTTAAAGGGAACAGAGGCCACACCCCTTTCATTGGGATTAAAGGGCACAGAGGCCACACAACTACTTTATTGGGATTGACAGATACAGAGGTCACACCCCCTTCTTCAGGATTGACAAGCACATAGGCCACACCCCCTTCATTGCAATTGACAGGCACAGAGGCCACACCTACTTTATTGGGATTGACGGGCACATAGGCCACACCCCCTTCATTATAGTGGCTCAAATTTAACATAGCTGTAGTATAAAGTGTCTGACACTATATAAACAAGTCTATTTGAGATAACAAATTAACACGCTTTGAGGAAAGTGTGTTGATTTAGCCATGTGATGCTAAATTGGTAGCTATAAGCTTATATGACTTGTTAGCAACATTAGCCATATTGCTGTCGTGCAAAGTTATAGAAAAAATCTGCTGACACTAAGCACCTGTTGCTATTGAACTGGATTGGAGGTAAAGGGGGAAAATTGTGGGCCAAACTGAAATCCCAATACAGCTTAAAGCGAAAGATCATGAGATGGGTCAGCGACTATCGGCCAGAAATGAGTGTGAGAATGTATATCTAAATAAGATTTAATGACTCTCTCCATAAAAATCTAAAGTATGTGTGTCTCTGAGTTATATCTCATTAAAGACATGGGAAAGCTGACCCTGAAGTCAATAGAGCACGGATCCACTCTGACACTACAGCTGTATCATCTGTAATAGGATATATCCTCATCTCTCCCACACACCACAAACACACACACACACACACACACACACACACACACACACACACACACACACTGGACCTATGAATAAACTGTGCCATATTTAAACATGCTGGAATATAATCCAGGATAAGGATTTGGATGGCCTGGGTCCAAATTCTCCAGCTATAAAGCATAATGGCTTTTGGTCTTTGGCCAAGCGAGAGGTTTTAAAGCTCTAATATCCACTTTTGTGGCCGTAATTATTGTCTAGCTTGGAAAAGATGGATAAAAAATGCTTATCTGGTGCTTTGAAGAGGATCTGGGATGGCCCCATGACCTAAGAGACTATGCACACACACACACACTCTAACACACTCCTATCCTCCTCCCTACAGACTTGTCTTTCTCTCTGTCTCTGTTTGCGTGTGGTCTCAGCTTCAAATGTCTCTCACGCACATGTATACACACATCACAGGGTCTCATAAGTATATCGGAGCCTGCAGGCTTCCAGACGACCACTATCACACACACACACACACATACACACACACATACACACACCATGAAATATACAGTACTCAATAGTGATGAGAAAGGTCTCTGTCTAAACAAGGCCTCAGGCTGCATCCAAATAATCAAAATTTGGGAATTTCCACTGAGATGACACAGACTGTTAGCATCCGTCCTCATGAGGCCACAAAGGGAATCTGGGTGTGTGTGTATGTGTGGAAGTTTTGGCTTCTGAAGCAGTAGCACTGTGCTTTTCAGCAGAAATACTGGCTCTGTCCCAAAAAGTCATTTGTAGTTCTAACCGTAGAACTGTCCCAAGTTAAATGCAGCGATTTTCCCATCAGCGCTTGACATGCTGCCCACTGCTGGAGGCATATCTGTCTATAGTAAGGCATGGCTTTTAAACAAATGTTACCTAGCTAAGCTTTAACAAACATCTGTTATATTAGTGTGCATATTAGTTTGTTATCTTTTCGATGTCATAACATCTGCACTTTATTCATTTTCTATTTTTAGTGTGTCAAGCGGTTAGCATTTCACATTTGAGCCTAGATCTTAAGATCTGTCCTAGAGACACGCTTCTTTTTGGCTTTTGTGCAAACGAATTTTGTGTCATTTTTTCGGACGATTTAACTACACTCACTTTCTAGCTCATTTGCATTACTGACATATCTTCACCAGATTGGTGACATGCTTGGAAACAATATCGCTGTCACATGCTAAGCACTTCTTTTGATGTGGAATCTGATTAAATTCATGAATTGACACAAAACCCAAAGATTGTGAGGCTCTGTTAAAAAAAAAAAAAAATCAAGGTGTGGTTATCTATAGTGGGCGGGTTCTTGGCTCAGCTAGCTGTAGATTTCTAATGATGTCTGGATTGCCTTAAAGACATGGCCGCCATCAACCAATCAGGTTTCAGCTGACATTTTGCACTTTGGATTACCACTGAGCAAGGAAACCTGAACAGGATGTTCATCTATGGTCTCAGAAGTATTCTGTGTCACTTGGCAAGAACTAGCCATGGGGGTTGCTATTTGTGCAAGGTGCTTGGACCCCGCAGATCACTGCTTTGCAGATTTTTAATTGTTCAGTTTGAGGTCATATGCTATGTGGAAAACAGATACTGTTAAATAGCCATGTTTTTGTGAGAAATTTAGGACAGATGGAAGCCTTGGGACAGGTGCTGACCATCATTTCTTCCCAGACAACAGAATCTTGCCCCAGAGTCCCACTTGGACAGAACTACACAGCTTGTGATTTGGATTAAGTAGCTCTCTCTCTCTCTCTCTCTCTCTCTCTCTCTCTCTCTCTCTTTTTTCCACCTCGCTTTGAGTCAGGTTCTCATTGCCCGCTATTCCCATAACACGTCACACAGGAACTGACTATCCCAGATGGAAAATGGATAGGAGTGAAATTTTCAGATGCACATACAACATTCTCGGTTTTCTCACAACGCACCAGCCAGACATAGACAGAAACATGGAAAGAGAAACAGGTGTTTTATGACTCTATCCTGTGAGTTGTATCCCTAAATCTTTTTCTGAGCTAACGCAGAGCGAAGTGGCTGGTAATGGACATGTTATTTGGCCAAGACCCAAATAAATCACCATGAAGCTTTGTGCTCCATTAAACATGGCCATATTTGGCTGCTACTGTTGTTCTGTGTGTGTGTGTGTGTGTGTGTGTGTAAAGAGTTAGTGATTATGTGTGTGAATAACTGAGCTCATACCCTATATGTGTGTAGAAGGCTGAATGAGCAAGTTAAAGTATACCCCCCGGCCACTTTAATAGGAACACCATCTAGATTCCATTTCTTAGCCCAATATGGTCGATCTGCTGAAGTTCTGTCTGGCCATTCTCTTCTAATCCTTCTCACCGACAAAGCATTTCCACCTAAATAATGATGCTCACTGCTCGCTTTTTTTTGTTTTTCCACACGATCTTGTATAAACGCTTATGAGTTTCTGTGAAAATCCCAGCAACAGATTTGTGATAGTGAATGAATGAGACAGTGTATATGTGTGTATGAGAGTGAATGAGCGAGCTGTGTGTGTTTGTGAAAAAGTGAACGTCTGAGTGAGAGTAATTGAGCAAAAAGAGTGCATACTGTAAAAAAAATAAAAGTAAATAAATAATGAGTGAATGAGTAAATGAGTACAGTGTAATATTCTCATGCTCAGCATGATGGGAAGGAGAGCAAAATTTGAGTTTTGGCACAAACCCCAGAGGAGCTTGGCATGATTGGTTAGTGTTAGTTGTGTGTGTGTGTGTGTGTGTGTTGTGTCCTTTCCCACAGTTGTGCTTGTTGCGGTTGTGTTCTGTGCTTCATTCTTTTTGGCAGTGTCAAATCTCAGGGGAGTCCAACTCCCATGATCCTTTGGTCTCTGGCTATTTTTTGCCACAGCCATAATGAAGGCGATTTGCTTTCCGTGTCTCCCCTGTGTTACACACTGCTTCCAGTCATGCATGAATAAATTCATAAACAAATTCATCAGCGCTCCTTCCTTTGATTCGGTGGCCTCCCGCCCTCCCACCGAGATGCCTGTCATGTCTCACACGATATGAAAGCGTATGAAATATTCAGGGTGTAAATCTCATGTTTGTGCTGTATCATGTTTCCTTACAGAGAAATTCATAAACATCTTGAGACTAAATGTCATATTACAACAAAGGAATTATTCAGTTAGAGAAACTACTAGAATAATTTACAAAACACACTGTTTAGCCATTTGTTTGCTCAGAGTTTGACCTCTTTAAAAACTCATATGCTTTTTTATCTGTATATATATTATTTGCAACCTTGATATCTGGGACAACATTTCAATATTTTTCAAGGTTAAAGGAGCAGTCTGCTGCTTGTGATGTGAATTTCATCGGAAAACAAAAATACTTGACAAGAATTTTTTTTCTTTTTTGGGAAAAGGGGCAGAGCTGAGATGAACAAACTAGCTATATTCTCTATTCGGTGTTCCCGCCCATGTTCGCGAAGCTCCTCCCACTGGATCTACAGCAGCCCTATAAAAGGACTCGCATTTCGGACCAGAGGTCAGTTTTCCAAATAACTTTTCTCAGCTGCTGATGCCAGAATGTAAACATAAGAAATGATCATGTTTTACATATTTTAGAGATGAGTAAGAAATTAAGAAAAAATCATTTATTGCACCTTTAATGGCATGGCAAAATCGTAATAAAATTTTTTCAAGGAAGCAATTACATTACATGCTGGAATCATTTGAAACGTAACAACCTGTACTTTTTAGACGGTAGAAACTTGTATTGAATAATTTTATACACAATAAGCTACTTTATGCGACCTCTGAGCATCTCTACACCTTGACGCTTTTAATGAGTGGAAGGAAGTTTAAATGGAAATGAATATGAAATGGAAATTTCCACATGTTCCTCAGTATCTAAGGGGAAAAGGGATTTTGTTCTTAGGATTTAGTGAGCAGTGTCAAACAGAGCTGTTCTGCAGATGATTTCTTGTTTTTGAGCTTTTATCGCGGACTGTTTAATCCATCATTTCCCCAAAGATCACCAATGATTGTTGCTTTTCACCTCAAAAATAGTTCCAGAGTACAACGATACCGATCTTAATGTTTGATGCCTTGAGCGTTTCGGTCATATTAGGAGAAGTTCATTATACTGAATATGATTTTTTTTTCTTATACTGAAGGACTCTTTTAGATATGTTACCAAGTTACCGTCATCCAAACCACAAACTCCTCCTCCCAAGCCACCCACAGCCTAAAGAAAAACACAAGAAACAAGGAACATTCTTGTATTTAAAGCATTACCTTGACAGTTAAGAACAGTAAGACTTGCAAACTCTGACGTGTGTGGTTTAGCGGTCACAGCTTTTTTAGAAGTCTTGCTTCACATTAAATAAATTCCTCTCACTTTAGGCTTGTAAGAGGAACAGAAGCTGGTGATTCCTGGGTGGTATCTTTTTTTCTTTTCATGAGTGTCAAGATCAGATGTTCTGGGTCTTCTAGCAGGTGAAATATAATGTCATTTGTCAGTTGTGGTAACATCACTATGTAGACAAAACAGCTTCTGACAAGAAAGAGTGCTGTGTAATGTGAGTCAGGTAGTGCGCACTTGAGCTAATGAGCATGGTGGCATCTTAAAAGCTTCAGAAAAATACACCAAAGCCACAGTAGAGATTAAGCGTGTGTGTGTGTGTGTTCACCTGACCTGCCTTATCTACTGTTGTTTCAGTTACGGGACATTGCATTCACCTCTTCATGGCCTTTCTCCTTCGTCTCTATTTTTCCCTCTGCTATTGTCTAAGCTCACTTTTTTCCTCACATCATCTCTCTCCAATGGCTAAGTGTCTGTGGAGCTTCCTGTCTGGACCAAAGGGGACTGATTAAAGGTTCACTCATCCAAAATGGAGAAAGAGAGGGAGGAAGGGAGGATGGATGGATAGATGGATAGATAGATAGGTAGGTAGATAGATAGTGAAAGAAACTTACCCTGACTCCCACTCCCTCTTCATTCCCCAGTTAGTCATTAGTCTGCTGGGGCTATTTATGATGTAAATGCCATCTCAAATCTCAGCTATTAACTCTTCCTCCTCCCTACACACACACACACACACACACACACACACACACACACACACACACACACACACACACACAGTGTTAGTGACAGTAATGGGTCATCAGGAAGACAAAACTGGTCACCCAGGTGTGATTCATCCCTGTATTCTGAAATGATTTTCTGCACACCACACCTGTAAAGAATGCTTATTTGATTTACCCTACGCCATCCTATCAGCTCGAACCAGTTTGACCATACTTCTCTGACCCCTCATCAACAATTTTTAGGTTTTTCGAACCATTCTGTGTAACTCTAGAGAAAATCCCAGGAGAGCAGCATACTCAGACCAGCCTGTCAGACACTGACCTCCATGCCAAGATCACATTTTTCCATATTCTGATCTGATTTGATGTCATGTCTGTATCTGCATGATTTTTATTTTGCATTGTGCTGCTTCCACATGATTGGCTGTTCAGGTGTACAGATGTTCCTATTAAAATGGCTGGCAAGTATGCAACAAAAAAACTGTGCTCTCGGAAATGTCCTTGTTGTTGGGGTGGTTGTCCATCTAAAGTACATCTTTTGCACATTTATACTTTTATAAATAATTTAATGCACATAATCGGACCTTAAAATGAACAAACAAAGCTTTACTCTAAAATCTGACTGTGCAGAAGATCTACCTTTGATGCTAACACACCAGCAACAAGGAACATTTCTGAGAAACAGACCTGTTCGAGCTGGAAGGAAGGTTATGGAAGCTCAAATGATCAGCCATGTTGTGCAGAAAAGCACCTCAGAATGAACAACATGCAGAACTTTGAGACAGATGATACTACAAGGAAACGTAGAGTTATGGACTTTTATCTCTGACACCATGATGTCAGGAATTCACCCTATTTCTAGATGTTTCCTAGATATTTCCTAGGATATTTCCTAGATATTTCCTAGTTATTTCCTAGTTATTTCCTAGGATATTTCCTAGATATTTCTTAGATATTTCCTAGATATTTCCAATATATTTCCTAGATATTTCCTAATTATTTCCTAGATATTTCCTAGATATTTCTTAGTTATTTCCTAGATATTTCCTAGTTATTACCTAGATATTTCCTAGGATATTTCCTAGATATTTCCTAGGATATTTCCTAGATATTTCCTAGATATTTCCTAGATATTTCCTAGGATATTTCCTAGATATTTCCTAGTTATTTCCTAGGATATTTCCTAGTTATTTCCTAGGATATTTCCTAGATATTTCCTAGGATATTTCCTAGTTATTTCCTAGGATATTTCCTAGTTATTTCCTAGGATATTTCCTAGTTATTTCCTAGTTATTTCCTAGGATATTTCCTAGTTATTTCCTAGGATATTTCCTAGATATTTCCTAGGATATTTCCTAGATATTTCCTAGATATTTCCTAGGATATTTCCTAGACATTTCCTAGACATTTCCTAGGATATTTCCTAGATATTTCCTAGTTATTTCCTAGATATTTCCTAGATATTTCCTATGATATTTCCTAGATATTTCCTAGATATTTCCTAGTTATTTCCTAGGATATTTCCTAGTTATTTCCTAGATATTTCCTAGGATATTTTCTGCTTTCGTTTCTGGGGTTTGAAGTCTTAATTAAGAGGGGTTTCAAGATCGTGAACGTTACAGGTGGACTGCGCGATGACGCGTGCGTGTGTGTGTGTGTGTGTGTGTGTGTGTGTGTGTTTTAAGGGAGCGCGCCTCCGTCACATTTTTTTATTTGGAGCCACGAAGCGTTCAGAGTTCATTCACGACCAGACGGAGCTCGGTGAGCGCGCGCTGCACGGAAACCCCACCACACACACACACACACACACACACACACACACACACGCAAACCAAACAAGATCCACGCGCTCGCACCTCAGTCCTGCGACGCAGTTTTGGATTACATCAAGGAGGAAAACTTTCTTCACTACCGAGAGGATTCCTGTTCAAGTCTTTTTTTTTTTTTTTTTTTTTTTATTCTTCCCGTCGTTTTAAGTCACCCCGCCGGCTCGTGCACGATGCAGCGAAGATAAAGGAGAACCCGATTCCTTCTACTTGGTCACTTGGAACGCGATGATCGAGTCGATCCCGTTCCGGGGATCACGACTCTTCGCCAGCGACCGTGTGTGCGGTCCGATCCTCCATGGGAAGCAGTGAAAGCGCGCGAGAGCGGAGATGAGAGCCGCGCTCTGCTGCCTCCTCGCGTGCTGCTGCTGCTGCTTCTCCGTGCCGCGCGCCGCCGCCGCCGCCGCCGCCGCCACCGGGGTGAGCACGCGCTGCCGCACAGCACACCTCCACCGCACCTGCGCGCGGGACCGCCGTGACGCGCGTTCCGACCACACCGTTACTGTAACGTGTGCGCGCCTGCTGACTCGGTAGACCCGTAGAAAGCCGAAGGGTTCTTCCTTTCACGTAGAACTGGACCAGAAAGGCAGAACGGGTAACTACGGGGAACCGGGGGTAACTACGGGGAACCGGGGGTAACTACGGGGAACCGGGGGTACCGTTCTAAAATAATACCTGTAGCCACATACACACTCCGAGGGAAAAAAAAAAAAAAAGGCTGTTGAAATAGTTACCCGTTCTGCCTTTCTAGGGATTTTATACAAAAAGGTGAAGAAGAACCCTTGAACCCTTTGGAGAACCCTGTTCTCCTGAGAGTGCATGCAGGTCCTTTTAAAAAGGTGCATTAGGAAACCTATTTTGTTGAATGGTTCTAGTCTACCAGGTAGTAACCCTCAAATGTGACCTAACCGAACCTATATATTAAGTAAATAATTTAGCATGCTAAGCTACAGTGTAGAGTGTAGTTTAGTGGACTAATGATTGATAAGGTTCATCTAGTATCAATAAGTCACTGTATGTGTATAGTTTAGAGTCTAGGGTTAGGGTTACTACTAATATTGTACTATATATGTTTAGTAGCCTAATAGTACTTCATTATAGATGTAGATTATAGTTTAGAAGGCTCAGGGTATTTATTACCCTCTTACTAACAACCTACTATACATGTTATTTTTATCGTTAGTTTAGTAGTCTACTAGTACTTAACTAGTACTCGTAATCTAGTTTGCAGACCCTAGTTTCGTGATATTCTAATTATACAGATATAACTCTGTGTGTTATTGCTGAGAAGGCTTAAAATACTCGTCTGCACTAATAACCAACTGTGTGAGAAGACCATAATTATCTAGTGCTGTTACTTTTGAGAGTGTGTGTACTGTATTTTAGTCATCTAATAATACTAGTGCTAATAACTTCATATACGTGTGTAGTCTATTGTATAGGCCGCTTGTTGGTAGGCTAGCAGTACTTTTTTGTAGTACTGGGAGAATCTACATATCTACTTTTCCTTAAGTGAAAGGTTTGTATACTTCTTTCATGACAAGGCATGACTAATGTCAGGTTAGTTTCCATGCAGCATAGGTAGACACTGATGAGTCGTTTTAGTCTGTCCAGAAACACCCAAACAATTACCCATGTTTTGGTTAAGTATGAAAAGTAACAGTCAGTGCTTTGGGGTTTTTCCACTTGCCATTCACTCAGCCTTAAAATAGGAAGTTTATTACCTTAGCAAAGTACAGAAATGTGGTGGGGTCTAAAAGTCTCCTTTAAAGGTAATGAAGTAAAAGTTTTTTTCCAAAAGTATAAATAATCCAGAGAAGTACATATGCTCCATAATGGTACTAAAGTACTGCAGTCGAGGGACATTTACACAAATGTGTAACAACTGTGACATTTGGTTCAGAGAGACTCCCATTTCAGCTTAAATACTATTACATGTCTCTGATTTCTAACGACTTTGGACTTTATGCCAAGAGCTAGGTCTATAT
The DNA here is from genome assembly GCA_033459395.1 of Hemibagrus guttatus. NCBI lineage: Eukaryota > Metazoa > Chordata > Actinopteri > Siluriformes > Bagridae > Hemibagrus > Hemibagrus guttatus. The sequence goes on along the minus strand of JAUCMX010000026.1, from coordinate 3,037,343 downwards.
ATGCTGTCAGTGATTACCCATACTAATTTACCAAATGTTGCTTTTCAAGGAGTCGTTGATTCCTCAAGAGCTAATCGAGAGACTGTCCAACAGTGAAATCCGCACCATGAGTGACCTCCAGCGGCTTCTGGAGTTACACTCTGCAGGTACCCCACACTATCTTTCTTACATTCTGCAAACTTTCTTCCAAATCAGTAGATATTAAGAGATTACCTCGTACTGGAATCTAGGAGATGACATCATACATGAGCTATGGGAATTATTGGCTGTGCTCCATTGTGGAAGCAAGTAGTGCACAGAGTTCTGTCTACTGTTAGTATACAACTGTAATACACATGGCAGTCCATGACAAGTACACAAAGCTCTGCATTTATTGTTATTTCTCTTTTGTTTTCCCCTCCCTTTTCCTTGTTCATTGTTTTCTTGTATTATCTAGGTCACCTGAGGTACCTCTGTTACATTATCATACTTTGTAGAAATCTGTGTGTTTTTCTTACTCACCTGTCTGTTAGTCCCTCATGCGCCTTTGTTCTGTGTTATTTCTCTGTTCTTTGTCTGAATCCTTCATAATTCTGAGCCTCGTTCTTTCTGCACTTACCAGTTTCCGAGCCTTGAATTTACATTCATTACTGGAAACTGGATAGAAGTTACATTTCCAAGCATTATATAGACTTTTTTTTTTGTCTATATAAAGCCAAACAGCATTGAGGCCTGTACTGTCACTGAGGTCTGTACCGTTCCTGATGCCTGTACTTTTTAATGAAACATAAATTAAAAATAAACTATTAGCTTATTAATGCACAAGGTATCCACTCTTCTAGCCAGATTTGCACCCATGATGTCATGGTGCATTTAAACGGTAACTGTTTTAACTGTTTTGAAATGCTACTAGACCATGATCTAGGATGTACTAGCCATGTACCAGTCTGCCGAATGTAAGTCTTCAAGAAGGACATGCCCCTGATCTGGCTCTGTGTTTAAAAGTTCACATAACTGTCCAGTTGTTTTGATGCCAAGCGCCTCAAGGACTGTTGCCCAGAGACGGGCACTTCTGTCTTGTCTCTGAAGGCGCCGCAAGTACTGCCTGCGTGCGAACTTGTTTGACGGATGTCACTGTTTTGGCTGGTCCTCTCTTGTCGCCCTAGATTAGTCAGTGTCGGAGAAAGAAAGCGTGACGACAGGACGAAACAAAGAAGTGATTTAAAGTCACAAAAAGAAATCCGACCTTTGGCGACGGTTGACGAGGCAAGAATTCCTGAACTTAGCTACAGCTTTGTGAAGTGTCAGGATTCTGTTGATGATAAATCAAAAGTACGAGCAGGGATTCAGTATTTAGTGATGGTGTTGCCAGTGTTCCCTGGACGGTTGCACTGATTCTGTATCCAACAAGCGACTGCAAGAATCCTTCTCTCAGAAGAGAAGTAAATGGTTTGTAGAAGGATAATGATAGTGCACAACAGTGCCACTTAATGACAGTTGTCATTAACTATCACTCACAGCAGGACAACACTTTGGAGAAACCAAAACAAGGTAGTGTTTTGTTTGCTTGAGAACCTTAAAGGAACTGGAAACATTATCAGTGACTGTACACAGTTAAACGGTGACGTGCACTGGTGATCAACATTCTTAAAACTAAACTCTCATAACTTCTTGACTTCTTAAAGGCCGGACCAGTTCCATATCTTGAGCAGTGATTCTTGAACAGTTGAAGAACTTCTGTTCAGAAACTTTTGCTTCACGAAAAAAACGTTCCAAGGACATTTGGATAATGCTGAACCAGGAACAGATCTTCAGGATCGTCTGGTAAAGAAAAGTGCAAAGGAGCTCCATGAAGAGCGGCGTCTCTGCTCGGCTTTCCCCTGTGGATGCGTAATTGAAATGCAAACGACTGCATGTGTAGCGCTGCTGCAGCTCAAGGGAGGTCAAGAGACTCTCTCCATTATGGCGTTGTCATGCAGCCTTTATGAGCTTACTGGGGCTGAATGCCAGCACTGTAATGTATTATTCATGTCGGATTCCTAGCGGGCGTGTGTGTCTGTGAGATTGCCTCAGGGAGTGTGTTTCTGGAGTCTGCTAACGAGTGTGTGAAAGTCTCAGCTAGTGTGCAGGGTACAGCTCAGAGTACTGAATCAAAGCTACCCTGCCTCCCCGTACCATGCTGGGGCCGTTCCTGGGGTGGAGGGGATGGGGGTGACAGCAGGGCCACCACCACCCCCCACCTCTGGAGTGGAACTGCTGGTTGGATGTGTGATCCTGCTTATTTACCAGACTTGCTCTTCTAGGCTCGTTTTACACGCATGAAGTAAGGCAGATAAAGTTTCCAGTGAAGAATCTCCACACAGATGGTGATGTTAAACTCCATTTGGACCCAGTCAGTCAAAGTCCCCACCGTGGTGCCACTGGAATTCCATTGAGCTCCATTCACGGCATCTGCTTGTCTCTGGAAATAGACGACGGTCATATTTTAGTCGGGCTGTCTCGGTGGCTGGAGGAGCTGACAATCTTTCAGTGATTTCTAGTTTAATTCTAATTCTTTCTTGACGTCTGGGAGCAGCAGGGAGCTATATAAACTCCTCAAATATTCATAATCGCTTGGGTCAGGCTCAAGTTATACTCCAAACAAGCCTCTGTAAATGACACTCAATGACTTTAAGTATATGGTGGCCTTTATAACAGTCTGCTATGAAGTATTTCAATTTATTATTATTATTATTATTATTATTATTATTATTATTATTATTAAAACCTTCTGGATGCTTTTAACATACAGTAATAATCATGATTATCTCTTGATGTGCATACATTATAGTTTTGACTACTTTCAGTAAATTGTATAAGTTGTGTGAATACTAATGTTTTTGTTTTTACAGAAATATGATTGGACAAAATAATAATGTAAAGCTTTATACCACACCACATTCTGATTGGTTATATACTGCTGTAATACCTTACAGTTTCCATGGTAACAGGATGTCACGTCGTGTTTTATACCCAACCTATATGATTCTAACATTAATACGTAACATAATATAACGGTGGCATAAATGACAGGAGAAAATTTGAATTCTTCACAAATTAGCATCTGAAGCATCACATGAAAGTGCAAAACATAATAAAGCCTCAAATCAGATACTCCTAAGCCATTTAAAGGGGAATGAAACTATAAACGGTTTATAGGTTTATACCTTTACAGCAGTGACTTTTGCACTCTTCTAAATACCAAAGTCTCTGAGCAATAACAAGCGTTGTCATGAGGACAGAATTGTGTACGGTTAGCATAATCCTAGTCTCACTCGGTAATATCAGGGTAGCCATGAAAGAAAATTAAACATGAATTAGTGTGTAGCTTTCGATTCAAAGTTCCATTTTAAACCTCCCCAGTACCATGTTTTGTAGACCTACGTAGCAGCGTGCCAGCTGTTGCCCAGGCCTGTTTCCATGTGTCTGATACATATCTAATTGTTGTCAAGTCTAGACATGCGTAATATGATCTTTTATGACTGCGAGCTTATTCATGTGGTTTTTGGTCGACAATAAAAAGCTAGAAGCTCGTCAACGCACACTAATCACATGTCCTCAGGTTACAGAAACATAAACTCGTATCTGATTTAAGCGTGCTGTCTGATCGTGGCCTCAAGCCAGACTTGACATGATGTGGGCGGGGCTGTAATGACAAGTGGTGTACTTGATAAAGGCCATAAAGGTGTTCTAATTAGTGACTAAACAGAATGTACCAAAATAAATTGTTTACACACTTCATGGTTTGTTTTTTTTTGTCGCAATGCTTTTGCAAAGCCAGGTCCTGATTGGTTGGTTTACGGGGACACTGATTTTGATCTGTTGTTCTGATAGGTGCAGAGAATGAGGTGCTACAGGAGGCTAAGTGGCGCTACAGTAAAGAACATCTCGACCACAACGCTAACCTCAAGCGCTCACACATGCGCCCAAGACACAAGAGGAGCATTGGTAAGAAAAAACACACACACACACACACACACATACACACACACATTCTGGGCCTAATAAGTAGAGATTCCATACATGTCAGCGATCATGCTGCAGCCTGTCAGAGTGTGAACTGAATAACCTCCTTAGATAAGCACCAAAGCTCTGTCAGCTTACTGTAGGTGTGCGGAGTGTGTTGATTCAGCTGTGTGTTTGTGTAGCGGAGTGTGTCGTGCATGTTGTCTGGCTTTTGAATGCTACAATAACCGATAACCCTGCGTATGTGTGGAATGTCTTTTAACACACAATCACTACACATTTCTTTTTCTAATCCATTTATTACACTTATTACTTAAATGTAGGAAATGGCTGCGTATTGGAGCGAGTCGAGTGGTTTTGTGAGCGCACTTTGACTTTGAGAGCTCCAGGGTAAATTATTCTGTATGTTAGTGCAGCCTTGTCTATGGAGTCAATTTACATTGTGTGTGTATGTGTAGAGGAAGCAGTCCCGGCCACGTGCAAGACTCGGACGGAGGTGTACGAGATCCCACGCGCTCAGGTTGACCCTACAGCGGCGAACTTCCTCATCTGGCCACCATGCGTAGAAGTGACGAGGTGCTCAGGCTGCTGCAACACCAGCACCATGCGCTGCCATGCTACCAAAAAACAACACCGGAATGTCAAGGTGAAGAGAAACACACACTTTCTCACACACACACAAACACACACACACTTTTACCTAACCAATGCACTCTCTCTCACACACACATACACCAAGCTCTAGAGGTACAAAGGTGAGAGCTCTCCTGTGTGCACACGCCCACTATATACTTCCAGAGCACAGATAACGGCATACTTCATTTTTCTTTTTTTTCTTTCCTCCTCATTATTATCTCTTCTCGTCTTTCCTTTGCTCTCCTTCCCCGCGACCCATTCAGACCCAAACAGCTGTGCGGTGCTCAGTTTACCAGCGCATAAAGAAACGCTCATACGCCCACTGCTCCTTGCTTCGTTCTGTTGAGAAGGTGAAGCCGAGTAAACCATGTTCGCAGATAAAGGAAGAACCTGACACGCTATTACACGAGCAGAGGACAAAAGACGGAGATAGATATCGTCTTCTTACAACGTACACTCACTTTCTCTTTCTCCATTCTTTACACTGGCTATTGTTATATTCTGAGCTCCAGCAGCATTGAATGGATTTATAGCTTTGGGACAGACAGTTAAAAAAGCATTTACATGGGCTACATAAACCACAGGAACAGGTGCCGCTAGTTTTTTTCTGCTAGTTTTACTTCAAACATTGACAGGGGTTGCTAAGATACGGTACAGATTTAACTCGGAGAGAATTAGCTGATGCCAATTCTCCTTTTAACCTGGACGGAATTAGCTTGGACTAAATAATGTTGCTAATTCCCCTCTCAACACTGACAGAGTTAGCTTGGAAACAGCGTGGTTGCTAATTCTCCTTTCAACATGGACTGAGTTAGCTTGGATACAATGCTGAAGCTAATTCTCTTTTCAGCACTGACTGTCAGTGTTGAAAGGAGAATTAGCTTCAATACTGTTTCCTGTCAGAGTTAGATTGGGCAAAGTATTGTTGCTAATTTTCCTTTCAACACTGACAGAATTAACTTTGATACAGTGTTGAAGCTAATTGTCCTTTCAAGTCTGACATTGTTAGCTTGGATACAAAGCTAATTCTCCTTTCAGCACTGACAGAATTAGCTTGGACGCAGTCCTGTTGTTAATTCTCTTATTTAACACTGACATTTTTAGCCTACGTATACTATTGTCTATTCTCCTTTCAAGCCCGACATTGTTAGCTTGGATGAACAATTGAAGCTAATTCTCTTTTCTACACTGAGGGAGTTAGCTTGGACACTGTACTGTTGCTAGTTCTGTTTCCAACACTGACTAACAGAACTAGCTTGTACCTGGTACTGAAGCTAATTCTCCTTTCAACACTGAAAGTCAGCTTACATACAGTATTGAAGCTTTTTCTCTTTTGACTGGTAATTAGCTTAGATGCACTAATCCTTCTTTTAACACTGAAAGATTTTACTTTGACACAGTAATAGTTCTGCTTTTTTCTTTTCTTTTTTTTTGCTCTTTTCAACACTGACAGAACTGATCCTAGTTCTTTTATCACAGACAGAGTTAGCTTAGATATCGTTCTGATACTAGTTCCCCTGTTAACATGGATGTAATTGGCATTGGATACTGATAAGCTGGGGTATATTTTAGCTGTTACTCATGCTAGTTCTTTTAATACTCACTTCATTAGCCTGGCTAGAATATTAACGTTAGTTTCTAAAGAGAAAGACACAGAAGTTGCTTAGCTCTAGCACTGATGCTAGTTCTTATTTCAATAGAGTTGCAATTTGTTTGTTTACAGTCATAATGCTATCTCTCTTTTCACCTCAGGTAGAATTAGCTTGGTTACAGGACTGTTGCTTGTTAGCCAGCTCATGTTAATATTAGTTTAGCAGAACGTTACGGTCCCTTCTGTCAAGTTTTTTTCACAGAAATGATTTGTAATCGTTCGAACTGCAACATTATCGGTTGTAGGAATTAAACTATAAAAGACTGATCAGTACACAACTAGCATAGTGGCTAATTGTGGCTGTTAAAAGCGTCAGTACTGCAACCCAGTTTCTCATAATGGAAAACAAGCATCAGGTTTGTAACCAAATTTGGGTTGATTTAGTTAAAAGTAGAATTAGGGTCATTACTTTAACTAAAGTGGAACAGCCTCCTGGTGGTCCAGCACTCTCATTGCTGTGACCCAAGTTCGATTCCTGGGCAGGGAGCTAACTTAGCCACTGAAGAGTTAACTCTGTGCCGACCTGGATAAAATAGGAGGGTAGCGTTAGGAAGGGCATCTGGCGTAAAACCTGTGCCAAATCAAAACATACGGACCAAGTGATCTGCTGTGGCGACCCCGAACAGAGAGCAGCCGAAAGAACAACAACAACTTTAATTAAAGTGGAACAGCAGCTTAAATAGTTTGGTTACAGTATTGATGCTAGCTCTATAAAGAAACAGAAGTAGATATACTAGCTATAGTAGCTATAGTATCAATGCTAGTTCCAGTTTTAAAAATCAAGTTGCTTAACTCGAGTAAAATTAGTTACAGTTTTAACCCGAGACGGATTTTGCTGGTCCAGTCACCAGCGATGGACGGTCTGCTTTTCCCAGTCTGTTGTTATGGTAACGGTAAAGACAGTGGCATGGCTTTCGACAGCCACTCAGAGCAGGAGTTTGACTGCAGTGTTGGAGCTAAGCCTTTTTTAATAGCAACCCGATGAGTTTGTTTACATTCATTGTAATTGATTACACCACTTTCAACAAGCACTCCAAGCCTGAGTTTGCTTACAGTCCTGACAGGAGTGCTGCTCTTGGCTGCCGACGTGTTGACGCTTGTTCCTCGGCTTGTACTACTGTACAAACGTTTTTAAACTCAAGTGGAAAAGGCTTTATATGTCTGGCAGAGGAAGGGAGGAACGCGAGGATTTCATGGCTGCTGAACTTACTGGGTTTCAGGCCAAAACTTCCCCTTGGGAGCGTTCAATAGCGTTAACCTCGCTTGAACTGCGGGGCCTGTCTGTGTCTTTCTGTGTTTTCCAGAGCTGTTCTCCAGTGTGTGTGTGTGTGTGTGTGTGTGTGTGTTGAGACATGAATGGAGTTCTGTATAATCAGGCCTTCAGGGGTTGGTGCAAGTAGTTCAGGAGTGTTTCAGTGTGTGTGTGTGTGTGTGTGTTTATAGAGAGAAAACCCATTTGAGGTAGATTATGCTACACACCATGCATTTTTCTCACCTGGACTTACCTCTCGCCAACACCTGGACTTACCTCTCACCAACACCAGAGATAAATAGGAGTGTGTGTGTAAACTCTTCACACAGCTTTGATACACTCTCTCTCTCTCTCTCTCTCTCTCTCTCTCTCTCTCTCTCTCTCTCTCTCTCTCTCTCTCTCTCTCTCTCTCTCTCTCTCTCTCTCTCTCTCTCTCTCAGGTGGCTAAGATTGAGTATGTGCGTCGCAAACCGAAGCTGCGGGAGGTGCAGGTGCAGCTGGAGGATCATCTGGAGTGTGTGTGCGTGTCCAAACACCACACAGAGTCCCGCTTACACACAGGTACACAAACACCCCCTTACACACACACACACCATTTCCTACACCCCCTTTAATCTCCCCAGGCTCCTCAAGTTACACCAAACATCAAGACCTTCTTTATTGTTGCTCTGCCTCTTCTACGCTTTGAATATACTCCAGACTGTCTTTCCTTCTCTTTCCCTCTTTTCCCATCATCCCTCCGTTCGCAGGCCACTCTAGGGCGAGAGCTAAAAAGAGGAAAAGGACACAGGGAAAAAAGTCAGAAAAAACGTACATGCACGGTTCTTAGAGTAACGCTGCTGCCAGGAACGACTTGGCAGGTAGGAGTCGAGTAACCGGGCCAGCGCAATCGGTTTACCAATCAACCAATCAGTGTCCTGATGAGGAGGGAGGGTCCTGCGGTGCTGATGGGTTTTATCTGTAACTTGTTAACATAGATGGATGATTGAGGTGGTTTCGTATGTGATCACTTATGACGTTGGGATACTAATAAACACTGAGCGTGAGGAGGAGGACGAAGACTAATGGTGTTTTCACACTTGAGTCCACACACTTGAGTCCACAAACCAAATCTGGGTTTGTTTGGGGACGGGGCTTCATAAGCTTTGCTTACAACCAAATAACTAGTTTTTTGTTTTGCTTTGGTGTCAGAAACTGATCTCGCTTCTCACCAAATGTGGAGAGCGAACAGGGTTTTTTCGGTGTTTGGGGGAAAAACCGAAGTGTGAAAATGACCTGAATGTTCCAGCCTCGTTAATTAATGATTTAATCAATTCACGTTTGTTGGGAGTGTTTCGTTCATGAACAACTAAAACGCTAAACAATACCTTTTCACTCCTGTTGTTAACAATAAATACATTAATACGTGTGTGTTTGCTCCACAGATGTACGGTGAATCTGACTGGATTGCCTTGGAGAGTGTGTGGTGACGTGGTGATTAAGGAGGGGTCGGCCATCTTGTCCAATCAAAAATCTTTGCTTCCATCAAGCGAAAAGGCAGCCCCAAGCAAAGCAAAGCAATCACTGCCATCCACTCAACTGACCTGGATTAAGCTAAACGGGCTGTGAACTTTTCAGACTTTTGGACTTTTTTAAAGAAGAGGAAGACACAAAGGAAATTTGCTTCATGGACGGGAAACTATAACGACTGCAAATTTTCCTGCGTGGGGCTTCAGCGTGGAGTCTGAACGCTCACAGCAGACGGTCCCAGGCTTGGATCTCGGATCTAGCATATAATGGACAGACACAATTATTCACTTCTATAGCAAGATTCCTTTCTTCCAGCAAACACTTTTTTTTTGTTCAGTATACACTCTTATTTTTGTAGCCCCATTTTCTATCGAGACTCATTTGCTGTATGTACAGTAGAAAAAACAGCCTTCAATAGCCTTTAATAAACTATTTATAAGTGCACTGGTGGTTTGTTTTTTGTTTTTTTTTGTTTATAGCTAGGCTCAGTGATCTTACTGTAGCATATCATTTGCCTGGAATGATGTTTAGTCTCTCTGTCAAGCCTTGAAAAACAAATCGTACTTTCAATCTGTTTTCAGAATCAAGCTCCTGCTGTCGCTTATGCTATAGCAGCTATACACAGTCATTTTGTTTTGTTTATTATTCTTGTCATGTTAGACTATCATCCCAAATCAATATTCTTGTACTAGAAATATCGTGAGTAACATGAAAAAGTGCACTTCAAGGACCTGGATGATGCACTTATCCAGGTGTGGAATGTTTATGCTCACAACGTTCGTAGCAAAGAAGGAGCGGGGCTACCAGACATTGATGCTGAATGAGAAAAAAGTTTCAAGATGGCCGATGACACTCTCATGACACATCTTAAAAATGTCTTTTCCTGCATTTTATCTTGCATCGTATGATTCCACGTTTTAAAAATCTGACGTCATTTGCTGTCGTCCGGGAAACGGCTTATACTTATACGGTAATTAAAAGAAAGCCAGTGTTCCATCGAGACGACGCTACTCCTCTAAAACTCGTACGTTATACGGTGCATAGTCTGTCGTATGTCATGTGGGATTCACTTTAAGTCCTGATTGTCCTGAACATTTTTCCTCTCGCTGTTACATAGCACCAACACTGGAGACTCCTTCCATAAACTCCTTCTGCCATATGACGTTCTTACGTTGTTTCTACACAAAAAACAAGTGTGTGCATCATCATAAACTTGTGATTAACTTTCCTAACAGTTTAGTAGTGGCACACTGGTGCAAATATCGATATGTAGTGCTGTAAACTTGTGGTTAAGTTTCGTATTTAGCTCTTGTTCGTACTGTGGACACTGATTTGTTTAATGCTAGTTACCTAGCAAAGGCTTGCAGTCTACTTCAGAAGCCTGTCTACCTCAGAGTTCTTGAGAGAAGGCAGGAAAGTCTTCATTTAAACCAATAAATCATTGACTCGTAATCAGTGTAATTAATTAATCATTGCAAAACGTTGGTTTTTGTGATAATCTACATATCCTTAGTCACTTTTGTCGGTAACATCAAATGAATGTCATTTAAACTGTGTATAAAATCACATAAAATTGTCTCATCGCAGTTTGCACTGGTGTAGCTAGCTAAATCTAGTTTAGTGACATGATGCAATGTGTTTATTTACTCAATAAGACCTTCAACAAAGCCAAGTAGAGCGCTTCTTTTGCCCATCCTGAGAAACCCTGTGTATTAATACTTTAGACAAACTACCATAATTTCTGGAGTATCACGCCTACCGTAAATACTCTAGTAGTCATGCAAAAAAATAAATAAATAAATCTGTCATAGACTGTACATAGCATTATGTTCAAGTCAAAGAGGGCAAAAAAAGACGCCTTAAGGTCTGAAAAGTCTTGTAACTGTCAAAGAAGAGAAATTAAAAAGAAAAGGCTGAAAAAAAAGATAAGATGGGGAAAAGAAAAAAGAAGAGAGAGCAAGATTCCTGTGTGTTAATGTCATGCAGTTGGGCTTAGCACACCTGTGTGTGTGTGATTGATGTGAGACTGTGAAGCCTATAATCATACACACACACACACACACACACACACACACACACACATAGAGAGAGAGTGAGAGAGAGAGAAAGATGGGAAAAAAAACTAAAGCAGGATGTAGTGCTTCCTAATACAGAGATCCATGTAATCAGGCTGTGTAATTAAATTAGCATGGGTAACAGGATTACACACCAAATGCTAATCATTACATCACCACCAGCTGCGTCTGGTCACGGCGTAGAGAAACACAACAAACCGAACACATGTTCGCTTGTGGGTAGAAGCCTGAACCCCAAACAGTTGGAGCGGCTTGACGTCGGTTTGCGGCAGAGTTCCATCATGTCAGCACGGTGTGTAAAGCAATATCCTTTTCTTCAGCCGTAAAAGTGCGAGGGATTTTGCATGTTTTCCCACACGCTGCCTCGCAGGATCACGTTTGTCCCGGCGTGTCCCCCTCGTACACTAATTTTTCGAGGGCAGAGAGCGTTCGCTTTCAGAGCCACAATAGAGCCAGTGTGTTTGGGATGTGTGTGAAGAGCCGTTTCCACAGTTGGCACGGGTTTTTGTGGATCTGCAGCGGCGTGTGTACCAGCTGACCCTGTTATGATAGGAAAACTTGAATATGCTTGACTATGCGCATTCAGAAAGTATTTACACCCCTTCACTTTTTCCTCCATTTGGAACAATACAGCCTTGCTTTTAAAATGCTTTTTTTCTTGAAATGAAAAGTCTTTCAAAGTTATAAAAGTCAAATATCACGTTTCTAGGACACTTAAATTTGAGCTCTTCTTGTTTTCATGGCTCAGGCCTGAGAAGTTTTTAGAAACTTTGTCTTCCCTTTAAGACAGGATTGTATTGAGGCACAGGTTCCGGGTACGAATATAATATTTCTGCAGCTTTGTTGTCCCTGGAGAACGCTGTGTCTTCCATCGTTTTTTTAAAAGTATACTGCTAGAGTAAGCATTAACAACAGAAGTCTGCTGTTCTAATTTGATTTTGTGACCTGACCAAAACAAAGAGCATTATTTAAAAGCAAAATGATCGTACTGTGAAAGTGAAAGTGATAGCAGTTCATTTCTGCGAGCACTGAGCACCGAGACATGCGCATGCACCAGGATCTAACCCGTGCTCGACAAAACTGCCCTAAACACCCCGGTCGGCTGCCTGGTAGAATGGTAGAACTCGTCACTCGCTCTCAACACCGAGTAGAGAAATGTTTCACCCAAGTTATCAAGCTAATACATTAATCCAAGCAACAAACTAGCTCTATCTAAAACGTTTACAAGTAACTAGCTAGTAAAACCTAAACTAAACTAGCTAAAGCTAAGATGTTCCTTTACAGTTTTACAAGTTGCTAGCTTGATAGAAATACCTAAACTTAGCTTTTATTTTCAACATGGAAAAAATATAAATTTAGTAGCTATTAAAAGTTATTAAGCTAAGATGCTCAATTACTAACAAAGCTCACAGTATCTAAAATATTTAGAATGCAGGTTTATAAGTAGCTAGCTTGTCATAAACTTGTTAGCTTTCATTTTCAGCTGTGCTTAACGTGTACAGCATGAACCGACGCTGTGTTAGAATGTTATGTCCGGATGCTTAGCAACAGAACCAGAAACTGAACAGCACTTCAGCATCATATCACGTGATTCACAGGAACGTAGCAACATTGAAATGCGTGATATAGCGATTGTATTTATCCAGTCAAAGTTGTTAATATGCAAATAAGAAGACATAGAGTTGGGAAGAGCACAGATTAAAGCATGAGCGGTGTGAAGCATCAAACAATCCAGGATTTTGTTTACTCAGAGTTTATGATTACGTCACGTCAGAATAAAAGCTACATAAAATGTCTCATGCGGCTTCTTTAAGAAGCTCCTTTAACAGAACGAGGAAACGTTGCTTAGCTGTACTACATGATTCAATGAATTCTATCTAAAAGATAACAAGAATATGTGTGTGAGTGTGTGAGTGTGTGAGTGTGTGTGTGTGTTTCTCAAGGATAGTTTTTACAGATCTGTTGCACCGACTTCTTCAGCAGAGTAACTTAATTCTGTGGCTGATCTCCTCTCAAAGCTCCTTTATTGAAGCAGACAGTGTAAATAAGTCAGAAGCCATCAGGCTGCCGGATCAGTTTCTGACCTCAGAACTGGACAAAAGACAGAATTTTCTTTCTCATACTCGCATTTCAAGACAACTCGCTTTCTTCACATGGCTGGTTTTCAGACGAGCAGCAGAAACGAAGGCCGTGTTAAGAAAGCCGGTTCAAGGATAAGTAGATAACGGCTAGCGGCTGTAAGGTGCTAAAACTACCACTATTCTTCTTTCATCAAAGTAGAAATTTAGTAGCTGAAACACAAGTTATCAAGCTAACACATTCAAACAAACAACAAACAAGCTCAGTCTAAAACTTGTACAAGTAGCTAGCTTGTTTGAAATTGATTAAATCCTTACCTTTAATTATCAGCATAGAAAATTATCCATTTAGTTGCTGAATCCTAAATGATCAAGCTAATAAGTTACCTTCTAAACAAACTAATTAAAGCTAAGATGTTTCTGTACAGTTTTACAAGTAGCTAGCTTGTAAGAAATACCTAAACTTGTTAGAAATACCTAAAGATTTAGTCGCTTATTGATGTCTAAAATATTTAGATGCAGGTTTATAAGTAGCTAGCTTGTCATAAACATGTTAGCTTTAATTTTCAGCATGGCAAAGTAGAGATTTATTAGCTCGATTGTGTTCTCAAGCTAAGTTACAAGCTAGCTAGAGCCAAACATTTTATATGCAAGTAGCTAGCTTGTTTAAAAAACAACACAAAACTTAAATTCTTTAATTTTCAGCATAGCAAAGTTAGTAACTGAAATCTAAGTTATCAAGCAAAAATGTTGGACTAAGTAACGCTAGTTTTTTCTAAATACATAAACCTCTTACCTGTAATTATTAGCAAAGCAAACAAAGAGATTCAGTAGCTGAATTATAGTTATTATAAGTTACCAAGCTAAGATGTTAGCTTAGGGATTAACAAACTTGCTAAAGCTAAGACATTTTGTATAGTTTTACAGTTTATTGTTTACAGTTTTTGCCATAAATTGCTAACTTTCGGTTTCAACATAGCACAGCTGACACATGTTATTGAGCGAAGATGTCCAGTTATTAACAAACTAAATATTTACATGTGGGCTGTGTGTCATAAATTGTTAAACTTGTTAGCTTTAATATAGCAAAATAGACTTTCAGTAGCTAAGCTATCAAGCTAATAATTAAACGAAGTAACAAGCTAGCTACATGCTGGTTTATAAGTTGATAATTCTTTCCTTTAATGTTCAACATTGCAAAGATTCTGAATTTATGTCATCAATTGAATACGTTGACTTTCCAAACTTTTCCGAAGTAGCTAGCTCGTGATAAATAAATAAACTAGCATGGTACTTCACGTTATGTTAAATCTGTGAGGGAAATGCTCGAATTTTGAAGCTTCTACATGGTTGTAACTTGCCGTCTGTCTTGTAAGCCACACATACAACCTTCACCATGTGACCCTGTGGGAAACTGGCCCAAACTGGCCCAAAATCTCTCGTTCACGTTTGAATGGCCAAAGATAAATGGCTCCTACAGTTCCTAGCAAAGAAGACATCCGGAGAGCTACTTTTCAATCGCACTCTGGAATGCGCTGGAGCTGTCCAGACAGGATTGGGTTGCTTAAGTTTAAAACCAAGGCAGAGTGTACAGAATGCGCGTTTCATACAAGCAGGAGTTGGAGCCCGGGGGCAGGTTAGTCCATTTCCTGTTTTGTTAGATCACACCTGCCCACTTCCTGCAACAAAAGGGCTCCGGTTGGCAGGACGAAATCCAGTGGATTTTTTAAAATTATTTAATTTATTTAACATCTCGAACTTCCTGTATCATGCTAAAGCTGTTTCTTTTTGGCTTTCGTTTAAAATCAGTGTAGCGTAGACTGGACATGGTGAAGTAATCGCCCCCGCCCAGCTGAAAGCTCTTTCCAGATGTTCACAGAGAAGCCGAATTTACAAGAGAGACACGGTGCGAGACAAATAAATCCACTGTTGTTGTTTTTTTTATCATCGCTGAAAGAATGTAGAGTCCTGCACCGACAGGCGTGAACACGATAGCACGATTAAGCGGCTTTCTATATGTTTATGTAGCTGCGTGTCTCGCTTAGGGATTTGACAGTTCTCAGAAGGAAAAAAGGGAAACGAAGGAGGAATGGGGGCGTGATTTTTCCAAAAAAAAAAACCTATTCATCTGTCCTAGAGCCTTTGATTCATCTGTCTGTCCTTCAGCATGTTTACTGGCTGAAATTCTGGCTGTGTTTCAAAACGCAAATATTTCTGGAAGGAGTCTCCAGTGTCAGTGCTTCATGCTGGAGGATTCTGTGCATTCTGCTTGTCTTATTATCGTATAAGAGAAACAGGCTGGTGACTTTTTATGTAAAAGATTAAAAAGTATTAATTAATCAGGAAATCATTTGCAACTTAATATGTCTAATGACATGAATAAAAAAATGAAGAAAATGTAGTTTTCTAAGAAAAATTCCCATTTTCAGTTGATTATTTTTCTATAACAGTTAAACCCCATTGTGTCTTTTTCAACAGTTACATCATCAGTGTTTACTTTTGTGTGTGTGTGTTTTTTTTCCCTCAACAGCTTGGGTGAGGGGGCGTGGCCAAGGGCCGGCTGTGAACGAGAGCTGCAGGGTAATGAGCAGGTAACGAGTGAGTGTTCACACCTGTGTGTGTGGTTAAGGAGAAGCTTATTTTTTATTCCCTTGAGAGTTGGAGTGTATATTTTGAGTGAGTGAGTGAAAGAGAGTGATTTAGAAAGAAAGAAAGAAAGAAAGAAAGAAAGAAAGAAAGAGAAAAATGTAAATACATTTATTATTATTATATATGTTCATGAATGAGTGTTTGTGTGTGTTGGTGTTTCCCAAGCAGTGTGATGCAATTTGTGTATTATGGAGGTGTGTGTGTGTGAGAGAGAGAGAGAGAGAGAGAGACAGACAGACAGACAGACAGACAGACAGACAGAAAATGTATGTGTGTGTGAGTGGGTGGGAAAGAGAGAGGAGAGTGTGTGTATGAGAGAGAGAGAGAGAGAGAGAGAGAGAGAGAGAGAGAGAGAGAGAGAGAGAGAGAGAGAGAGAGAGAGAGAGAGAGAGAGTGTGTGTTGGTGTTTCCCAAGCAGTGTGATGCTATTTGAGTTGCTTTATGTAGTGTGTGTGTAACAGAGAGAGAGATAGAGAATAGAATGTGTGTGTGTGTGTGTTGGTGTTTCCCAAGCATTGTGATACTTTTTTGTTTTTTTATGTATAGTGTGTGTGTGTGTGTGTGTGTGTGTGTGTGTGTGTGTGTGTTGTGTTGGTGTTTCCCAAGCATTGTGATACTTTTTTGTTTTTTTATGTATAGTGTGTGTGTGTGTGTGTGTGTGTGTGTCTCTGTTTCCCAAATAGTGTGACGCTGCTGTGAACTTGTCACTGATTTCAGTTTTAACGGATTCCCAAATTAAGCTGAAAAGCATGGAGCATGAGAAATGCACTAAAGCTCTTCAGCACCTCTCTCCCTGTGAAAGCTGATTTGCTATGGCACACATCAGGACTGCTTCCAGATTTTCTCCCTCTTCTTTTGGTCCACTCACCATCAGACATTTATATGTACATGCGGTGCATCAGGCAGACATCTCAGAAAAAGGTACCTTTTTAAGGAAGGTTGGGGGGGAAAAAAGCTTGAATTCTGACTGAATCTGCAATCAGACTTAAAAAAAAAAAAAAAAAAAAGTAACAGGTCTTAGCTTTTCATGCATGTAATAATCCACCAAGGTCCTAAACTCCCCAGATTGCATCTAAGTATACACACACACACTCCATTTAGGGATTACAGGGTGCGTCTCGAACTCCTTTTGTTCATGTTTGGATTTAATCCTGTGGATTCTCCACCGCAGAGCCATTAAAAGCCAGCACGACACGGGCGCTACTCCCACGCCGAGCAAGAGATAAAGAAAGAGGGAGAAAGGCTGTGCATAACTCTGAAATACTATGTTGCACATGTTAAAACGGCTTGCACTTTTGATGTCGATTTGGAAGTTTGCATGCATGCATGCCTGAGCAGAGTACACACATATGGATTCGAGAAACGCACACACAGGGCACTAATGTACAGTAGCTGTATGACAAAGCAAAGTTTTATTTGCATAGCACTTTTAATACTCGTCACAGTGTAGCTTTAAAGATCTCTGAGTTTTCAGTAAAAAAGTAGATTTTGAACAAATCATAGTTGTTTGGAAATGGGGTTTTTTTGTCTGCTGACAATAGAGAAAAGGAGTCGGGAAGGAAGGATGGATGGATGGACAGACTAGACGGAGGGGGAGGAGGAACATGGGGTGAAGGAATGAGTGGTCACGGCTTGGGGTATCTGGGGCAACGGTGTGTGTGTGTGAGTGTGTGTTTTTTTCCTGCTGAGTTATAGCCAAGGGTCAGTTTTTACTTTGCTGAATGGACAAAGGAAATAGCTTATGAGCTGACAGGAGGAGTCTCTAAATCACTGCACTCTCCCTTTTCAACCACTGAGCAGTTGTAGGGAGTTTGTCCCACAGTGAGACCGGGAGCGGCATGACCTTTTCGGACATATATTCTGTCAGGCTAATATAATAATAAAACGTTTAGCAAAATAGGAAAGCAACGAAACACGTGGTGGTGGTGTCAGCAACCGAACGTTGGTGAGTCCTTTCCATCGTAGGAACAGTGGGGTGCTGACACTAGAGACTCCTTCCACTGGCGGTCAATGAACATGTCCTCGAAGAAAAACTTGTAGTTTCAATGCTTTACGTGTTTGTGATCTCATGAGTAAACATGGAGTGCCAAGAACCTTTAGCTAGAACTACCTTCAGATCTTCAGATTACATTGAAAACTTTTTAACCAATCAGAGTCAAGAACTCATGGCATACTAATGATTTAGCTATTAAAGAAAGCTGAAAACGTTTTTCCTTTCCCTCATTCCGCGATCTGCTCTCCCCCACCTTCATGCTTGGGTTTCAATTCTCCCTGGTGGCTTTAAGTGCTGGACCCAGATGAAGGACAGGGAGAATAAAAGAGAGGAAGACAGGAACCGAGCGGAGGAAGAAAGGGAATCGGCCGGAGAGAGCCGACATCCTTTAGAGGACGTCAAAGCTCCTCAAAACAGCACCTCACCTCAAAGGAGACGCAGTGAGACAAAGAGAGGGAAAGAAGTGGGCACTTCACACAGAACAAGAGAGTCATGTTTAAAAAAAAAAAAAAAACAAGTTGGGTGGAAGAGATTGACTTAGGGGAGGAAAGAAAAGCAAGAGCACAGACAATTCATAGCAAGCAAAGTGTGAACTTCCTGAACTGCCCAATTGCCCGAGGCAAAAAAGGAAACCACAGGCCAGATAGTCAAGGACAAAAGAGGGAAATGATAAAAAAGTCTCCTTCAATCAAGAATTGTATATGATTCTTTTAAAAATATAAGCGTTCTGCAGCGTCTGCACCCGTTCTGTATTATTATATTTTTTGCACATCCGCCTTGTAGCTGCTCACTGAGGTCCTCGAGGTCAGTCATGTCCAATGATAAAGTTCTGGGTGGTCGGAAAAGGACCAAACCATCTGCTCTCTTTCAGCGTCAATGGAGGAGGCCATGTGTCCAGTTTGGTCTGCTTTCCATATATATCACGCACGCAGAATAGTGTGATGGGAGAGAAATAGCGAGAGATGGAAATGAAGGCCGGTTAAGGAGACATAAAGACTGATTTAACTGCCGTATATTCTCTGCCTCCCCCCATGCAAGGGCTCCATCCATGACATCTGACCTTTGATCTGTGACACCGGCTTTTGTCGAGCAGTCAGGTGCCGACTCGCCCTGCATTGGGATCAGATTCCAGCGTGACACACACACACAAATGCCAACACAATGCATAGCTTTGCTATATATATACTTTTACTCTGTGTATATTGTCGTTTCTGGGTGCATTTTTCTCATTTCACATTTTGTGTTGACAGAAATCAGCCCTAGGCATAATTTAACACTATCTCTTCCCATCACGATGGGCCTTTTTTTTTTTTCTTTTTCAAAAGAGTCAATCAGAAGACCGGCATCGTCCTTAAGCCACAAGTGTGGACTTGTGAGCTTTTAGAACAAAGGCTCTGATTTAAGTGGATCGTCTTCACTCTCATCCGGGTTTCGGCTGTACTCTCCGACTCTTTGTTGTGCGTTCATCCACCCACCCCATCCACCCCATACTCCTCTGGGCCCCTTGAGGAGGATCTGAGGGCTTACTGAGAGGGATCAAACAGTGGCAAGACCGGAGCCTTTCAACACGGCAGCGCAGCCGAGATTAAGGCAGAGACGTCTAGGGGGTTATAATAAAAGAGTTTGGGAGAGCCTACAGGGTAGAGTGCAAAGAAAGAAAGGGGAACACCGAGCGAGAAAGATGCCAGCTGTTGTTTTTATAATATACACTGCTTTCTTTAAAGCACTTGCTGAGGAACTAGTAGAACTCTGTGACTTGCTGCCTGCTCGCAACCGCAACCTATGGCAAATGTTTGATCATTCAGGTGTAGAGCAAAAACATATTTTTTTTAAGGTTACAGTAGTGCCAGAAATTTGGGTTTGATAAGTTTTAAGGTTCCATCTAGCACCTTAAGGGTTCTTGGTCCACCTGGGGCACAGGTGTCAAATCTACAGTAGTCCCTACTCGGGATACTGTTCTATCCTGAACCACAGAGGTAACTAGGCTTGTGATTTCTGGTGATGTGTTAAGCCTCTGTTGGACAGATTCCTGAAGCCTTAGTCATTGCAGACGATTTCTCTTTGATAAGAGAAAGCATAAAAAAAGATCCCGAAAAGCTCCTGACTTGAGCATAATACACCAAAACTGGCAAGCACACATACTGTATACGCTTAAGGCAGGCACGAGATATCCTGCCATTTGAGATGGCTTACACTTCAAAGGGGCGAAATATGTGCTGAGATATATAATGATTCTAAAGAGGAGAGACAGGTGAATTTATTGTCGAAGACGAGGGCAGGCGTGTAGGGGTATTGAGAAGAAAATCAGGGGTAAGAGTGGGTGAGAAGTGAGATGTTGGTGATTGTAGTGAGTGGTAGCTAAATGTAGTAAAAGGAGCGGCCGTATAAACAGTACACACAGAGTTGAAAGCGGGCATGTGTATATATAAGTCTGAGGTAAAGTTTAATGGAGAGCAAATATTGGTGAACTGGGAGAGGAATTATGAGGTGGGGTAGGGTGAAAATGGATTGAGGAAGGAATATAAAGTTGGGGTAGAGTTAAATTTGAGTAGGCAGGTATGCGGCAAGCCAGACTTCTTATTTTCTCTAGAGAGTCTGGTACATTTTGATAGTAAACATTAACTAAAGAAGTGACTAATTTCATATGACTGACCTTGCAAATGGCAAACTACATTAACTTACCACTAATTGTGTCGAACAAGACTCTCGCACACCATTCAAAGATCCTGTGAACTTTTTTTCTTTTTTGGATCCTGTGACTGTCTTGCTCTAAAAAGTTCACTTTTCCAGTGTTCAAATGGTTTAGTCTCCAGTGTGTATACTCAAAAATATGGCTAGCCAATCAGAATGCAATGCTAAAGATTTTGAAGCTTGTGGTCAGCTAATTCTGTAAAAGCTTTCAGATGATGCATGAGAGATGGGTGGAGATTCTGAGGCTGAGGAGAGGAAGGAGATTAGTAGCCTTTATTTGTCACATTTACACTGCGGGCATTGGTGGCTCAGTGATAGGTTTCTCGCCTATCATGCGGAAGGCCTGGGTTCAATTCCCAGCCAATGCCTCAACCCCAGCCACTGGATGCAGTGCCAGTCCCAAGCCCGGAAAAATGGGAGGGTTGCGTCAGGAAGGGCATCCGACATAAAACATTTGCCAAGTTGTTGTGCGGACCAGTTGGTCCGCTGTGGCGGCCCCGAACAGGGAGCAGCCGAAAGCATTGTCTGACACTGCTGCACGGTGAAATTCTTCCTTTGCATATCCCATCCTTGGGTTCACAGTGGAGGGTCATCTATGATGCAGCACCTCTGGGGGTGGGGGTTTATTGAGGGCCTTGCTCAAGGGCCCAATGGTGGCAGCTTGGCTGTCTACCCCGATCTTCTGATCAACAACCCAGAGCCTTAACCACTTGAGCTACCTTCGCCCCAAAACGCTGTATGAGTAGAAGAGTTTGTCGAGACAGTCATGTAAACTTGAATAGGGACTGTTATTATAGTAGTCTGAGATAGGGGATATGGACAGTACGTGTGTCTGAGAAAAGTTGGATTGGGACAAATATGTAAGTCTAAGATAAAGGTAAAGTTGTATGATTTCTAAGGCCGAGAGAATAATTTTGGAAAGATAGAGATGGAGACAGGTGTAGAAGTCCAAGATAGAGGCATGGTCGGATTGAGATGGGTGTAAAACCTAAGGGATAGAGGTACGGTTTAACATAAAGGGATGGTTAGATGGAGAGAGATGTAGAAGTTTGAGATATGGGGATGTGAGAAGTGGGGACAAAATACAAGTCTGATTAGATAGAATGAATGTCAGATAGACATGTACAGTATCTAAGGCTCAGAAACAGTTGACATTGGTTGGTGACAGATAGATAAGGTTTAGAGAAGGAAGTATGGGTGGAGGTAAATTTGCACTGGACAGGTGTAAAAAGGGTGAGAAATGGTTGTCTGGATGGGACCTGATAAATACAGTAAAGTTGAATGGAGTTATATATTTAAGTTCAGGAAGAGCAATGATTGGATGGGGCAGATACATAAGGCTGGGATTATGGTAAAGCTGGATAGGGTAAGAGCTTGGGGTAGAGGTGTGCAGAGGAAAGAGCTGGAATAATTGGGGTATGCATAAAGTTATGGTAAAAGTAAAGAGAGAAATTTAATGGGGCACATTAGTGCAGGTTAGAGACGAGCATTTGGAGAAGGATGAGAAGGATGAGGCAGAGATGAAAGTAGATATGCAGTAGGGAGCGGTAAAGTTGGACTTGGGCAGTTTGATGTGGATAGTTTCTGGGGGTTTGGGGTACTTGCAAATGGGCCTGAGACTATTCATACTCCTAAATGCTTCTTTAGATTTATTTTCCCAGCAGCTTTCTCTGCATGGTCACGGTCAGCCTTCGCTTGTCTCCCTCCAATGTCACTTTATTTATTTTGGAACTGAATAGCATTGAAATGAACAGAACACAGTGCTACTGCAGAGACATTCCTTTGTGACCAGACCCTCAACCATATAAACTAAAGAATTTGTAAAAGCTCTTAGCCCCCGTGTGTATATGCATGTGTGTGTGTTTATATGCATGTGTGTGTGTGTGTGTGTGTGTGTGTGTATATGCGTGTGTGTGTGTATGTATATGTGGGTGGTCCAGCCAAGGCCCTCTCCTCGGTTTTGTCTGGCCACAGCTGCTCTCTTGCTTGCCGCTAGTTTTAGTCATCATCGGGGAGCTGCAGCCGCTATAACAGCCACTTCAGATTTTATCGTGGAAAGTAAAAGGGTCCCTGGTGTAAAAGCTTGGCACGCTCAAAAAGATGTCTAAAAGCACAGGCAGGAGCTGAAAGCAATGAATACATCGCAGGAGGAGACGAGGCTGACACTGCTTGAGAGAGCGGAGAGAGCGGACTCCACAAATCTCGTGGCTCAGAAAGAGAGATAAATGCAGGATAATGATGATGATTAGAAGATGAAAGAGATGTTGGAGTTCTCTACCTCTATCTTTCATCTTTCCACCAACACAAGCATATTTATCATCCTACAAAAGCATAAGCTTTAAATTAGGTGCGTCAGCTGTTTAGCAGATTCTTGCCACATTTGAGTCAGAGCTCAAAAACAACAAATAAATAAAACCCTATTAATGTTATCTCCATCCATTTCCTTTTTTGTCGCAGCAAATCCTCTGAACAATGAGTTCATTAGCTTATTTTGGGTCACGGTGGTGAATCTTTGGGATTGGCCCCAGGCTTGGGCTGGTCCGGCTGTCTCCTGCATATACAGCTCTGTATTAAAGGCTTACATTTTATGGCCTGCCGTTAACCTGGAGGTCACTCTCTTCTCAAATACCTAGCTTCTGCCCGGCTAATCCTGCTCACCTGTGCTGCCGAGATTGTCCGAGCACCTGCAAGCCGGAACGGAGAGAAGGTCCTCTGTTCGAACCTGTTTAATGCTTCTGACTAAAGTCCTTTTTTCGTTTCGGTGCAAAGTGTTTGTCCACTCTCAAGGACCTGTAGTGGTTCATTCTGAAGTAGCATTACATCATTGAAACAATATTTGCTGAGCAGCGATAAAGCATAATGCCTTTTATTAATGGAGTCCATATCGGGTGCGAGGTAGATCAGGTGGGAACATTAAAACAAGTTTCACTGTACGTTACATTTAGAGGAAAAGTATGTCAATGCCACGTTTTGTTTAAAACAGTAACATCTTCAGACAGACGCTCAGCCACTTTATTAGGAACACCTAAGTCGAGCGTGTGGCCACAGTGCAGTGCATGAAATCAGAAAGAGTTTCAGTTAACATTCACACCAAACATCAGATTTGTGGGGAAGCAGTGATATAAATGACTTTGACTCCAGTATGGTTTTTGGTGAATATTTCAGAAACTGCTTCTGGTCCTGGGATTTTCACCCACAAGGCTCACTAGAGTGTAGAAGAAGTTGCTTTCAGCTGCTCCCTGTTCGGGGTCGCCACAGCGGACCAATTGGTCCGCACAACAACTTGCCAACCACCGGATGCCCTTCCTGACGCAACCCTCCCATTTTTCCGGGCTTGGGACCGGCACTGCATCCAGTGGCTGGGATCGAACCCGGGCCTTTCGCATGATAGGCGAGTAACCTACCACTGAGCCACCAATGCCCCAAGGCTCACTAGAGTGTAACCCCCAAAAAAACAGTGCCATTTGAGCAGGCGGAGGCGAACGTTCAGACTGGTTTGAGCTGACCGGGAGGCTACAGTAACACAAATAGCCACTCTTTACAGCCGTGGTAAGCAGAAAAGCATCTCAGAACATGCCAGAAACCTGAGATGTCAGATGATTGAAAACAGCACAGCAGCTTCTGCTCCAGCCCCACCAAAAGAAGACATGTGACTACAATATACTGTAAATCTGGTCCATGAAGCTAAGCTCTACCATTTAGCATGTATCTAAGAGGAATACACCATCAATTCTAACAAAATCCAGGCTTTAACAACTAACCAAATCTTAAGTGTAGTCAGTAGAAATCTTCGTTCCTCTGAGAGTCACCAGCTCCACAAGGGACCTTTGTGTATTACACCATGATTTAATCATTCCTATACATTTTTATAGGAAAAAGTTCTACAAGTTTTTAATTTATTTTATTTTTTTATTGTTGGCATAAATGACTCCTTGCTCGCTAGAGAGACCTGTAGCTTTTCTGCTCCCAAACGTTCCTTTTATAAAGTTTTCCTTGACGACTTGAGTCGCAGACTAAAAGTTGAGTTTGGAAATTTTTTTTTAACGGTTTGCTCTCTTTCTGTCACACACACACACACACACACACACACACACACACAGGGCCAGTCGGTGGGAACGATGGCAGTGCGGTAATGTGTTGCCTTGATCAGAATGCTGTGGTTATGTGGAAAAGCTGTCATTAAGCAGCGGAGAGATATATATCAGACTGTAGTTAGTGTGCGTGTGTGTTTGTATACGTAATGCGAACATGGGCTGCCTTGGGCTTACAGCCAGGGACAACCACTTCGTTACCCAGCCTAATACACCCCAAAACCCATATGCCATGGCTCCACAGACACACACACACACACACACAGAGCGCTCATTTCCACTATAATGAACCATCAGTGGTGATTCTGTAGATTATTTGATGTAATAAGCCACACAAAGGAGTCTTTCTCCCCTGGAAACTTTAAGTCGGCCGTAATGCCAACAGCGCCCCGAGCACGTACTCCACGCCTGAATACACGCTGCTATTCAGGGCTGCCTGGTGACGTCAGAATAAATGAGCGGATAATGACGCAAAGGCCAAACGCAGTGCATGCAGAGTTGAAATACAAAGAAATAAAGCTCATGTATGTGCGTGTGTGCATTCTTCACAGGTTTTAAATAAAGCAAGTGCTGAGTGGCCTTTGATCGAACTTTTTTCCTTGTACCTGTTTACTCGGGCGTTTAACGGCTTAGCGTGTATATGTAGCACTTTAACGTGTCATCGTCACAATGCAGCTTTATAGTAATCCAGGAATAAACCTTTAATGAGTGACTCAAAGGTGAGCGTGTCAAGGAAATTCTCTCTTACAACATGACGGTAAAACCCTAAAGCCAGGCTTGTGGCTTGTGTGTACTGCAAGGGAAATCTGGTCATCCGTCTTCTCGTGCTGTACCACTCCATCTCTCAGTGTGATGCTGGAAATGATGTCACTGTTCGTCGTTTAAGTGGTCAGTGCACAGTTTTGCTAAGAACGAGAATACATGGATGTGCGGGACACTGTTGCTACTGTTCTGTCATTACCTGGGTGTTTCTCTTTTTCCTCTCAGTGACTGTCGGATTTAAACGCAGGGTACACTGATGATAGCGACGACTCGAATCGAAGGCTTCGGACATCAGATCGTGACACAGCTCACGTTGCATGATGTCTGACAGAAAAATGTGCCCAGCTTAAGAGAAGCGAACGGAACGGAGGAAAGCCTCCAGTGGAAAGAGTGAAAGTATAAAGTCCATGATTAGCAGTGGGACTCTGCCCAAACAGAGTAAAGATCACGGAGATATGACACAGAACTGTGTTAGAGATCATAGAGAGAGGGGGGAAAAAAAAACAGTTTACAGAATGGCATGGCAGGTAGTGTCAGTGTCTCAGAGCTAGGGTAAAGGGTTCAATCTTGAGGTCTGGTTACTGTCTATTTGGAGTTTCCTTCCAGAATCAAGGATGACAATCATGAAAGTTATGATTAAACACTTGAGGGTGTGCTCTTATGAGAAAATAATCACTAACAAACCATAATTCACTGGTGTGATGCAGCAAAGAGAATTTAGTATAAATTCGTTTTCTTTAGCTAATTTCATTTCCCTTCAATCGTCAACACTAACAAGCTGTTTACTGAAAGTATGACACTGAAACCAGTCAGTTCCCGTTCGTTATACTCTAGGAGCAGTCATCCACCTCAGCAGCCTCTCTTATTTTTTTCCTCTCACTCAATGTTCGTAAGCAAAAACTGCAGGTTGTCACGTTACCGAGAAACAGTCAGAGCTTCTTGTCCTTTAAATCTCGACATTTTCGGAAACCTCGGTCTTTTACAAAGAACCGATACTGGAGGCTCCTTCCAGCAACATTTTTTTTTTCAAAAAGTCATCTTACAAAACAATTTCACGCTGTTTAAAAGTCTGCAGCAAACACACAAGCCCCTGTGTTAGTTGTTTAATGTATATAAAAGAACATTCCCTTTAAACATTGAAACCAGAACTGCTTTCAGAGCTGATGTGATGGAAAATTAATCAATCAGATTAAAGAATTATGTCTGATATGACCACAAACTAACCTGGGAAATAAGTATGGAAAAAAACAATGGGGGATTTCCAGGAAGGTGGACAGAATACACATCTGGCTCAGAATTGGGGTCTTATATGCCCAAAAACAGGATCGACACCTCAGGATTTTCCACTGATAGCATTTCAGCCAGGAAAAAATAGTAGGAAAAAAACCTACAAAAAGATACTACAAAATATGTGACATATGGTATGTTTGATTATTACTGTACGGTGTAGCACAGTGTATATACATTTTGTATAACACTATAAAACACTGTACTATAGAATGTCATGCAACTCAAAAGTCATTCAGAGAGAAACTTTTCCTTCATTCACACATTTTTCCTTCTCTCTCTTTCTCTCTCTCTCTTTCTTTCGGACGCCTGGTTAGCCTCATTGCTAAACTGCTCTGCGTCTGGCTCTCAGCCAGTTAAAAATAGACAGCTTCAGATGAGACACAGGCGCTACACACCTACTGTTTTGGAGACGAGCGCAGTTTGGGCTTATACACAAGAGCTCTTATTTGATGTCCCATAACCTCACAGCTATAAAAACCAGACGAGGCAAGCCCAGTTTAGCCCGGACCATGAAAAGAACCTTTGAGGAACTTTTCTGTCTTTCAGAAAATGAAACCTTTGACCCTTTAGCTTTCTGGCTATTAAAAGTACAGGACCCTAAGGCGTGAAAACCTGAATTGATGGTTGTTTTTAGCCTGGGCAAACCAAAGCTTAGATTTATTTTTATTTTATGTAGTGTTGGTTTGAAAAAGGAAGAATTTAGCAACACCGCATCACCACAGCGCTATTCGCTAACAACAAAGCAGCTAGGCAGTGGTGGTGGGGTGGGATCGTTGCACCTTAGCAAGGAAATAGCAAAGTGCTGCTCTGTTTGTATTTGTATTTGTAAGACATCCCATAATATTCATATTAAAACAATATAAAAGTTAGTCAGTTCGGCGCATTTTATAATCTTGACTATTTAAAAATATGAAAAACATTTATTGTACACTAACACAAATAACATAATGAACCGAAATAACGTGTAAATTAGTGGAGTCATTTGCAAACGAGTCGACTCTTTGAGACGGCTTTTTTAAGTGACACCTAAGAGCCGACTCACGACTCATGTGATCCGTTTTTTCCCCCAAAACTATCTGTTTAGGTGTAGACACTCACTTATTCGTTCATTTTTGTTCAGTAAACGCTTAAACGCTCCGATGGAAAGGTGTTTTTTTTTTAACAATGTTCTTAATGAAGGCTGTTGTTGATGAGCTGAGTCAAATGTTTTGACTCATTGGAAAGATCCGGAATTCCGACAGCTACTGGAAACTGAGTCGAGATTGACTGACACATTGTGAGACATTTCGCTTTGCCACACAAATATTCTCTCTCTCTCTCTCTCTCTCTCTCTCTCTCTCTCTCTCTCTCTCCCTCTCTCTCTCTAAAACACACATACACACACTCTTTTAATCAGTAAAGGAGCAAGGACTCCACCTAGTGGAGCTGAATGTGAATGACCTTTAGAAGCCTTCGTAGCAGATATCACACTAATTCCAGCTGGTGGTCATTAAAACAGGGAAAAACACAAACTTTCTGAACTATTATGCACTCTTGTTTCATTTTAATATGTTTGTGCATCAGGAAACTAAAATCAGGTCATCGTGCACAGCTATTTTGTGCCAAAAAGATTCTAAGCTGCTAGCTGAAGAGGACGTGACTGCTAAGCTAGCTAGACTTATAAGCAAGAAATTTGAAAAATGAGTGCAAATAATCCAACAGAACTTCATACTTAGTTTATTTACAATTTTTTTTATCATTTACAGCACTACTAAAATCCCCAAATGATAAAAAAGAAAAAAAAAAAGAAAAGTTTGTTAGTCACGGTCAGGAAGCCAGACTTTCTGTGTGGTCTTAAAGAAAGTAGAGAGGGCATGAAGCCTTTATTATCGCCACACATACATTACAGCACAGTGGAATTCTTTTCTTCGCATATCCCAGCTGAGGAAGTTGGAGTCAGAGCGCAGGGGCAGCTAGGATACAGCGCTCCTGGAGCAGAGAGGGTTAAGGGCCTTGCTCAATTGCCCAACAGTGGAGCTTGGTGGTACTGGGGCTTGAACCCCGATCCTCCAATCAGCAACCCAGAGCTTTAACCACTTGAGCCACCACTGCCACCACGAAAGCCTGTGTAAAACATTTTGTTCCGAGATACAAAAGATAAACCTCAACACAATATTATCAGCTAATGTTGTTTTCTCATGAACATGACGTTAAAGATGGACAGGAGTCATTGATGTTTATTTTTGTGTAGACACCCAGCGTAATTTAGAGCAGACCATCATGGGAGGATATCGAAGAACCCGGGAGAAACATGAAAGTCCACGAAGATAGTAAGTAGAGACTTCTTTATTAATCCCCATTGGTCAATCAAATCTGACCACCCTGTTCACGTTTATTTTTCTCAGAAAGTTAGATGACTGTAGCCAGTCACAGCAGAAAAAAAGGTGCAAACCTCTGAAAATGAAAATAAAAAAAGCACAGAAAGTGTAAACATGCGCTGTGGAAAGAGAGAACATTCCAATCAAGATGAAGGTGGAGCAGCTTTCTTTTCCGACCCTAAGAGCTATTCCTAAAAATACTAAAACACACAGGCCAGATTTTTTTTTTAATTCTTTTACGGTGACCACTGCACTCCATACGTGTGTTTTTCTCTTCCACACGTCCAGTAGATCAAATATTTAAATGTTATGGCACATTTATGCATTTAGTTCGAATTTCAAAACAGGTTCTTGGGTTAAAAAATATATTGAAAAAAAAAACAACACCACATAATAAATGCCTATTCATTTAAAAAAAATTATGCAAATCCTATCCCACACAAGCCACACCCCCTTTACCAGTAACCAGAATTTCAATTTCATACTGCAACCCGATTGGCTCTTATATTTTATGATGTCATAGCATGATTAGACATTAAAACCACCTGTCAATTATTGTCTAGGTTTCCTTTGTGCTGCCTAAACAGCTGTGATTCGGCAAGGCCTGGACTCCACAAGACCTCTGAAGGTGTGCAGTGGTATCTGACACTGAGACGTTAGCAGAATTCCTGTACATTGTGACACGGGGCCTCTATGAATCGGAGCGTCACACTGCCTTCACTGACTCGCCTTGTTCACATAGTACATCTTGTTGCCTCAGGTAAGCGACACACAGACGCCCGATTGTCCGTATTGCACGGAGCGCCTCTATGTAAGTCTGAAAACATATGTACTTTCTGATTGGTCTGAAAGTGTTGCAGCTCTGACAGTAGGTCTGGATTTAGAGGCTTATATTAAATATGAATGGGTTTTGTTCGAACATAAATTACACATAATACAAGCCTAATGATACACGACAAAGGAAAGAAAACCATGGCTGATAAAGTGCTTGCTGTAAGAAAGCAGACAAGACGACTCTGCGTGTATGGAAGGAGTCTCCAGTGTCAGTGTCACATGACCAGCCGCATTTTTATTAGCTTTTATGACATGCACGTTTGTCTAAATTTAACTTTGTTCGTAGTATGAGTCCGTGAGATTATAGTCTCAGGTATTCAAATGAAATCTCACAGGTTTGTACAGATCAGCTGCAAGAAATGAACATCCGAGCTCTTCTACACCTTTAGTGCTTATATTTTCACCTCTGCCTCTTTAATCCTTTGATCAGTGTACCCCTGTGAGTTCTATTTGCATTACCTGGACATACAGTATATTAGAAACCCTGGAATTTAAAACTTGGAAGCACGAACCGAGTGAAAACAAGTCCTGACGCACTCGTTCCCGAAGTGTAGGATGTGGTTTTGAGGCCGTGTGTGTCAGCAGTGTGTGTCGAGATTATTTTTGGGTGAGGTACGCTTCCATTACTCCAGATGCAAAGTTGCAAAAACACCACACGTCCTGGTGGAGTGATTTACTTTTGAGGTAAAGTGGAAAACTTGTATGTATGGTTTAGATGCTCAAACACACCACATAAAAAAAATAAATAAATAAAGAAAGAAAGAAAATTCACATACAATCTTCATTGCTTCCAAAAAATTGCTGGTAGTTGGTAAAAAACTATTTCGTGTAGAAATATGTAGTTGTAGTATTTTGTAGTGGGAGTTTTGTAAAGGATCCAAAATGGCTGCCGTGATCACGTTCCTCTACACTGGAACCCGATGTCACTGCTTCACCGAAGTGGATTATTTATCAATGACGACACATCTTAAAGTGATTTAATCCCCAAACACCACAAAGTGGCAAGCTGCCAGATTGTATTCATTTCAATGAGGATACATCAGACTGTTGATTGTCTTTAGAGTTACATTTAATGTTGTGGAACGTGCCAAAATAACTTGGTTCCTGTTATCACTTTCAGACAACTCCATTCTTTTTATATATATTAGAAAAAATACACATTAACCAGCATTAAGTGTTTACATAAACAAATACGGATAATAAACCATTGTTTTGCCGCTTCACAAGAGTTTGTACTCCGTTACACAGAATTCGGTATATCTCGGTGTCTCTCTCGATCGATCTCTGCCTCCGTGAGATGAGTGGAGAGCTTCCGCGATTCCAAACTCTTCCACAGCTTCTCACCTAGACACAACAACGAGCCGATCGAACTGGAGCTGAAGTAACGGCTGCGTTTGAGATGCGACCGAGTCCCTAACCTGCTGCACCCTTCATGAGAACATCTTTTTAAGTCTGGAGAAAAATCCACCCTCCTCCTTCTCCTTCTCCTCCGGCTGCTCCTCCTCACGACTCTGGTCTGCTCTGGATTCCTTCTCTTCTGCATGCTGGGAGCTTGCTAAACAGATACACACACACACATTTATCCATCTTGGTGTCTTTTTCTGTGTTACATCGCTGAAAAACTGGGTGAAGCTTAAAAAGGGAGCACTGTGTACATTTTAAGTGTAATGAAAAGAGTTGTGTTGTACCTGTTGTTGATCGGGTCACTCCGTCCACAGATCCCTCTACTTCCGTCTCCTCCTCGGCATAGCTGAGGATCAGATCCCGCTGCCTCCGTGTCAGCTTCCTTCAAAGGAAAAAATAATAATAATTAATTCTAAGAAAACTAGTATGAAATATATATATAATATAAAATATATATATATATATATATTTCATACTTTTAGGCTGGATATGATTGCGAATTTGATCGTGTGTGTGTGCAGAAGTCTCTTACTTAGGCACTTTGATCTTGATGTGGACGTAGTGGTCGCCGTAGCCATAGCCACTCACGCGGGCGATCCCTTTACCACCCAGACGGATCTTCTGGTCCGTCTGAATCCCAGGAGGAATCTGGATGGGGGAAAAATGCAAAAGGTGTGATCCTTAATGCAACAATAAATGAAAAACCTCCTCCACTCTATTTTATGAATCCCAGCCTCTCCAAAGCTTAGGACAAAAGTAAATATTTTTATAATATAGGTTTGCCTGTACTAGACTCTCTTTTTTTGTTGTTGTTAAATCAATACTACTCTCTACTGGCTTTTTGTGTGTGTGTGTGTGTGTGTGTGTGTGTGTGTATACAGTGGGGCAAAAAAGTATTTAGTCAGCCACCAATTGTGCAAGTTCTCCCACTTAAAAAGATGAGAGAGGCCTGTAATTTTCATCATAGGTACACTTCAACTATGAGAGACAGAATGAGAAAAAAAAAAATCCAGAAAATCACATTGTCTGATTTTTAAAGAATTTATTTGCAAATTATGGTGGAAAATAAGTATTTGGCCACCTACAAAAAAGCAAGATTTCTGGCTCTCACAGACCTGTAACTTCTTCTTTAAGAGGCTCCTCTGTCCTCCACTCGTTACCTGTATTAATGGCACCTGTTTGAACTCGTTATCAGTATAAAAGACACCTGTCCACAACCTCAAACAGTCAGACTCCAAACTCCACTATGGCCAAGACCAAAGAGCTGTCAAAGGACACCAGAAACAAAATTGTAGACCTGCACCAGGCTGGGAAGACTGAATCTGCAATAGGTAAGCAGCTTGGTGTGAAGAAATCAACTGTGGGAGCAATTATTAGAAAATGGAAGACATACAAGACCACTGATAATCTCCCTCGATCTGGGGCTCCACGCAAGATCTCACCCCGTGGGGTCAAAATGATCACAAGAACGGTGAGCAAAAATCCCAGAACCACACGGGGGGACCTAGTGAATGACCTGCAGAGAGCTGGGACCAAAGTAACAAAGGCTACCATCAGTAACACACTACGTCGCCAGGGACTCAAATTCTGCAGTGCCAGACGTGTCCCCCTGCTTAAGCCAGTACATGTCCGGGCCCGTCTGAAGTTTGCTAGAGAGCATTTGGATGATCCAGAAGAGGATTGGGAGAATGTCATATGGTCAGATGAAACCAAAATAGAACTTTTTGGTAAAAACTCAACTTGTCGTGTTTGGAGGAGAAAGAATGCTGAGTTGCATCCAAAGAACACCATACCTACTGTGAAGCATGGGGGTGGAAACATCATGCTTTGGGGCTGTTTTTCTGCAAAGGGACCAGGACGACTGATCCCTGTAAAGGAAAGAATGAATGGGGCCATGTATCGTGAGATTTTGAGTAAAAACCTTCTTCCATCAGCAAGGGCATTGAAGATGAGACGTGGCTGGGTCTTTCAGCATGACAATGATCCCAAACACACCGCCCGGGCAACGAAGGAGTGGCTTCGTAAGAAGCATTTCAAGGTCCTGGAGTGGCCTAGCCAGTCTCCAGATCTCAACCCCATAGAAAATCTTTGGAGGGAGTTGAAAATCCGTGTTGCCCAGCGACAGCCCCAAAACATCACTGCTCTAGAGGAGATCTGCATGGAGGAATGGGCCAAACTACCAGCAACAGTGTGTAAAAACCTTGTGGCGACTTACAGAAAACGTTTGACCTCTGTCATTGCCAACAAAGGGTATATAACAAAGTATTGAGATGAACTTTTGTTATTGACCAAATACTTATTTTCCACCATAACTTGCAAATAAATTCTTTAAAAATCAGACAATGTGATTTTCTGGATTTTTTTTTTCTCATTCTGTCTCTCATAGTTGAAGTGTACCTATGATGAAAATTACAGGCCTCTCTCATCTTTTTAAGTGGGAGAACTTGCACAATTGTTGTCTGACTAAATACTTTTTTGCCCCACTGTGTGTGTGTATATGTATATATATATATATATATATATATATATATATACACACACACACACACAGTGGTGTGAAAAAGTGTTGGCCCCCTTCCTGATTTCTTATTTTTTTGCATGTTTGTCACACTTTAATGTTTCAGATAATCAAACACATTTAAATATTAGTCAATGATAACACAAGTAAACACATCATGCAGTTTTTAAATGAAGGTTTTTATTATTAAGGGAAAACAAAATCCAAAACTACATGGCCCTGTGTGAAAAAGTGTTTGCCCCCTAAGCCTAATAACTGGTTGGTCCACCCTTAGCAGCAACAACTGCAATCAAGCGTTTTCCATAACTTGCAATGAGTCTGTTACAGCGCTGTGGAGGAATTTTGGCCCACTCATCTTTGCAGAATTGTTGTAATTCAGCCACATTGGAGGGTTTTCGAGCATGAACCACCTTTTTAAGGTCATGCCACAGCATCTCAATGGGATTGAGGTCAGGACTTTGACTAGGCCACTCCAAAGTCTTCATTTTGTTTTTCTTCAGCCATTCAGAGGTGGACTTGCTGGTGTGTTTTGGATCATTGTCCTGCTGCAGAACCCAAGTTTGCTTCAGCTTGAGGTCACAAACAGATGGCCGGACATTCTCCTTCAGGATTTTTTGGTAGACAGCAGAATTCATGGTTCTATTTATCACAGCAAGTCTTCCAGGTCCTGAAGCAGCAAAACAGCCCCAGACCATCACACTACCACCACCATATTTTACTGCTGGTATGATGTTCTTTTTCTGAAATGCGGTGTTACTTCTACGCCAGACGTAATGGGACACAGACCTTCCAAAAAGTTCCGTTTTTGTCTCGTCAGTGCACAGAGTATTTCCCCAAAAGTCTTGGGGATCATCAAGATGTTTTCTGGCAAAACTGAGACGAGCCTTTATGTTCTTTTTGCTCAGCAGCGGTTTTCATCTTGGAACTCTGCCATGCAAACCATTTTTGCCCAGTCTCTTTCTTATGGTGGAGTCATGAACACTCACCTTAACTGAGGCAAGTGAGGCCTGCAGTTCTTTGGATGTTGTTGCGGGGTCTTTTGTGACCTCCTGGATGAGTTGTCGCTGCGCTCTTGGGGTAATTTTGGTCGGCCGGCCACTCCTGGGAAGGTTCTCCACTGTTCCACGTTTTCGCCATTTGTAGATAATGGCTCTCACTGTGGTTCGCCGCAGTCCCAAAGCTTTAGAAATGGCTTTATAACCTTTTCCAGACTGATAGATCTCAATTACTTTCTTTCTCATTTGTTTTTGAATTTCTTTGGATCTTGGCATGATGTCTAGCTTTTGAGGATCTTTTGGTCTACTTCACTTTGTCAGGCAGGTCCTATTTAAGTGAGTTCTTGATTGTGAACAGGTGTGGCAGTAATCAGGCCTGGGTGTGGCTAGAGGAATTGAACTCAGGTGTGATAAACCACAGTTATGTTTTTTTACAGGGGGGGCACACACTTTTTCACACAGGACCATGTATTTTGGATTTTGTTTTCCCTTAATAATAAAAACCTTCATTTAAAAACTGCATGATGTGTTTACTTGTGTTATCTTTGACTAATATTTAAATGTGTTTGATTATCTGAAACATTAAAGTGTGACAAACATGCAAAAAAATAAGAAATCAGGACCACTGTGTGTGTGTGTGTGTGTGTGTGTGTGTGTGTGTGTATATATTATATATATATATATATATATATATATATATATATATATATATATATATATATATATATATATATATATATATATATATATATATATATACATATATATATATATATATATATATATATATACATATATATATACACACATACACACACACACACACACAAACAAGTAGACAAGCGCACTCCAGCCAGATGTGTGTGTGATAGTACAGGTTTTTCATTGGAAGCTGCTAGAACCAGGTGTGTGTTGAGAGTGAACACGCCTCACCGCGATGTCGACCGTCCCATAGAGGCCCTGAGCTCGAGCTGTCCCTCCCAGAATAGCCTGAGCCACTGAGATCATCAGGTCCGAGTGGATGTCTGACCCATCACGCCGAAACACCGGACTCCTCTGGACCTGCGACGAAACCAATCTTTCTTAGAAGCCTTGAAAGCAAAAATTCATTCATGCTGATGCTCCAAAAAATACCTCAGTGTAGGTATATACAAGAGGAGAAATAGATTACGGCGGTTATAAAGGGTTAGAAGCCGTGCTGACATGAAACTCACTCTGAACGTGATGTAGACCTGCTTATTTCCTACAGACATCTTCACCGTCTGGCCGTCCTCCACTCCTGAAAACACACACACAGATTTATTTACACAGTTGTTTAGTTTACATTTACAAAAGGAGTCTCCAGTGTTGAGACAGAGGGCGCTCTCTCATTAACCTCACTGGACTGTTTCCATCTGCTATAAAGTAAGTGATAACAGGATCTAACTAGAAGCGCTATAATCGATAATATGAGGGTTAAGGGCGGGTTGTTTTGGTGTTGCTAGAATTAGGGCTATCACTGAATTTATCCCCCAGTCCCTTTAAAAAATGCTACCTCAACACAAACACACTTTTCAGTATTTTATTAACACCCTGGACAACATCACCGAATAATATTCAGTCATACGAGGTTGCTTGGTGCTGCTCACTCATCTGTGCCTCTATCCGTCTTTCTGCTGTCTTTGTGTTGGTAAGTAGATAGGTGAATCTGAAGATTTGTTGTCGTGGAATTCTAAGACAACGGCTACATAGTTGACAAACAGCCTTATCTTTGCCTTATCTTTAACTATGCCATCCATGACGTAGAACCCAAAATACGTCCACACGCTGCTTTTTAGATGATTTGGGGTCGTAATTGTCCGCTCAAGGCAGTTCCACCCCTTACTTAAATTTAGTGATGGGTCAAGAGGACATTCAAATCCTTTAGGGCGCCCTCTGCTGGATCAGGAGTTAAAAGCTAAGTAAAGACTAATGTGCTTAGGCGTACGAGCAAACTATAGCTCGATTATTCTAATTTTTCACATAATGTTCAAACATTAGTCTTTAGGAAGTAAACAGACCTGCAGGCACAGGAACCCTGAGGCTCTTTTTCTGTTTGGTTTGGCCGGCTCCTCTGCACATCACGCAGGGCGTGATGATGATGGAGCCCCGCCCACCGCAGCGCCGACACATGGAGCGCATCATAAACATGCCTGTGTTCACCGACTCCTACACACACACAGACACACACAGAGTATTAAGTCATGTCAAGAATAACTAAATATATTGTACTCCAAGGTCTCCATGGAGATGGTTGCTATGATGCTCTCACCATGCCGGTGCCGTGGCAGTAGTGGCAGGGAGTGACTTTGGTGCCCGGCTCGTGACCTTTACCGTGGCAACGTGGGCAGTCGTCCTCTATATTCACAGTCATCTCCTTGTTCACTCCTTTGGCTGCCTGCATGAACGTCAGCTCCATGATGTACTACAAAAAAAACAAAAAACAAAAAACACACACACACACACACACACACACACTTGAGAAATCATTTCTTCCTTCTCAGAATTAACCCCTATTTTAGAATCTGGTTAAATATGAGGAAGTAGACGCATGCAGATGTGAGGTTTCTGCCGCTGTAGCTGACCTCGTGCGGCTGTTCGAAAATGGAGCTGAAGTCTCCGAACCCTTGCGCTCCGGAAAATTCTCCAAAGATCTTCCTGAAAAGTTCCTCAGGGTCTACGGTGGTTCCGCTCCTCCAGTACTGTTGGCCCGCTCCGCTTGCACTCGGCCCCGCAGAACCGTACGTGTCATACTGCTTTCTTTTGACTTCGTCACTCAGAACCTGCTCACACACACAATAAATCAGCAATTATAATTACCATTAAAAAATTTGGATTTTTCTTCCTTCCCACTTTTCTTTGAACCTGACCTCGTATGCTTCTGCTAGCTTGGAGAACTTCTCTTTAGCCTGCGGGTCGTCTTGGTTTGTATCCGGATGGTATTTCTTAGCCAGCTGCAGAAAGAAAATGCCGTTTATTGGCTTTTCTTCTTTCCAGGTGTTATACCAGCGTTAAGTGTTGCTGACCTGATAGTAGGCTTTCTTAATCTCTTTTTGCGTGGCAGTGCGTGGGATTCCCAGAATGCTATAGAAATCCTGCTGATCGTGACACACTGAGCTGCTGTGGAAGGCATGTGAGCTGAAAATCCCGAGGCTCTTAAACCCTGTCTCACACACATGCACACACAAGAACGTAACTAAGCAACAACAACAAAAAAAAAACATTCAAAAAACAATTTATTTTTATTTTCATATGCATTATTCAGTGGATTGCATAAGTATTCACCCCCTTCAACCTCAAGTGTGGGATATGAGGATCCAGATGTGCAACACTGATTCTGATATTCACTGACATTCAAGAAGACTTGCAGCCGTAATTATGACCATTAAACACTAACCTGGGGGATGGATACTTATAGTCACAGGTTACATATACCTTGTAAATCTGTTGGTACACATTTAAGTCCACTACACTTTCAGGTAAAAGGAGCAAATGTGGAAAAGTTCAAGGGGCAAATACTTATGCACAGAATAGTATAGCACCATTTTGCAATACAATATCAGAAAGATCATCCTGGTGAAGCAATTGAATTGTGGACTTAATGCCTCTTCTGTGATTATGTGCATTAATGAGCATTTAACACAACACTTTATAAACCTCAGTCCAGTAAGCGTGACTAGCCAATCGCATTGCAAGCCCCTTGCATCATCCTAGCTTTCCAGACTCTAGAGAAATCCCTTAAAGAAGAGAAATCCCTTAAAGAACATAAAACATTTCGGAAAAGCTTTTCTTTCGATTAACAACTTCATGCCGTCGGAAATGTACAAACAAAACACAACTAGTTTGACAGTTGCACGAAGTTTGTATTGACTAAATCCCAAATCGCTCCTATTTAAAAACCTAGTGCACTAGGATAGAGCGCGAAACGCTATTAGTTCCTAAAGCACGAAGTGCACCTATGTAGTCCGTGTTATTCCGTTTGGTATACAGTTGAGTTTACGCTGTACCTGCGCACCGCCTCAATGTCACACCGTTTTCGTCTCTCCTCCGACTCGTATCCAGTCCACAAATATAATAACGGCACCACGTTAACGTCGGACCGGAGACGTTTTCATATCTACAGGAGGTGACGGGCGTCCAAGACGTGTTTAGCCGAGGTAAGACATTAGATACACAGCGCACAGAACGACAGGCTATGGGGGCGGCCATGTTTCTTGTTCCTTTGCCGGCTCGCCTCTGCGCATGCGTAAGAAGAGGCGTTCGCTTTGGGTTGTATCGCCACAAGATGGCGGTGTGTGGGCGCAACGAAGTTGAAATCATTCTTAGTGAATAATTCAAGGATAATTCAAGGAAAGAAAAAGTGCCACCTGACTTAAAAATACCAGTTTAATAAATATTTCTAGAACAAAATAATGTGTAGCGGTATATTTAAAATACATACTTTTTAAATAGTGCACTGTTTTGGGGCCTGCCATTTTGTAGTAGTGCAGAGATGCTAATGTTTACAGAACATTCCAGAAATGTTTTTTGGTTTGTTTGTTTGTTTGTTTGTTTTCAAACAAATCTCTTCTTGTTCCAATCAAATTCCTCCAGAGAACCTTTCGTGGTGATATTCTGTATATGAAGTTTTAAATGAGTATAGAAACATTTTCTGGTTCATCCCGATACAAACATGTGAACCTGACTTGTTCTTTGTAAAACAACAACAACAACAACAACAGAAAAGCACAATTATGATTGTGAACATGTTAGTTGTCATGTGATCATAAGAGAACAATGTGTTTTGAAGTTGCTAGAACGTCTCAGGAGCACAACCGATTTGGTTAACCAAAGTAGAAGGCCTAGACGTTCCACATCAGAGAAATGTCCAGTGTTTACTAAGCTAGTCTTTATTTTACACGTTCAACGCCACAAAGCGCTAAAATATTTGGTGTAGAAATGGACACCAGAGGACACCACATCCCCATAATACACTGCGTTGGATTGATGCTGGACAGACAGTTCAAAATTCTTCAAAGTTGACCAGGATGGAACTAGTGACATCTTTATGAAACTATGTTGAACCACCATACTTGGAGGAAGTCTGATATTCGAGAACATTTCACAAGAAGGAAATTAATCGACTGATAAACCTGGCCAGTGTTGTCTCATACTCTGACATTCAGACAAATATGCAGTTTTCTTTGACGGACCAAGCTGTGCTGCGTGTCTTCTTTCTGAATTCTTTTAAAAAATGATTTCACATGAAATTTGCGAGAATGCTAGCAAACAAGGTTTAGCTATTAAGGTTTAGCCATCACGGTTAAGCCCCGCCCCTCAACCGTTTAAAAAAAAAAACAATTATTATACATTTTAAAACTTTTTTTTTTTTTAATGTATTACGCTTTCTCCAGGCCACATTTATAAGGCATTTATTAAACTTGTGTTTAAATGTTTTTGAACACCGGAAAAGAACCTTTTTGTTTTTGCCAGATTTACAAATGTTTTCAGATACACAAACATACGTCCACTCCTACATGGAAAACTCAACAGCTCTCGTGAATTATTCCAGAACTGGATTTTCAAGAGCACAGTATTGACGAATAAATGTCTTTGAATCCAGTTTGATAACCGAGACCTTCTGTCTCTTCTCCGGTCGTCCCTCAGAGACCAGATGAGTTCAGCTCAGACTGTGGACTCAAACCCGGGGCTTTCCAGTCTGCTGAGGTCTGAGGAGGTGCTGTTTTACTAAAATCGGAATCAGGACTTTCCCGGAGTATTTCTCACTGCTTTCCATCTCCAGTCACTCTGTGTTTTCCCTGCAGCACGGAGGTCAGCCGGAGCCTCGTGTCAGTCGGCCATTTCTGTGGGCTGCGGAGCTCTGGGCGTCTCTGTGACCTGATTCGTGAGGCTGTAATAAGTGTGGCTTAGTGTCCTGATGAGTCTGGTTTCTGGTTGTACGCAGTAAAAGTGTGTGTGGTGAGTTTAACAGCTGTCCTTGGTGAGGAATACGGCCTTCACAGCGTGTGTGAATTAAGAGGGGGTGTGTGTGTGTGTGTTAAGTACATGGAATCTATACTCTCTTCTAAAATTCATTTGAATCTATAAAAATTATATAACTTGAAATAAAGCAGAAAATAACACTGAATGTGATGACAAGCAGATCTAAAGTATGACCCTGATATGGGGGGCGTGGCCTACCGTTTGCTGAAAAAGCAACAGCAATCACGTTGAAGCTAATCGACTCCATTTGCGTCTCAACTATTTTCCTTTAATCCAGAGCGGTTTCCAGGTGGCAAAAGTGATTTAAGGAAACGGAAAACGATTTGTCTCGTACGTTTTGGGTATAACCGTCGCTTTGTGCCCTTTGACCTTTAATTAAAGTGGAGTTTAATAGAAAACCTCATTAAAGCTCAGAGAGGCCTCTTTGATTATACAGCTGCTGCAGTGTGTGTTAATACCTAAAGGTGAATGAACATGCCATTATTGCAGTGGGGGGAATGTGTGTGTGTGTGTGTGTGTGTGTGTGTAGGAGTTGAAAGAGTGTTTGCACACTGTGCTATTGTGACTAAGCTTTGTTTGCGTTGGTTTACTCAGTTCCATCAGTGTCTGTCTGCTTTTCTGTTTCTCTCCAGTCCACTAGGTGTGTGTGTGTGTGTGTGTGTGTGTGTGTGTGTGTGTGTGTGTGTGTGTGTGTGTGTGTGTGAGCCAATTTGCTGTGTGCTCTGGACATATTTGAACTAGGGATGTGAAATTCCTTTAAATAATAAAAAAAAAGAAGAAAATTTTAAATAAAAGGATAAGATACCATACTTGTTATTTATTCATGGTTTCTTTAAATGATGTGTAAAGTTCCAAAAAGTAAGGTAGTGATAGATAGATAGATAGATAGATAGATAGATAGATAGATAGATAGATAGATAGATAGATAGGGCTGACTATATTACCAAAAGTTTTGGGACACCTGCCTTTACATGCACATGAATGTAATATGGAGTTGTCCCGCCCTTTGCAGCTAGAACAGCTTCAACTCTTCTGGGAAGGATTTCCACAAGGTTTAGGAGTGTGTTTATGGGAATCTTTGACCGTTCCTCTAGAAGTGCATAGGTGAGGTCAGGCACTGATGTTGGATGAGAAGGTCTGTCTCCGCTCTAATTCATCCCAAAGGTGTTCTATGGGGTTGAGGTCAAGACTCTGTGCAGGCCAGTCAAGTTCCTCCACACCAAACTGTTTATGGACCTTGCTTTGTGCACTGTCATGTTGGAACAGGAAGGGGTCATCCCCAAACTGTTCCCACAAAGTTGAGAGTATGAAATTGTCCAAAATGTCTTGGTATGCTGAAGCATTAAGAGTTCCTTTCACTGGAACTAAGGGGCCGAGCAAATGATTTGGAGGGGTGTCCCAAAACTTTTGGCAATATAGTGTATGTGCCTTGGCAGAAAACTTATGGACACTAAAGAATCCTTCTATCAATTGTTTATATAAATAAATATATATATAAGTATATATATATATGTACTAGCTGTAAATTATATATGTTTATTTAGAACAACACAAGCAATGGTTCTATTACATCTGCATTCTCTACCTTGCAAAACATGTGTGTATGTGTGTGTGTGTGAGTGAGAGAGAGAGAGAGAGAGAGAGAGAGAGAAAGAGAGAGAAATAAGGATAAGATTAAAAATGTGAGGGTTTGATACAGTTCCTTTAAAATGGAGTGAAACCAAAACCCTTCCTCCAGAGACCACACGCATTTACACACTGAATCTTCACATTCATCAGGTGCTTAAAGTGTCATATAGTGAGTTAAGTTCATGCCCATGAGTCTTGCGTGTGTGTGTGTGTGAGCTTGAGTTGTCTCTCGTTCTCAATCTGGTTTCCATTACCTTCCTCCCCATCACAGTTCCTGCCATCTGATTGGCTCTGATCACTGCCACATGCGGGTCGCGGGGGGGCCGCCAATCCGAGTCAGGGGTCAGAGGTCAGGAGGATGTCGCCCATTTCGCAGAATCGACCTCGGTTCAGCATCTGATTACAGAGACCTCCAATGTCAGACGTGCTGTTTATAGATCGGATCCCGTACAAGGTCCGTGAGGGATGGCATCATCACACACATGGATCTGATCTGACAGAGGCTATGATATATACATGTACATGAGCACTGCAGTGCATGTGCAGTTAGCATGTGCGGGAGCTGGTTTATAGCTGAGGAACATCTCAGAGAGTTCCTAGCAGGACAGTGAAGGGTCAATATGCATAAAAAAACGAAACCTTTTTGAATCGTTGGTAAAATTCGAGGATTTGATGCTACCAAAACACTGCTGGATTCTTCAGTCTGATCTTCAGTCTGATCCCGATCTTGATCAGGAGACAGTTACTGAAGACGAAAGTAACAAAGTCCAGTAAAATATGTTACGCCAATCCCATTGATTTCGTGTGTGTGTGTGTGTGTGTGTGATGTCTGTCCAACTTCAAGTTCACCAGCAAGAGACACAAATTGAGCAACGATTAAACATCCACCTAAGTTCACATTCCAGACAAATTCAATGGAAAAAGTCGTAGAGAGGCATCTTTTTTTTTGTTTGTTTTTTTCCACTGCTGGGTGGTGTGCACGTGTGGATTTGATTTATGAACAATCACAGGTTTTTCTTTTCTGGTTCCCGT
Organism: Hemibagrus guttatus; assembly: GCA_033459395.1. NCBI lineage: Eukaryota > Metazoa > Chordata > Actinopteri > Siluriformes > Bagridae > Hemibagrus > Hemibagrus guttatus. The sequence goes on along the minus strand of JAUCMX010000026.1, from coordinate 2,993,913 downwards.
AAGACCCGTGGCGTCTGCCTTAAACGAACTGGATCAGACCCAGGTGTGTTGGGTCGAGTTCTGGTGAGCGTGTGATTCCGAAGTCCGCTCCTTTGCTACGACGCTGCTCCTCCTGTGCAGCAAGCTGGGATTAGGAAAGATGCAATGGAAAGACGTTTGAACGCATTAACCTGCAAATTTCCACTTAAAATTCTGGCAAAGCATAGACTTGGACTTCTGATCTCCAGCTGCATTAAGAATCATTTTAGCGGACGTCGTTTATGAGAACCACGCTAATCTGGCAGGAGGGAAAAAAAATAAAGTTAAGAATGCTTCATAAAAATCAAAACCAATAGAGTTCTGGATAGCATGACATGGCCTTCGTAGGCCTGTTATTTGGGCTCGTCGAAAACGTGTAATTACGTTCAGATGCAGCCATGCGGGGGTCAAAGCCAGGACCGTAATTACACCTAGGGTAAAATTAGCTGCTTTTTGTGCTGCCTGGTTAGTCTCAGTGTAAGGTGACGTGCAGGAAATCATCCCGTGTGAACAGTTGGTCCTTTTTTTCCCCCTCATTCTCCCTTGCTTTTTTTTTTTTTGAAAGCACATGTATGTATGTATTTAATATTTAGATGATATTTTCCAGAATTGGACAAAGAGAGAGCTGAGCAGACTAAAAGACGCTGCATCGTTGACCTGAAGAACAGGGAGCGAGAGCTAAGTCCCATTGCGCTACTACAAGCAGCTAGAAGCGCTGAAAAAACACAGTGCGACTCAGCACAAAGATCCTGATCCCAGGACAATTTGTTACAGAATCCCTTTAAACCCCAGAGCAGTACAACCACAAAGCAGCAGCTCCATACCATACGCCATCCCGAGCAGCATCTGATCCTTTAATACCTGTTTACGCCGCTGTACCTCGGCCTGTGAGAGAACTGTCTGAATGATGCGGTGTGTAAATATCCTGCTGGGGTCTGAGCTTTCAAACAGAGAGAGAGAGAGAGAGAGAGAGAGAGAGAGAGAGAGAGGGGATAGAGAGAAAGAGAGCATGAAACTGAAAGACAGAGAAAGACATAAAAAGAGAGAGAGAGAACGATAGAGAGAAATAGAGCAGGAGAGATTAAGAGAAAGATGGAAATAAAGAGAGAGAACAACAGAAAGAAAGAGTGTGATATATATATATAGAGAGAAAGAGACAGAAATGGACAGAGAGAAAGACAGAAAGGGCTAGAGAGAATGAGCGCATGAGAGAGACTCAGAATAAGACAGAGAAAAACATAATGAGAGAAAAACAAAAAGAGAGGAAGAGAGTGTGATCAAGAGAAAGAGCATGAGATTAAAAGGCAGAGAAAGACATAGAGATAGAGAGAGAAGTAGAGCAGGCGAGAGAAAGACAGAAATAAAGAGAGAGAACAACAGAAAGAGAGATTGTGATATAGAGTATGAGAGAGAGAGAGAGAGAGAGAGAGACAGAGAAAAACATAATGAGATAGAGAGAAAGACAGAAAGGGATCGAGAGAAAGAGACCATGAGAGAGAGAACAAGACAGAAAAACAGTGCGACAGAGAGAGAGAGCATCAAATTGAAAGACAGAGAAAGACATAAAGAGAGAGAGAGAGCAGTAGAAAGAAAAAGAAAGACAAATAAAGAGAGAGAACAACAGAAAGAGAGAGTGTGATATAGAGAAAGAGCGCGTGAGAAAGAGAGAAAGACAGACTTAAAAGACAGACAAGACAAAGACAGAGAGAGTGCAATAAAGAGAAAGAGAGCATGACAGTGAAACATGTAAAGAGAGAAAGACAGAAAGAGAGAGAAAGCGAGCTGGAGAGAGAAAGAGAAAGAGAGCATGACAGTGAAACACGTAAAGAGAGAAAGACAGAAAGAGAGAAAAAGCGAGCTGGAAAGAGAAAGAGAGCATGGAGAGAGAGTAAGGCAGAGAAAACCATAATGAGAGAAAGTGTGATAGAGAGACAGAAAGAAAGACAGAGGGTGCGATATTTGCTGCGTTATCTTTCAGGATGTGTTTAAAACGAGATAACCTTCAGTTTCACAGCAAACATCATTCCACTACGTACACTCTACGCTGCCGCTGACCTCCATGCTCTTCTGTGGTAAGGGAATTAGGATGCTGCCATGTTCCCAACAGAGTCGCACTCGTCTCAGGCGAAAGGGTCAGACCCTCTGTGGGGATGCTTGGTTCTTATGGCACAGAGAGATAAAGCGGACACGGTGACCTCGTGTTCATCTATAGGCATATTTCCAATCCTGTAAGACGGTTGAGAAATTCAAGCTGGTTCTCACAAACACCCGTGATTGGCTAGGCTGCTGTGATTGACAGTGATGATGCCCCGCCCCCCCCCTCCAAAAAATGGCACGTCCATTTACTCAACGCTTTTTCTCAGAACTCAAAAATGATTCCTAAAACACATGATTATATTCTCAGACAAACCGTACGGAGCCAAATTGACGGAGTCGTATTGTGTTTCGCGGCGAGAACTGTACAAGCCAAGAACGTAGAAGGTAATAAAAGTTAGGAGGAAAATTGGTATTCCTAAGTCAGGCCAGAAATCTGTTAATGGTGAGAGGGGAATAATGAGGATATGAGAAAAGCAGACCCTGAAGGTGCAATTCAACCTCCAAGCCCGAGGAATATTAAAAAGAAAACACGCCGGAGCCCAAAATCTCCCCCTGTAACTCATGCTGTCGTCTGTGCGCTGGGATCAGAACCTAGCAATAGCAATAGTTCCTCATGTTCATCTGATATGAACTCACGTTCACGTATTCACACATCCATCACATCCAATCAGAGCGCTGAAAACGTCTCGCCGCAATCTGTGACCTCACTGCTTTTTTTTTCTTTCTTTTCCTCGGGATGACTGATGTGGAGACGGAATAACAGAGTGAGTCAGAGCCATTTATCTTAGTGCGCACTGCAGCTACATTTCAATCACCATGGCAACCAAAGGCACTTTAAAGCGAGCTGATGGGTTTTTTTTGGAGCTCAGTCCACACACACACACACACACACTATCACTCAAACGCAGAGTGGGAAAATCGAACAGCGTGTGTCGCAAGAGCACGCGAGTTTGCTTAAAGACTTCAGGGAGCGACGCAGGGCCAAGAAACATCAGCGAGGTCATTAGCAGCGCGAGCTGATTAATGAACCATTGTGGAACCAGGAGCTACATTTTCTATCCAGACCAATAAAAACAAAACAGAAAAAAAGGTTCTTGTCCCTTAGCTGATGCTTTATTACAGCTCTAGTGTGTGAGAGAGATATCATATGTTATATGACCAGGAATTTTGTTCGATGTCGAAGTTTTCAGGACTTTCCACATGGCTGCTGAGTAACGTGACACACTCCGCTTTTATTTCGTCTCTTTATTTCCAAGAGACAAATCTGTGTGGAAGATATCTTATAATGTAAATGATAATAGGAACAACAGGTAACCACAAATGGATAAAAATGACTTGTCTTTATCTAATAAAAGACACCTACAGCTTCTCTCAATATGCAGCCCTATAGGTTTCCTTGGCAGCCTGCTGTCACATGACCTGCGTTTACTTAATGGAACATGATTGGCTCTTAAACTTTATGACGCAAATAACGCTAATGCTAATGCGTCTCGCTTCGATTTTCCAACAGTTTCTAACAACATCGTAGCTGTGACTCAACTCACATTTTCAAGAGGTGACTTTTTAGTGGAAATGATATAAACGGTGATTTATTGCATGGTTACTTCATCAATAAACACATTTAGGGTGCAGATAAAGTGCTGAGGTCCACCAAGAGGGTGAGTCTCCAGTTCAGTGTGTGTGTGTGTGTGTGTGTGTTAATGAAGCCCAGATAACTCCCAATGTGTCTCTAGGTGGATCAGCCCCAGAACTTTACTACTGATTACAACATCACTTATTATTTCCTTCAGGGTGTGTGTGTGTGTGTGTGTGTGTGTGTGAGTGTGTGTACTAGCAAGAGCTTTTTCCTGTTCCTCTCTCAGCGGAGCGATTCTGTCGTTATTCATCATTAACAAGACTGTGATACACAAAGCCGCCATTTGTCTCTTCCTCACTGCTTGGGCTGGTAAAGTTCCAGCACATTCTCTTTTATATGATTTGTTAAAACAAGGACAAAAAAACAATTTAGGGAACATTACCTCTTCCAGATGTTAATGAAATGCTGTTGTTGTTGTTTGTTGTTAATATTTTACCTGTGAAGAAGCTTTTCTCTTTATTATGTGAATTTGAAATTTGCTAATTCTTGAAAAAGTACCTCAGAAATGTAAGCTAAATGTTTAGCATATGGTGTTTGCCTGATTATTATTATTATTATTATTATTATTATTATTAATAATAATAATCAGCCAGTCTCGAGTCTGGCGTTGTAGCATTGTAAGTAGCTTTAAGTAGCTAGCAAACAACATTCTTAGAGATCTAGCTTTAATCTTAACATAAGTGAAAAGTCGCCTAGCGTTAATGAGCTTCCTTGGAAAAATAAGAAGCCTAGCTAAATCCTTGCTAGCTAGCTGATGAGAGAAATGTAATACAAGCACTTGCTAACATCCTGTATGTGTAGATGACATTATACAGATGTGTGTTTAAGGCAATAGTAGTAGAAGAAATAAATTAGTAGAAGAGGTTTTAAGGTTTTAAGCTCCTTTCTAACCGGTTCTGCTTTAAGAAAAAAAACAACAAGGAGAGACTGAAGAGAGGAGGCAGATGATGTGCATCACATACTTTTAACATGACTAGTGTGTTGAAACTGGCAGATACAGTGATAAAGAAATGTACCAGAGATGAAATGTGGGACACTGGAGACGTCACTCAGCACTTTTTCAATCTCACTGTTTGTGCTCTTTGTGTTATTTTCCACTACAGGTTATGAGACACACATTTCCTTCCCTATTCATTTTGCTCTTCAAATAATACATTTATCATTCATCACCTTCAGTAAACAGACAGGGTCATGGAGGATTCGGAGTCTACCCCGGGAATACTGGGAGTGTGCAGAAATCCACCCTGGATGAGACACCAGACTATGACGCACTTATTCACACACTTATTCACAACTTAGGGGCAGTCCACCTTTGCCATGTTTTTGCAAGGTTAAAGGATGAACCGGTCAGAAACCCAAAGAGAGATTCCAAAAAGTCAACATTCTGAAGCCAGGATAGAATCAGGAGCTGCGATGCCACCATACAGCTCATTCATTCCCAAGCATAAAGGAAGTCTGTGAGGTTTGCAGAAGGTTGCCTGAAAGCCTTTCAAGGAAAAATTGTAGTAGAAAATGTACTGCATACCAAAAACATGATAAGTTATACCTGATCCATCCTGACGCCCTACTTCTGGTTGGAGTTCTCATCACTTGGAGGCTGCTCACTGCTGCTGAGGTTGGGCAGCCTGGAGATACGTGAGATTGTGTGGATGGTACAGCATAGAAATGATGAAGATGGCATTAGACTGCAATTGGTATGAAGTTATAGAAGGGAAATGACATCACACTTCACCCAGATGAGGATGGGTTCCCTTTTGAGTCTGGTTCCTCTCAAGGTTTCTTTCTCATTACTATCTCAGGGAATACTATTTTGGGACACATCATTGCATGATGGGGGGGCACGGTGGCTTAGTGGTTAGCACGTTTGCCTCACACCTCCAGGGTTGGGGGTTCGATTCCCGCCTCCGCCATGTGTGTGTGGAGTTTGCATGTTCTCCCCGTGCCTCGGGGGTTTCCTCCGGGTACTCCGGTTTCCTCCCCCAGTCCAAAGACATGCATGGTAGGTTGATTGGCATCTCTAAATTGTCCATAGTGTGTGATTGCGTGAGTGAATGAGAGTGTGTGTGTGCCCTGCGATGGGTTGGCACTCCGTCCAGGGTGTATCCTGCCTTGATGCCCTATGACGCCTGAGATAGGCACAGGCTCCCCGTGACCCGAGTGTAGTTTGGATAAGCGGCAGACAATGAATGAATGAATCATTGCATGATGCCTTCCAAGTGAGCTCAGTGGACATTTCGGGGGCTATACATTTTGGGGTTTCTCTTCAGACATGGGATCATTTGTATGATTTGAGAGCCCTTACTTTTCTAGAAATATCTGGAGTCATAAGGAGTCTCTATAACTTACCTTTCGGATCCTAGTCTTTATGTAAAGTTTATGTTAAGTTTTCAGGATGTAGGAAAAGAATGAACCTCTTCACACCTGCCTAGCACTGATTGTTTTCCAATACTATATAAGCAGTTTACAACCACTGAGGACAGTACCACCGGGTAACACTAGTTTCCTAACACCTTGCAGGTAAGCTAATTATTCATAACTTCACTGGAGTACGTACCAACCAAGTATTAATATGACAATTAACTGATTGAGAAAATGTCCATCGATTATGATATTAGTGTTATGGTCAACTTAATGAACTTAAAATATATGTGCATCGTTCTGAGAAAGTGAATGGAGAGACAGAGAGAGAGAGAGAGAGAGAGAGAGAGAGACAATAGGACAGCGATCAGGGTTCAGTAATCAGTATTGCCAGTATTGTTATAACAGCTGTGTTTGTGTGTGTGTGTGTGTGTGTGTGTGTGTGTGTGTGTGTGTGTGTGTGGTTTGTGTGAGAGAGAGAGAAAGAGAGAGCGAGAGAAAGAGAGAGAGTCTAATAGCGCATATATATATATATATATATATATATATATATATACTATAATTAAGCTTTATGCTTGGTGCCTTGTGTGACCTTTGACTTCAAACGTTTCTTATTAAGAGAACGTGCCAGATGAAACACACAGATGTAGTGAGATTGCAGTCATGAGCAATTCAGCTGGAGCTCACTGTTGTTTTTTTGGGAGAACTTCCAGTAAAATCTTGTGATTCAGGGCTGAAGCGCAGTGGAACCATGGAGCTCAGGCTCGCGTTTCACTTGATGGAAATGTGTGTCGCGAGTAATGCGTAGCTGTTTTATAGGTAAAATATGAATCATGAAACTTGGGAAGGAGGTAAATTGTTTTGTTCTCACACAACTTTCTTTGGCTCGTTCTTTCTCTTTTTTCACTCAGCAGATTTCACACTAAATTCCACAACATGCGCTTTCCTGCACTCAAGTTGTAGGTGTTTCACAGATAAACTGTTAGTTGCAATCCCACCGCCTGTTTTTTATTATTCAAAAAAATATAAAAGTTCCTAATAAGGGCATATTTGAAGGCAAAAACCCTTCTCAGAATCCATGAGAAATATTCTTTGTTATTGTACTCTAACCACCGACCATTAGTGTGCATCTTTCTGAACCGGTGCTCAAGCTCAAGTCTTAGTATTGTGCTTAGCATCACTAGACAGGAAGTCCATCCCTCCCAAAACAAAGGGGTGAAACCTTAGACCGCCGTACCCAGGAATAATATTTTTTCACAATGAAGCACTGGCGCAAGTCTACCTCTTGATAGAAGCAATTCTCGTAAACCAGACCACTATTTAAATATATCAGACCTGGAGATTTGAATTTCAGTTATGGGTAGAGACCCGGCATGATTCTGGACCCGGTTCAGCGCTCAAACCTCAAAATCTTGCTTGATTAGCACATCTGGATCAAATCAGCCATATGGGTGGATTCCAGCTGCAGGCCAGTCACTAAAACAACTCGAACCAATCATTTTATCCTTATCAATCTAGATGGTTACTAGGCTGAGCCACCTTATTGTTATTATTATTAATGATTCCCAAATTCCTGAGTAGCTCTAGTGCACTGCACTGGTTTGTGTTTCTTATTTAATACACTCATGTACAAGGCTGATGAGTGTAGCCAGATGTGCTAGCGTAGGAAACTCACTGAAAATGTTTAGGGCTGATCGAAATTGGGAACAATGAAAAATAAGCTCTAGCTAACTTGCCATTGAGATTGATATCTATAAAACTGAATGGGGCCAGAATCCAGCTGATTCTATCCAGATGTGGAAAGCTGGCACCATGTAACTTATATTACCTTTACGTTATAGTGCATTACATTCGTTCATCTGGAGAAGACCTTTATCCAATGCTATGTACAAGTTAGGCACAGCACAGGGAATTTCTTAATTCCCCAGCGGTTCTCTGGCAGACCTGGGACTTGAAGTTTCTCAATGTTCTGTTTACGAGCAAAGGTCATAGGTTGCTTGGTTCCGTACTTTGAAGGCAGCACCACATGGATCCTTCTCAGCAAAGCAATCAGATCTTTTTGTTTGAGTTTCTCCCAATATTGTTAGCCCTTAACCCCTGATTATACATGTGGCTTATCAAGCAATGGCCACCAAACCAGTTATCATGTTGATGCTCATCCTCAGATGATGAATGTCCATCACTCAAATGTTAATAATAGCTTGTCATATTTTATTATGCTGACGACCATTTATCCACTAAAATGGTGTGGATCTAAATAATAAACCAGACACCGTATTGTTATAGTATGTCTATATGTAAGTATAGACATTAGTATGTCACCGTGGTGTGTTGTTGTCCATAAAATTGTGAGCTTGTTTTGCTGTCTATATGGAGTTTCCACATGTCAAAGTGGAAAACTCACAAACTTACTTTGACATCTTATCCAGGTTTGTACCTTTAACCTCACAAAAGCATGCCTGTAGGTGGACTGGCTATGTTAATCGAACCCTCTATTGAATAAAGTGTGTAAAAATTGGTGCCCACTGATGACCTGGCATCCCATCCAGGGTGTATTCCCGTCTCACTCCGAGCGTTCTCGAGGTTTCCCTCTAACTGTTTCTCCAGTTAGATTGTGAAACAGTTAGTTTTTCCCATGAAAAAGTCACACAGTAGCAGCGTAACCACAACGGCATGGTCAACAACTAAACTACCCCCAGTGTTTGTTAACACTTTGGTGCTCTTCCCCTTTCCCGTGGCTGTAAATAGAACCTTCCAAATAGGCTCAGTGAAGCGGTCTGGGCTTAATCATCAAATTTTCTTTTTATTGAACATTTATGCAAACATTTTGTGTTTGTCTTGTGCCATTGGGTTTGTTTTAATGCCTGAGAAATCGTGATAAGATCTCAGGCGCAATCGGGATCATAACCGTATGCGACCACTGTATATGTATGTAGTGTAAGATGAGTGTGTGTAGGTTTTCAGTGTGTTATATCACCAGTGTGTGAACTCGGTACAGAAATTTGCTTGTTTAGGAGGTATGTATTTGTTCAGAGTGTGAAGAGTGTATGTGAATTCTTTTTGTCCATTCTCTCGGACTGTTCTCTCTCCCAAAAAGTCGCATTAATCGTACTTCTGGGGACCCTTTTGTTTTATCTCATGGGGACCCCAGACGTCATGGAACAAAAAAAAAAAACAACCTGAAAAAGCATCAAAATGAGCATAATTAGGAGTCTCATGCTCATTTCGACAATAGTCCATGAGGACTGATTCAGTGTGTACGTGTGTGTGGGTGTGTGTATGTTCATGTATTTATTCCTTTGTGCATACCATAAATAGACTAAATGTCCTCACAAGGATAGGATACAGTCATATATCCTCATAATGTCTTCAAACCCAGTAGAGTGTTTTGGTGTAAGTGAAAAATAAGTTGTGTCCAGCACACGCCTGAGTCTCGACACACACCTAATGATGATGATTAATGCTGTAACGAGGACGGGATGTGAGGACACTCTGTCATAATTGGGAAGTCCTGACAGGAGCCATTAAACACAGTGCACGTGTCATAACACACATCAACAGAGAACTGGGGGAGTGTATTGGGTGAATGGATGAGGAATGTCTTGGAGTAATACAACGGAACAGCATTCGTCTGTTTTGTCCATTGTGCGTAAGTGTGTGTATTTATTATGCTCTCCAGAAAAAACGCTGTCCCTGAAGACCGTTACATGAACTCCAGCATTTTTAGCACTCAAAGCAATTTGTCATGAAATTGTGTGTCCAGTGTCACTGGATTAAGTTATTATTTCCCACAGAGTTGTTCATGGGAAGCCTAAATGATCCAAACATATACTATCACATGCACTCTTTTTAACAGAAGCTCTGTGTGTGTGTGTGTGTGTGTGTGTTGTTTATGAATGGAATTACAGTTATGACAGTATTAAAGTCACTTAATAACTAAAGAGATGTGTAAGTGTTTGGTCATCTTATCCTTTAAATCCTGGCCAGTACTTTTAGATTGTGTCTCATTGTGTACACATTATGATTTTATGATCTCGGTTTGTGACCTGCGTGCAGACACACACACCTCCCACACATACACGCACACACACACACACTGTGACTAACCAGCTACAGAGCTTCCATTCTTCCATGGTACTGAACTTTCCCATTTGTTCATTCTAGTCTCATCCCATTATGATTCCTGATGTGTACATTCCGCATGTGTTTACTTTTCAACCTAATCTTATTGTGTGTGTGTGTTTGTGTGTGAGTGTGAAAGTCTATGAAAGTCTACACCGATGAGAACACGGTTATCCCGGCCTTCCCGGTCTCTGTAGCACTTCCATGTTTGTTTAGCCTGGCCATAGTTTTGAGGTGTTCACTCGCCATGTTCCATCAATAACACACACACACACACACACACACACACACAAATGTCAAGTTATCTCCTCTGCCTCTGAATCCATCCATGTCCAGTTTGAACGCTTCAACCTTCAGGTTTTCTTGCTTGACGTGTTTGCTTCAAGCTGCAATGTGTGTGACACAGCGAGCGCATCGCTCCGTAGGTGTTCAGCTGGGCTGACATCTGAAGTTTAAAGACTATAGTATATGATTTAAATCATTGTCAGCCTCAGTAAACCATTCAGTGATCCATCATGCACTTTAGGTAGGACAGGAAGGGGGAGTGGTCACCCTGGAAGAGACCACACCCACCTTGGATAGATTTGACAAACCCTGAAGCGGATGTGCTACGAGAGCAAAAAGCAACAGTCCTGTAAGATGGGAACAGTAATATGGGTGTCAGTAGCAGGGTCACGGTCAGTGTCATCTTCACACACACACACACACACACACACACACACTGTTAATGATATGTCACAGGAGCAGAGGATGTGTTTACATTCTCTTCATGATACAGGGAATATTTGGGAATCTCCTCCTCCTCCTCTGTCTACATGCCCCCCCTCCTCCTCCTCATTCCCGCACTCTCATCACTCTCATCATGCTCCTCAGCGAGGCCGTGGGAAGATTCCCTTCTGGAAACAAAATTCAAAACACTAAACGAATAAGCAGCATGCAGGTCTCTGGGTAAACCATACACACTGTAGCTATATATATCCTAGCGAGGCCTTATCCCTCTCTCCCCCACCTCTGTCTCACTCTCTCTATCTATCTATCTCCTACTAATAGAATCCCAAAGGTAAGGAGCAGGCCACTGTTTCACATTACCACACTTAACTTCGGCACCAGCTTATTTTTAGGCAATGAGAGGGAGAGCGAGAGACGTACAGGAAATACTAGGATTACAGTAAAGTGTGAAGTGTAAGTGTGTACAACATATATCACTAGGCCAAGACTCCTGGAACCTAAATACCTTACATTGTACAGCTGTCAATACAGCTGTTTTGATCAGTAAATGGATCTGTTTCTTTTAGCTTGATAAATATATGCAAAATGCTAGTTTTTAAAGCTCCTCTGAAAAAAGCTGTGGGGGATCATGGTTTTGGTCATTTAGCTCCCAGGTTCTTGAATTCCTTCTACAACAAAGCCACACATCCTAAAATCTACACTGGCTAATGGAGCTAATGGAGGATAACTAGCTAGCTAACTTTCTGTCATCTCAATTTGCTTACTTCAACATGACAATTAGCTAAATTATACCAAAGATCTTATTGATTTTCCCAGTTTACTGTGTTAATGAACGAAATAATACAGAGGAAATAACACCAACCATCTCATTCAGAGTCAACAAGTTCCTCCATCTTGTAAAGGCAGCTCCTGAATTTGTGTTTTATTCCTCCTGGTGACTTTTTCGCTTTTGTTTTTTCCTCTCACAGCAACACCATTTAGGGTTGCTTTCTGAGCGGTAAGATGGAGACGTGTCTATCACCTGACTGACTGGAGGCATGTAAGCATTCTGAGAGACTTATCGGGTCTCCACCATGTCCACAAGCCTCAAACCTGTGTAGCATCATGTTTATTCAACGTAAGCAAGATTAGATTGCATGTGTAGGTCAAAAGCTTTGGCTTGAATTTCTAGATTGGTGTAAAAAAAAAAAAAAAAAAAAAAAGAAAAACATCCAGTCAGCAGCAGCTATTCAGAAACTTGTTGATGACATGGGAGAACGGCCAGACGAACCACAATCGAGCTGACAGGAAGACTGCGGTTGGCTATGATACGACAAATAACCACTCTTTACACCCGTGTTGAGCTGAAAAGCATCTCTAAGCCTAGAACATGGCGAACCCTGAGGCGGACAGGATGCACTGGACAGCAGGAGACTGGTTTCCAGTCAGTCAGGACCAGGAATCAGAGGTTAGAGTAGGCGCAGGATAGATGATAGTTGATCATTCCAATCAAGTGGGAGAACTTTACAGTTTTTGTGAGTCTGTAGCTTCAGTGTAGCCTCAGATTCTTACACATGGCTCACAAAAGTGGAACCAAGTTCTCAAATGTACGATATAGAGTCCTATTAATTTCACTTCTTTCAACAACATGCTCTTCAAACATTAATAGTAAGGATGATTCCATTAAAACTGACCTATTTGTTACTTTCTATACAAACTGCCTTCTTTTAACTTCAGGTTTCTTACTTCTCTAACGCTTCTTGCTTAAACTGGCCTTTCCACTCCTCTTCATCATGTCCAAACCGGAGCGTCCTGCTTCCCGGACATCTAGCGCCATCACGGCTAGGGCCTCAAAACACTATTCATTATCCGGCTCCGTGTTCTTTATTCTCTTCCCATAAGGAAACTAAAAAAACAAACAATTGTGGTAAGCACTCTATAAAATTAGTTCGCAAGCTATAAATATTGCGTCTTGACCCGACGGAGTCTGTCACACTGGCTACAATAGGCACAAATGGTTCGACTGTCTGAGAGAACAGATTACATGGTGCAGGCGTGAGGTTTAGGCTGAGATCCTTCACTGGGAAGAAATAATGAAAGAAATGTGACAACAGCGTTGAGGCATGACTTCACATCATAAACCCAAATCAATTTATTTATTTATTCAACTTTTAATCCAATTTAACAATTCATCCATTTTCAAGTCATTGCTCACAGGAATTCCAGCAGATTGAGGAAGCGAACAGAGACATGCATGCGGACAAAGGGAACGAGTAAAGAAGACTAGCAAAGCGATATAGGTGGAAGAGAGGAAAGAGAGAGAACTCTGTTTCCAATTACTGAGGGAGAGACGGTGAGATTGGGACAGGAAATGAAGCAATGAAGGAGGAGGAATGCCTGCAGATTCCTCCACACGTTCTCGACTCCCACCTCTCTCCTGCGTTTTGTCAGGAGAAAGGGGGCACGTGGGGGAGGACAGAATGATGTAAAGGATGAAAAAAAGAAAGAAAGAAAGAAAGAACGAGAGAGGTGGGATGGGTCGAGTGCAGACAGCTGGATATTTAACATCATACACAAGCTATGAAGAACCACGCAGAGAGGGAGAGGATGAGGGAAAGTACCAGACTCTGTGTGTGTGTGTGTGTGTGTGTGTATGTGTACACATGTGGGAGGCTGTGTATTTACACAGTGTTTTGGAACGGGCCGTATCTAAAGAGATCTGCAAATCAGCTAAAGGCTTTTATTTCTCTCTCTCTCTCTCTCTCTCTCTCTCTCACACACACACACACACACACACACTCACACACACACACACACACACACACACACACACTAGCAATTACTCAATCTGCACACTCATAATTTCCCGACCTCTATTTATTCAGCTCAATAACACACTCTTGCAATGATCTGCTCCTCAGTTAGCATCCTGCTTAAACACTCACACACACACACACACACACACACACACACACACACACACACACACACACACACACACATCTGACCCTCATTTGTAATATTATTCCGTCTCTGGCTTGGCTGTGATCACATTGTGTGTGTGTGTGTGTGTGTGTGTGTGTGTGTGTGTGTGTGTGTGTGTGTGTGAGAGAGAGAGAGAGAGAGAGAGAGAGAGAAAGAGAAATAAAAGCCTTTAGCTGATTAGCCCGAGTTCCTCGTGCTGCATAAATCTGCTGGATCCCTTCTTTTTACCTGTGACTAAGAAAGCCAGAACTGACGTGAAAACATTCAGGGGAAAAAAAAAAAGTTTTATTGGGTCCAATAAACACGTATTAGCATCCATTTTGGACCAGTACTATGTAAATACAGTAATGGTGCAGCTAGCATGAATGGCTAGCTTTGTTTTCTGTAAGTATTAATTCAGCAGAGCTAGTAAGGAAATAAAGAGCTTTTAAGGAACAATATTAAAAGCAGATGTGTTCATTTCTTACTCGCTGATGGAGCACTGTGTTCTAGGGTTCTACAACTATTTAAGATATCGAGTTACCAATAAGTAGCTTGTTGTGTCCTTGCTACACTGCAAGACTTTTGGTTGGTTAAACGTTCTTGGCTGCCTAAATGGGTTCTACCTGCTGCAGGAAAATGAAGCACTTTTTTTTGTATGGTCCTACGTAAATTAAAGGTTCTCCCAGTAGGCCAAGCTGAAGAACTAGATCTAGATCTGGTAGATCTTGATAGAATCAATTGAAGTTGTGCCCTTTTTGTAAAAAAAAATAAAAATAAATAAAAATAATAATAATAATGGTTCTAAATCGGTTCTACTTGGAACCCTCTCTGATAAGGAAACACTCTGTTGTGTGGTTTCAGACGCCTTTAGGTTTTTAGATTGAACCCTGAAAGCATGGATCCTCCAGGGTTCTTTAGATGGCCAAGAGTTCTTTAGCTTGATATATGGGTTCTACGAAGATTTGAACTCAAAAGCTGGTCATTCTGTCACTTTTAGGAAAAAAGACGGTTCTTTGAAAGATTATAGGCTCTAGCATGGCTATAACTTGTGTTTCCTCGATGACAGAACACTCTGTTGTATGTTTCTACATTGGGTTCTATTGTGAGGTATTGTGACCTTGCAGTGTACCGGTGTTTTTGAAACAGCAGAGCGCATTTGGAAATACCTTGCTTTCCGAAAACTCTTGGGGTTCACAAAAAAAAAAAAAAAAAACGAAACAGGAGACTTTTGTGAAGCAAGCACTATTTTGTTTTGAAAGAAAATGTTCTCGTGGTTTGGCGGGAATCTGCATTGCAATGTTGGTGGGTGAAGCCAAACGTCTTTTTGAAAAGTTCTTAATTCAGCACAGCCATTATAAAGCAATCATCTCATTTCTTCTGAAAGGAGCGAGTCTCCATAACGTAAGCTAAGTCTCCACAGTCCGGCTCCAGGCTTGTGTTTAATTACTCGTCGGTGTGTGTTCGTGTCTCAGAAATGAAGCAGAACATGTCATCATTTGACCCCTGCTGTGGGGTCAAGGTTGCAGGGTCACTGACATGGCTGCATGCTAAATAAAGCTTGACCGCGGTGACCTCTGGGGTAACTACACTGCAGTAATGTCCAAGAGCTGATGTACAATGGCTGGATTGATGAGCCAGGATCGAGCCAGACGAGCTACAGTATTTTTCCTTATTAGTATGAAAATGTCTTGCCATATTCCTCCGAATTGACTCTGATGATTACATTCCTACATGAAACTGAACAGTTTCAGATGTCATGGTGAGTATATCATGACCATAACTGAGTCACATTAACTGCAGAATGAGGAGATCAGCTTCTCTTCTCTTCTCATCTCTCTCTCTCTCTCTTAGTCTCCTAAAATTTACTGAAAAGGAGCTACCACAAATCTTGGTTTGTGATGTTTTTACATTATTACAACGGTTTCTTTCCCTCACTGTTCCTCTCTTAATTCTCAGCCTCCCTCTTTTTCTCTTCTATATACATGGCTCCTGCTTTCTATTCCCCGTTCACTTGTCCGTGACGCCTCAGCAGGGTTCTTGGCACCACGGCTGTTCTTTACGCGCTCAACAAATGATGGATGAGACAGCTTAGTCGACTTTGAGACAGCTTACTCCACTTCCCACCTCACCCCATCCCACTCATTTTGTCCTAATGAGGTGGAGATGATGGCGGGTTTAACACGGCATGAGGCTCGCGTAGAGGGTTCAAGTGAGACCTCCTGGAATTGCTGTATAGAATTGGACCGGATTGGATATTTTTAACGTTCTATGCATTTTGTATTGAGGTAATAACTAGAGCTGCTTTGAATTATTCACATCTAATCTCTGATGTGTATCATGTGTATCATTTTCCAGCCTCGCTGTTTGTTCCCTTTTATCAGATGGACAAAGCGTGACTTAATATTCTGTTCATGAGCCTATTTTTTGGTGGCAGTATTTATCTGCAAGCCGATTTATAGACGTCATGTGCATGCAAAAAAGCCAACAACCCTGAACCAGTCTCAGACCATCTTGCAGTTTCAGAAGCAGTCTCTCAGCTGAGACTGCTGCCTTTATGAGCTGCCTCCATGGGAATGTGGTAGATTAGTGGTTAAAGTTTTAGACCACTGATCGGAAGGTTGTGAGCTCAAATCCCAGGTCTGTCAAACATCCACCTCTGGTCCCCCTGAGCAAGGCCCTTAACCCCCAATTGCTCAGTTAAAAAAATGTAAGCAGATAAGGGCATCTGTGGATAAGGGCATCTGCCAAATGCCATAAATGTAAATGCCTCCACATCTATGGTGCTGACCCTACTGGATCTACTGGCAATGTATTGTTTGATTAACCAATCAATTCCTCCAGCCTTCAAATTACAAAGATGGCCCTCCACTAGTGTGACTTCTTCTTCTCCAGACTGACCTATATACTGTATAGTATTGTGGACTCTTAGGCATCTCCTCACTGTGGGTCACCAATTTCTGCCTGTTCTTTTATTCAGACAATGATGCAACTGGTGGACCTTTTCTGATGAACCTTCTGAGCACACCTGCAATTCATCACCTATTAAATTGGCTCTGCATCAATTGTCTTCTGTCTTTCAGGAACCTCAGGGTATCATTTGACGACTATCAGACCTTCTCCTGGTCTTGTTTATTCACTCTCAGGATGGCCATGTTGTATTTGTATATAACATCTTGTCTAGGCCCTTGCCTTAAACCTGGATTACTGCAACTGCATATTGATTGGAATTCAAAACGGCGCTATGAAACCCACACAGATGGGCTGGTCTTTAACCATCCAGTCTTCTCTTTTGGATCCACTGGATCCAAAAGATCTCATCTGGATCTCATCTGGACCCTGGAACAGTATCTACGTCTACATAAATTTAACTCAATGGCTCATATTTCTCTTTATACCGGTTCTTTAAAGGTATCTCAAGATTCTTAGCTGCACATTTCACAGTTTCTCTAAATGAATGCTCCACGTCCGTTATCTTTTATGTCTACCTTTCGTACTCTCTCGCCTCCAACAAAGCCGAAACCTCAGCAAATTTTTTTAACCTGAAACCAGAGCCAGGATGAAAGTATACCACCCTCAACTCAACCTTTCAAGGAAAACACTTCAACTAGTCCTGCAATCCATCACATCACTGTCAAGATCCATTCCAACATTAGTAATATCCACAGTGTCAGCCAGGAGCTTGACGACTAGCTGGCTTTCATGGACCACATTACTTGTACAAAATAAAATGTGCACAGTATTGTGGGATGGTGAATGGCAAGAATGTGCACTTGGTTTACACAACTTGCACTTGGATTTATGTATAAAGTCTTGTCTCACTGCGTACACATACAGTAGATAAACATGAGTAAAATTCAGCATATAAAATATCACAACTATGCAGTATTTACATTTCCTGTCTCTCTCTCTCTCTCTCTCTCTCTCTCTCTCTCTCTCTCTCTCTCTCTGTCCTTCAGTAATGATATATTTTGTCTCTGTATTGTCGGAAAGCCGTCAGCACGAAAGCTTGGATTGGCATCACGCTGTCAATATTCCCAAGGAATGAAAAAACATTTCATCTGTCCATCATGTGTTTCGTGCCAAAATATTTCACGGTAGTTCTGTTTTCTTTCATTTTGACACAATAGACTCCTTGTTGAGGCTCTCTCCTTTCGCACTTTGTCAGTGTCCCATGCTTTTGGTTGGAAATCTGCTAGAATTTGATTATGAACGTTCAAAAGCAAACGAAAAGACAATTATTTTTTTCCTCTTTTGCCATAAGAGCAACCTCTTCATACTCGTGTCGTTTCTGACCAATGGAAAAGTAAATGGAAACAGGTTCAGCTGAGAGAAAGGTGTAGGAGGGGTCCTGGAAAGTGTGTGTGTGTGTATGTGTGTGTGTGTGTGTTTTGGGAGCCTCAGCAGCACATTCTCAAGTGCACATGAAGCATGACTTAAGACTCCAGCGTTTTGGATTTCATCATCTTAATTAATCACAGGCTCCGGTTTTTCCAACGCCTCCTGCCCACACACACACACACACACACACGTTTTTCAAGTTTTATAAGGACCTTCCCTTAATATAAGAAGTACTGTAGTGACTTACTGCTGTACCAGATCCGAATCTAACCCTGAGCGTAACCCCAGATTTTCTGAGGACCTGGTGATTGTGACCTCAAACTCTACAGTATGAGACCACAGATCTTGTTTAAAAGCTTGCTGTACTGCTGAAGCTTTCCGCTGTTCTGGCAACGTAACTGTTGATTTTTCTTCTAACGAGCCGCAAGTGTTTTATTCCTTACATATGACACTGTTATAGCATTTTGAGGACCTTTAGTCGTTTTGTGGCCTCAAAATGCTATATCAATAGCTAAATACACACACACACACACACACACACACACACACACACACTCGCTCATGCACAAAGACTTGTGTATATGGAATGTGGAAGATAATTGTTACTTGTGTGTTGGTGTGTGGTTGTATATGGAAATTCCTGCAGGTCACGCTTACTGGTCAGAGGTCACATGACATCTCACCCTGACGTGTGTGTGTGTGTGTGTGTGTGTGTGTGTGTGTGTGTGTATTCTTTGGACCATGTCTAGTTCACTCTGGTGTACTAAATACTCATAACACTCATAACACACACACACACTCTCAAACTCACCGCATTCTTGCACTCTCTTTGGAGTCTGTCACTAACAAAACTTTTAAACTATAAATCTCTCTCTCTCTCTCTCTCTCTCTCTCTCTCTCTCTCTCTGTCTCAGCAAAATGGAGAAAAAAAATAGTGACACAGAAATGCAGCCACTGGTCCTGCAACATCATTCACGCTCGAGTAAGAATCTCTGGAATTGATAAATAACCCTCCAGTAACACACTCCTTCAGAAAAGCTTCATAGAGCAACGTTACAACATACACATACACACACACACACTTTTTGACTTACTACACCTTCTCTCTCCATCGTATTGCATTCATCCACATTCAGTTCACTGTAGGATTCAGCATGTAAGGAGTAAACACTTGGGGTTGTGCAGGTGTAGGAAAATAATGATGTGTAACCATATGAGAGACTGCAGGATGGACGGAGAGAGACGGTGAAATGAGACGAGAGACGCTGTTGGTGTTTGTAACTACTGTTGCTGGTGTCACTGGAGCTCAAAGTGACGATGCATGATGCAAGCACACACTCGCCTTTCCAAACACGTGTCTCAGACCAACATGACACCGCTTAGGAATGCGTTTGCGTCACTCATATTGTCGAGCTTTCACGTGCTGTGTGTACAATCTGCTAGCTATCCATCTTGTTTAGCAGCTTTGTTGTCTTGCTAGCTGATGTGGGGTCCAGCTGCGTGTCTCACTCGGTCCAATAGAAGAAAGGACCGGAACACGTTTTACACACCAGATGACTTTTTAAGCACCAGGAAGAGAATACATTAGATCTTTATGAATGGCACATTTAAGGTTTTTGCCTTGGAGTCTCACGTCTTTCTTTGTCTCCGTTCCGAGGCGAAACCACACAGTCCTGCTTTTCATTTCTCTGATTTGCACTCGTTTCCTAAACACTCCTCCGCTGCCCAGGGCTTCTATAAGCGTGTTATTGTTACCTTCTGTAAAACACCCAGCACAATAGATTACAGATGGAGGGATCTGTCATGCTGAGTAGTCAAGGCTGTATCCTATACTGCTGAAGTTCGTGACACTGAACTGAGGGCATGAAGCCTTTATTTTCGCCACACATACATTACAGCACAGTTGAATTCTTTTCTTCTGCATATTCCAACTGAGGAAGTTGGGAGTCAGAGCGCAGGGCCAACTAGGATACAGCACCCATGGAGCGGGGGGGGGGGGGGGGGGGTGAGTTGAGGGCCTTGCCCAATTGCCCAACAATGGAGCTTGGTGGTGCTGTGGCTTGAACCTCGATCCTCTGATCAACAACCCAAAGGCTTAACCTCTTGAGCTACCACTGCCCCACCTGAGCTACCACTGCCCCACCTGAACTACCACTGCCCTGCTTGTGCTACCACTGCCCCCACTTGAGCTACCACTGCCCCACTTAAGCTACCACTGCCCCCACTTGAGCTACCACTGCCCCACTTGAGCTACCACTGCCCCACTGGATGGGAGTTACAGCACATGGGATGTAAATGAGCTTGATTACAGTAGTTAGATGAGTAAGATGTTAATTGTGGGCGGGGTAAAAAAGCGGCTGTGGAGAAATCCACGTGTCTGTCTATAGTTTCAGCATCTGAAAGCGAACGAGGACATTTAGTGACCTTCGTTGGAGACCGCAGGGGGTCCGTTGTTGTTGCTGCTGCTGCTTTTGTTGCTCCAGTAGTTAGTTGCTTAGTTGCTCTAAGATTACCCAAGAAACGATTCATCTTGTGAAAGAAATAGAAAAGAAAGGCTTTTTTTCTTTTCAATTCTGATAGATATTGATGCCAAACCACCTGTAGCCTATAAAGTTGCATTTTTATTTTTTTTTGCATGTTAAAACACTCAGTGAACATGTGTAAATGATTCCTCTCAGTATGTGTGTGAGAATTAACACATCTGGCTCCGTGTTGCTGAACTTCACCCCGTTCCAACACTTGAAATGGTTTCATAATCTGGGCATGGAGAGCGAGACAAGTTCTACAGAGAGAGCGAGAAAAATAAGCCAAGTTTCTATTCACAGATAAAAAGCAGATTAGCTAAAGAAGAAAAGATGTTTGCGCCATTCTTTGCCCCTTACCCTAAAAGTCAAGTGTCAAAAAGCAAGCTATGTTTGATGTGTGAAGCTTTAAAACTAATGAAGCTAGCAAAAGGATTACGGTCTGGTTAAATCCTTTCAAACCTCACTGGCGTGTTAGGGAGTCTTACATAGAGGTCTCATTGTGTTTCGTGACTGAAATCATGCTCAACTTAATCTTTTCTTTTTCCTTTTGAATTTTTTTAACCTATAGAAATAAACTCTGGAAAAGCAACTAGCTGGCTTTGCTAGCATGCTAAAATTTCAAGCAGATAAATGTCACTAACAGCAGTGTTTCATATCAAACTAATAAAAACAGTGCTAATTGATATGCTTGTCAGCACGATAGAATAACAAGTGGTAAAATATTTTAGCACTTTTTTTTCTTTGTAAACCAGCTAATTGCTTATGTTAAAACCAGTGACCATGTTTGCTAGCAAGCTAGAACCTGAGGTAAACGATTCAGTCGTGTTAAAATAGAAGCAGTAGTCGATTTGAGCTAACTCTGAGGTAAATACTGCTCGATGCAAACAAGAAGGTTTGTATTTTGTGTATAACTAAGATCACAAAATCATTGTATTTAGCACAAATCCACACGTTTAGCATGTGCCAGCACTTGAGGAAAAATTGTGTGATTTTATTTATGGCTTCTACAGTAGCTACGGTATGAAAATGCTAAAAAAAAAAAAAAAAAAAAATGCAGTGTTGTAACAATCAGAATGTTTCTAGAAGAGATTGTAAACCATTATTTAAAATGGCTGACATCCTTGTAAAACACTAACTACACATGAATTAGTGTGGCGGACACGTGTGGGTGTGTGTGTGTGTGTGTATGTGCTGTGCAACAATACAACCCCCTCACACACACACTCATAGCCTGAGGCATGTGTTGACTCTCTCTTTATTTGACATGACGTTTGGCCATAAAAAAGGAGCTTTAAACTGCGAGGGAGTGGAGTTTCACTGAGCCTCAGGACGTTTGTACAATTGTGCAATTAATTTTAAAAATACACAAAACATCCTCAATTATTAGCAATTTAAAGGATATTTATGAAAATCTTAAAATCTCCTTAAATCCAACACTGTGTGTGTAGGTGGGAGAGTAAATACACAAGATACAGAACAGAACACTTTGCAAATTTAAGCTAACACCAACGTTATACCTTCAGCAGTAGCTAGCCAACTTTGCTAACAATTCGAGTACATTATTTTATAGCGTAACTAAAACCAGAGTTCGCTAAAAGGACAGGGATTTAGCAACACTGTAAAAATGCTAGCCCAGTCAGCCAGCTAGTGCTTCAGAGCTAACTTTCGTATCATGTAACAGAAATTTTTGAAGTTAAAAAAAAATTACTATTTTTATTTTTATTTTTTTTTAATTATTTTTAGTTTATTACAACCAGCAATCAATGCGTTCATTATATTCAAATCGTTATCTAACAGCAAAGATCACTACTATAAGTAAGCAAGGTGGCTAGCAAGCTAGCTATGACGTAGCTAACACTTTAACTCTTGTTTGCTAAAAAGGAAAAAAGAATAAGCTAATAAAAGTTTCACTGTGAAACTGCTGCATTGTATGAATTAAAACATTCCTAAGGATGTTAGCAAGAAAGATAATATGAAGCGGTTTCTTTTATTGTATCATCAAAACCATTTACTAAGTTTGCTTAAATTAAGACTAGAATCAGGGAAAAGTTAGCTAGTAAAAGTTATATAATAGTTATTAAAAACAGTAAGCAAGATGGTTCAAGCAAACTATGGCCTAACTGGAATAAAGTAGCCAAGTTCACTAAATAAACAATGATGTAAAAGCTAGCTAATAAAAACTATTTTACTGTATAGCTTAAACCAGTAGCTAATGCTGCTAGCAAGCTGAGTGATATTAAGCTAGCTCTTACTGTGTAGTAAAAACAATAGATAAGCTGGCTAAAAAGATGACTAACCTGCGGTAAATAAAGGCTAGGTCATTTTGGATGCATTTGCTATGCAAGTTTACAAAAAACCTGAGGTAATGTGAAGAAAAATCTATCTTAAAAAAAGCCAGATAATTATGTATTTGCTAGCAAGCCAACAGTGTGTACTAAATATGAGAGGAACATGAGGAAAAAGCTAGCTTATGAAAGTTACACTGTGAATCTCTTTCATTGTATAAGGTACACCAGTAGCCAAGGTTGCTAGCTAGCCAGGTGACACTAAGCTAACTCTTAAAAACAGTAGTTAAACCTGCTAAAAAAAGAGAGCTAACATGAGGTAAATAAAGGCTAGGTAATTATGTAGTTACTAAAAAGGAGCGCTTAGCTAAATATGAGGTAAATGCTAGCTAATATTAAATGCATGATCGCTAACCAAATGATCACATTTGTGACTTTCGACGTCCGTCACACATCTGAATCATGTTGCATGTGTATACGGACATGTTTGATAGGACACAACAACATACTCCGTTCCTGAGGGGTCAAAGGTCAGTTTAGAGGTGAGAGGTCAATGGTGTGTGTGTGATTTCAGCTTTGAGTCCATGAGACCACACTGCAGATGTGACGCTGATTTTTTATTTTTGGAACATAGACATGATGACGTTTGGTGTGTGTGTGTGTGTGTGTGTGTGTATGTGTGTGTGTGTGTTAATCCCAATCTGTCCAGAGCTGTCTACTTGTATTAAGACATCACCCTGCTCACTGAACATTCCTGTCGATTATCCTTCTCTCCTTTCATTCTTCCTCTCTTCTTCTTCTCACCTCCTCTTTTTTATGTTCCACACTAATTGTCATATTCCTTTCAACCTTTTTTATTAATTCTCCCTTTTTTTCCTCCTCTCTTTCATTTTCTTTGGCTTCTTTACTGTCCAGAGTGTGTTCTGCTTCTCTCCTCTTTTGCACTCGCTCTTTATCCCTTGCTTTTTCTCTTCTTGTATTTTTTTTTTTTTAAACATTCATCAACATGGGTTTCTCCCAGCTTCTGGAAAAACAAGGTAGTTGGCGGATTGGCAGCTCTAACAGTCATTTCTCTCTCTCACTCTCTCTCTCTATCTCTCTCTCTCTCTCTCTCTCTCTCTCTCTCTCTCTCTCTCTCCTCTCATGCTCTCTCCTCACTCTTTCTCTTTCCCTCTTCTCTCTCTCTCTCTCTCTCTCTCTCTCTCTCTCTCTCTCCTCCCTCTCATGCTCTCTCTCTCACTCTTTCTCTTTCCCTCTCTCTCTCTCTCTCTCTCTCTCTCTCTCTCTCTCTCTCTCTCTCTCTCTCCTCCCTCTCATGCTCTCTCTCTCACTCTTTCTTTTTCCCTCTCTCTCTTTCTCTCTCTCTCTCTCTCTCTCTCTCTCTCTCTCTCTCTCTCTCTTTCTCTCTCTCTCTCTCCTCCCTCTCATGCTCTCTCTCTCACTCTTTCTCTCTCTCTCTCTCTCTCGTATCCTCTCTCTCTCTCTTTCTCCCTCTCCCTCTTCCTCCCCCTCTATCCTTCTCTCTCTCTCTCTCTCCCTCCCTCCATCTTATCTTAAAGTTTTTCCTCCTGCTGTTTGTCATCGGTAATTTACCATTCGCATTATCTAATTCTTCTTAAAATCCAACGAGGCGTTTCGTTTTTATCTTCCTCTTCGGCCGTCTCGCGATCTCTCTGCTGACTTTTCTTTCTCCCTATCTTTCTTTCTTTTCTTCCTCCCTTCCTCTCTCTGTGTGCTGTGTGGACTGGCCGCATATGGATTTTAGGAGGCTGCTGGTTAGTCGTATATCTGCCAGCACTCGGCTTTGTGGGGGACGCAATGTAAGCTATTATCAAACCCAACCATCAGTTTCCAATTGAGCCCCCCTGTCTTCTCCCCCTACCCCTTCCTCCTGCTGCCACCCTCGCCCCCACGCTGTAACTCCCAATAACCCTGCTCTCCTTTTATTAACACCAGCTTTTCGCTAAACAGATCCGAATTTTGCTTACACATTTTCTCCCTCTCCCTTTACACTCCTCCCAAAACCCCAGTAGTCTTCATATATCCAGCAAATGGGAACCGGCTTATGAGCTTTCAGATGCTGGTTTTATGACTTCTATTGAAGTGACAAGTCATGTCGCCTGAAATGACACATGGCTGACCATATGGCTTTTCAGAAGATATGAGGACTCAGCGCTGGCTCATCATCTGAGAAGAAGAAGGACTTTTATTGTCTTTTCTTTTATTCTTTACGTAATTAAACTTGGAAGTGGGAAGTCTGTGCTCAGATTTACACCAACGCTTTTTTCCCCCAGAAGCTAAAAAGTGGGATTTCTACCTGTTTTAAGGCGTGGTCATAATCAGCATTGAAATGAACTGTGATGTCACAATCCACACTGGTGGTTCATATGAAGCTCATATGAAAATAGACACTCGGGGCTTTAAGGATTTGTAGTTTTTCATAAGTATTTCTGTTTTTTACCTAGCCTACTAGTGTTAAATGTTATCATTCCATTGAAACATTCTAGCTAATGAGTTTAGATTAGATAGAACAGAGACATGATACTCTTCACACAGAAACCCAGCAGTCCTGAATCTTATAACAGACAAAGTAAAACAAACAAACAACAAGAAAACTTAAACTCTTCCTCTGTAACTTGTTTTATTGGTTGTTTTTTGTTTTATTCCCCCCATACGCTGAACTAGCAAGCAGCTAACCAAATACTGTTAGCGATAATGATGTATTTACCCCTTCTCATAACACTGAACTCTATGTGTCTTTATGTTTTTGATTAATCTTTAAGCAGATATTTAAAAATGTAAATAAGAGTTACACTATTTAGTGTTGATGATGTGAGCAGCCAGTGCAATACAATGTATGTAGGAAGACTTTCTGAATTTCCATAAAGGGAATTCATTCATTGTCTACCGCTTATCCGATCTACTCTCGGGTCACGGGGAGCCTGTGCCTATCTCAGGCGTCATTGGGCATCAAGGCAGGATACACCCTGGACGGAGTGACAACCCATCGCAGGGCACACACACTCTCATTCACACACTACGGACAATTTAGAGACACCAATCAACCTACAATGCATGTCTTTGGACCGGGGGAGGAAACCCCCAAGGCACGGGGAGAACATGCAAACTCCACACACACACGGCAGAGGCGGGAATCGAACCCCCAACCCTGGAGGTGTGAGGCAAATGTGCTAACCATCAAGCCACCGTGCCCCCTAAAGGGAATTCCCATTTTGGAATTATTGGAACAATAATTGGAATTATTAATCTGAATTCCATTTTCTGTGGTCCAAGGTTCAAGTTACGAGCTTCATGATGGTGACATCATGCGTCACCATCCATTATTTTCCTATAACAGCTTGTCCGACAGTGTCCTCTTTTACCTCAGGTAAGTGAAACTTTTTTTCATTTTTATTTATTAAAAAATGTATTTTATCTATTATTTTCATCCACAGATAGTTACATGTAACTTTGTGTAACGTCTTTAAACAAGTTACATCCTATTATCGCTTGTTATAGCAGCTATAAAAACTCGTTTCCTCACTAGCTTCTCTTTATTAATCTCTTATTATTATCTCTTAATAATTCTCGTTATTTAAGTTAATAAAAGAAAAAAGAAAAGAAAAAGTAGCTTATCGAGTTACAAAAGCTGACGCTGGAGATAAATGTTATTGTTAAACAATTATTTAAAAACTAGTGTGAAAAATGGATCGAACATATTAAAACGTTTCAGGTAGAGAGATTTTAAAATTGAAATGTTGAATAAACTATATTATTTTATTATACTAAAAGTAACATATGGTATTAAACTGTTCTTCAGGTGAAATTAGAGACATTTTTCTGTTAAAAACAAACTAGCGTACTTTTAATTCTACTTATTTAAAGCAACTGTAGAAAAAGTTGAAAATCTGTAACGTAGCTGAAAGATTTATTATTTCTTTCTTTTTTTTTTTTTTAAGTAAATAAATAACAGCTTTCACTGCAGTTGTTTTCAGCGGTATGTTGAAACGTAAAATACCAAGCCTAAAGATTTACTGTTGGTCCTCAAGCTGGAAGAACTTCCACCGTTACTGCGGATGTCTTCACGCAAGTTTTGAGATAAATTAGTACACCATCAAGATGTCAGCTTGGCGAGTCGGTTTTAATGCCGATCCTTTGACCACCCCCGGGACGAAAAGCATATGGTTCGCTTCAGTTTCGGTCCACTGTGGCTTCAACATATCGTGTAACTAACCACTAAATCTACAGTGTCACCTATTGAACATTCCAACATAGTATACTGATTTCTTGTAGCAGAAAATAGTGAAATGAAGACAGTGTTAGCGTAAACTCGGCTCAGCTATCCGAGTGATGTCGGATTCTCAGTTCGGATCAGTCGGAATTTGTTACTCAGTTCATTCGTTTATTCCAACCAGGGGTTTCTATTAAAGACTCTCGTTCTAATGCTCTCTGTAGTAACAACTTACACTGGGACTTGTATAATCGCTGATACGCTGAACGAGCTGTTCATTTATTTAGCATTTCGTCCAAGGAGTCTCCAGTGCCAGTGTTTTTTGTTTTGTTTTGTTTTTTTAAATCTCATTTTTTTTACCAATTAAAAAAAAAAAGAGAGAGAGAAAAGAAAATTGAAGCTGAATCATTAAGGGAACAACAGCTTAACTGATTATGTGATAACAGGCACTAACTTGTTTCAGGGATGTTCCACAACTGTAAATGGATACAAATAAATGAATTAAAACTATTTTAATTGTTATAATTAATAAAAAAAAGAAAGAAAAGAACATCTTTTTCGTCACGGATAGATTTCCAATGTCACACCCTCACGCGTTTTATTCCTTGCGTACACTGACACAGGGACGCCTTGTTCTTAAGCCTGTGTGTAATATTTAAAAAACCGCGACACCTCAAACTGTTAAAATTTGCAGTACTCGGTCATATTTTCACCAAGTATGACCATGTCGTTGTGTGTGTGTGTTTTAAATGACGCTTTGTCATCAGGCTCCAATATGGCCTGATATCTTTCCACAAATTGACCTTAATTCTGCCATTTATTCTGTAAAATGGACACTAATGGCTCCAAGCCTTGCCACAGAGCTCATGGCAGCGGGGGAGAAGAAGGGAGAAAAGCAGAGAAACAACAAGGGAGTGGATGAATGAACAGCAGGAGACTGTGAGTCGTTCCATAATGATCCGTCTTAAAGCAGAATGATGACGAATGAATTAAGGGTTGTTGGGTTTTTTTTTGTTATTTTTTTGCATTGTTGAGTGAAACATACTACTTTCCTACCAGAACTAATCCTTGGCTTTAAAACAGGGACTGAAATCGTCTGTGCATTGCGCAATATTTGAATCCTTCCTGTTCACACAGCAAGGACAAGAAAAACAAAAGTCTTGTAAACTTCCTTACTTTTGTACTAGTGACTCATAGACTGGCTCAGCAGAAATTGTTGTAGGTTATTGCCACATGGTTTGTGAAAGGAAACAACACCATGTTACGGTTCTGCAGCTTAAGCACCGAGCAAATGATTACATCAAGCAAGAACACAGACCAGATGATTTTTTTTTTTTTTTTTTTTTTTTTTTTTTTGCATTTGGATTTACTCAAAAGACGTCTTTTTTTTCTTTTTAAAACACAAACGTGTTTTTAAAGTTAAAAAAACCCAAAACAAAACAGAAAGCGAATGCAAGACAAGCCTCGGGTTTTGCATACACAAAACATTACTGAAAGAAATAATAAACTCCCCAAGTTAAAAAGGGGAACTTGAAAAAGCTTTGCAAATGTTTCAAATAGTTTCGGTCCCTTGCGCTGTGTGAAGCGGCTCCTCTTTCCAGTTTAAATGTTTGGATGTGCCGGGTGCCGGGGCCATCTGCGCAGACTGGGAGGTACTTGTGTAACAAGCAGGAGTGAAGAACGCTCAAATCGACGGAGACTCCAGAGCTGAAAATGCTTTTTCCATCAAGTTCAGATTGATGTGTGCTGTTACTTATTAGGAAAATCTTGGCTGTACTTTCAGGGGAAAAAATGGATTAAGTATTCTAATGGATTTACGATGTTCATAATTTCAGTAGAGAAAGGAAAACTCCACCCTGAAACACATGAGACGTGTTTGTTGTTATATTGTGTTTTAACCATTCTGGTGCTAATTTGCTGGCGGGTGTTGTAGCCTGTAAGAAATTAGTGATTTCATTTGTTGAACTTGCAAACGTTTAACATTAAATAAAATGAAAATTCAAGGTAGAAGTGGTGGACACGGCAAAAAAAACACTGGACTCAGAGCTCCAGAATGCAGTGTAGCTATACGGCTTGGTTAGCTAGCGTGGCATTAGCTATGAGTTAGTAGCAAATCAGGAAGCTGATCTGTCTGAGCAGAGAGCTGGAAACAACACTAAAGCACCGCTGCATCACTCACTTATATGCAAGTGCTAAATCACATTGTATAAGCAGGTGGAGCAGCATTGTGGGTAATTTATGAAGTTGTTCTCTAAAGTAAATGTAAACTAATATGTCTGAAAGAAGTAAACTAAAAAAAAAAAGAAATAAACTTGTTCAGTGTTTCGGGGTGGATTTTTCCTTTACATGTTAGAAACTTCAGCTCCAGACAGACTAGACTAGCTATATACAACATTCACTTGGCTTTGAACCTTTTCACAGTCTGCTGGCAGCAAAGCTTACTCACACACACACCCTCGGGACTAATTTCAAGCAACATGGTCAAATATGCTGAAAGACTCCCAAGTTCCCTTTTTGGTCTTTGTGAGTGTATAATTTCTTATGTTACTTCAAGCAGAGTACCACCTCAGTACTTCTCAGTGTCTCAGTCCTTCAAATGGAGCTTTTGGGGCATTTCTTGTGAAATGGTTCTTCATCATGCGGCAAGCTTAAACTGAGTTAAGTCTAGTTATCATGTAACAGTTGATCGATCGAAGTCCGAGAGAAGTACCGAACAATAAGTGATACACCGCGATAGTATAAAACAGATTCCCAGATTGTGATCTACAATTTGTCAGAAGGTGGACTGCAAACCAGCTTTTCAAGTGCTCCTGATTACAAAGCAAACAATAAAACATACAGGCTCTGCCAACAATGTCTGCAGCTTTGAGATATAAAATGTTAGAAAAATAAAATATCAGCTCAAAAAAGCAGTCAATATTCACATATACAACACAAACTATGCACAAGGGTAAACATTGTTTTTCTTTCACAGCAAAACTCCAAAAGAATATATGAGGGCCAGGGAAGGAAGTGTTTTCGAAGCTGCAGCATGAAGGAATGATGGCCGAACAACCTCTCCATGTTCTCTAATTTAGCCCTTTAGAACGAGTTTTAATCAGTGCATCATTTGTTCAGAAGAGCCGGCATAGGCCTCAAACATATATCTGTGCGTGTTTTTCAAAAGGCGAAAAAGATTCCCTTACAGTCAATGCTGTTGTTCACCATCATATTTCAACATGGTATTGATCCGCTCTGGCATCTGCATACTATGGCAAGCTCTTCCAATAAGGTGGAGAGAAAACAAACTGCAGTCTAAAGGCAGATATGTTAAAAATTCTTCTTCCGGATTCGGGCTCTGGACACGCTCGGGTCATGTTTGTGTCCAACACGGGCATAACTCTGGTGTGTAAACACTGTCCTTTCCAATTAGAGAACAGTGCAGTCGAAGTCGGACATGCAAAAAGGCACTTTTAGAAACAAACAATACCTCAGTTGGCAATTGCACTTTGTTTAAATACTTTGAGACAAGTCACTTTTAACACACATGCGACTGCACTTGTGTTTGCACTTGACCCGCCTGCAGGGGTTAATAGAATGCACCTCTAGGTGCTGGAAATATGTGCAGCATTAAAAATATGATGGTATCCTGTGATCTGTGTTGTTGTTGGATGCAAATTGTTCTTGGATCAACGGGACCTCGTGGTCCATGCCGTTCTGAGATGCTGTCGGGTAAGGCACGATCTCAGCCTGTTTCTGGGGTGATGTTCCATTCTCCAAACCCATCTTCACACCTTCTAATTCAAAAGGGGTTGGTTCACTTAGATCCATATCTGTGGGAGTTTTTGTCCTTTTTCTCCGTAAAACCACTACTACCACTGCGACTAAGGCCACTGCCAACACCGCAGCTACTGCGACCAGTATGGGTACAAGAATGGAGAAAGTTTCAGGTCTATTCACCATGGGTGGCTGAGAGACTCCAGCAGTGTGAGCATTCATGCAGGATCTGACAGCTTCCTCTACAGGCTCATCCAGTGGACTGGCACAAACTAAATATGTGCAGTTGGGCTGTAGTCCTCTCAGTGTGTACTCTGGATAAGAAGAAGGTATATTGAGTTGGAGCGGTCTGCGGTCAGGACCAGACAGGTTGCTATAAGTCAGACGAATTCCACGGATGTTGGGTCGGGACTCTATGTACCTGTGCAGGTCCAGAGAAATTGAGGTGCTCGTTACATGATGGAAGCTAATCTTGTCTGTTTTTACAGAAGGAACTGTCGACACAGTAATTCCCGGGGACAGTAGAGGAGGTTGGGTCTCATCTTGGTTTTCACAGTACGGCCCTGATGTACCCAGAGGGCACAGACAATTTACTTGGCCCTTTTGGTAAAACTTGCATGTACCACCATTCAGGCATATGTCTGGGGGGCACATACGCTCCTCATATTCCTCGCTACTTCTGGGAGAGGCAGAAGCCTCAGGGGGCACAGGCTGGTGTTGTTCAGTTGGTAGCTTCTCAGTGGGGACAAATGGAGGGACATTTAGGGTGATATGTGGAGCAGTTGTAACCTCTGGAGTATTATGCATGCTGTTGCTGCTAGTAAGTACCTCAGAGAGTACAGTGATGGTGGCAGGGCAGCCAAAGTCTTTGTGTTCTAGCTCAGAAAGCGTCTTGCCTGCATTTATGAGAGGGAAGTGACAGCGTGTCTCCTCACTCCGCCCAAGTTCCACATTTGAATCCTTCATCCAGTTGGGAAACCAGGACAGTGAACAAACACAGTTGAAAGGGTTCTGTGCTGCTGTTAGATGATGTAGCTTGGGAAACAACTGGAAAAAGTCCACAGGGAATCCCTGCAGGTGAAGGCTACTCAGATCTAGCTCTTGCAATCCTACCAGGCCTCTAAAGTCCTCCTGACGAAGAGGGCCCAGAGGGTTAGCTGCTAGGTTAAGGCGAGTTAGCCCTTTTGCAGATATTAATGCAGGTGGCATTCCTACTAGTTTGTTCTGAGATATATCTAGATCATGAAGATTTCCCAGGCTTCTCAGTAATCCTTCATCCAAAGTGGTCAGCCCCAGCCCAGCCAACTTTAGTGACTCTAAGTGGGGTGTCTGCAGGTCACCAGGCCCAGGTGCAGGAATACTGTTGAAGCTCAGGTCAAGCAACAGAAGTTTGGGTAGATGCAGGGAGGGAAGTACACTGATCTTGTTCCCCTGAAGCTTCAGCTCCAACAGGTTCACCAATCCCTTAAATGCAGCTGGGTGAATGCTCTGGATGCGATTGTTGTGGATATACAATCTTTCTAGGTTCACCAACCCATTAAAACTGTCTTTAGAGATCTGAGTTATTTTGTTTGAAGAAAGGTCGAGGTTGTGCAGGGAGGTAAGAGAGCCAAAAACCCTGTCGGGAATCACTGATAGTTCATTCTGGCTAAGGTCCAGCAATTTCAGATCAACCAGACCAAGGAAGTCCTGCTCTTTGAGGAAGTTAATTCCATTCTGAAACACATATAGGCTGTGTGTGGAGGCAGGAAGGTTGAAGGGCATGGTGGAAGCACGTCGCTGTATGCAGAAGATGGTGACCTCTGGGTTACTGCAGGTGCAGTGCTGGGGACATGAGCTGCAGAACGACACTGGTATTAGCAGTAGGGGGAGCAGTACAAGTTGCCATATTTGGGCCCACAGCTGCATCGTCACTGTCCTGCAATACCACTGTCCTGGAAAATAAGCAAAGTACAAAAAATGAGTTTATTATTGCTCCAGATGCAGTCAGAGAAGAACTAAACCAAAAGGGCAAATATTCAATGTTTTTGAGAGTTAATGTTAGTGGTGTCGATGTACTGAAGCCAACACTGCCTTATGGTCTGACTTTTTCTTCAGGTTTTGTCGAAGGCAGTGCTCTTCCACCAGAGCGCTCTTACTAGCTCTAGGACTATTTTAATGATGGTAATACTGCTGACTTGCCCAGGGTAGCACAAACTGATTCCACTGTTTGTTTACACAAGTCAACAGTCAAGGCTTAGATTCTTGGCACTGAGAGAGGATTCAAAGTGGCCCACCCACCGTCTCACCCTCAAAACACATGTAACTAGGCTTCATAATGACAGGAGAGGCATGGATGAATAAACCTAGTTGGCGGTGGAGGATGACCGTCATTCTACCTCCACAGAAATCTGATCTGCGCTCAAGTACAGATAGACGTAAAGACAAGGCTTGTACAAGAGAGCCTACAGTAGGCTAGAGGTATTTTTCTCCACTGATATGAATAACCCATGTTGAGCTCATCATTTGAAATGCAACAATAAATCAGTTTTGACTTGTGTGGCCAAACCTGAAGAGCAAAGCCGATTTCGCAAATCTCTTGGCAAACTGCCATAAGCTAAATCTACCATGAAAAAGTGTAATGGTATCTGGTACTGTTGCTGATTGGACGCTTTTGTTTAGAGAAAAACAATGCCATGGCTTCACTGCCCTTGGAGTGTGGAGTATCTCTTACATATATATATATATATATATATATATATATATATATATATATATATATATATATATATATATATATATATATATATATACAGGGTGCGATTTGTGGAAAAACCACGGGGGGGGGGGGGTGTTTTGAAAATAAGCTGATATGCTGCTCTGAATTCTCTTCATTTTTCGCTTATTTTGCTAGTTGTATCTTTCACGCTGACATTGACCGTTAGTTGGTGCTTGGTGTCCTAGACGCGGAGCGGGAGTGTTGATAGTTAAAGTCCATTTCTGTTTTTAGCATTGTTTGCGCTAACAGTGTTTCACTTAGATATATTTTTAAAATATTTGAATATTTTATTTTTAGGCATTTTATATAATCTATTTTTGAATAAGCATTAATTACTATGGGGGTGGGGGGTATAAATTTTGTCCCCACCTGGGATAAAAATAAAAAATAATTCAGCAGAGATAGGGATATTTAGACCAGAGGGGGGGAAATCCCCCCCGGCAAATAGCACCCTGTATATATATATATGGGCCAAAGTGCAGCCAAAACAATTACTGCCATCTTTGTAGCTGGTGAAGCACACTTAATCTTCGATCTCTATCACCCACTATGTATTGTTTTGTTGTTATCAGTCTGGATGATGTTAATGTCCTTGCAGTGTTCTGCTTCTTTCCTGATAGTCGTAAATGGTCAAATATCAGCTATAGCCTCTAGCAACTTCATGGAAAAGTCTGACACTAAGAGGGCAAGTGTGTGTGTGTGTGTGTGTGTGTGTGTGTGTGTGTGTGTGTGTGTGTGTGTGTGTGTGTGTTTTTCCAAATGGGAGCTGTCACCCATTTCTTGACTGTTTATTTGGCTAAAATGAATCACATTTCAAAATTATATACAAAAATATATCTGGACTTTGAGTGCATTTTTTTTCCCCTCGTATGCCTTTTAGTCCAGCATTAGCCTGAAGTGTAGCACTTAGGTTCTAAATGCTAATCTTTCTTTGTCTTTCTCTCATTCCTTTGTTCTGAGACACAGTTTTCAATGTCTCCGACCCACCCAGAGCACTGCTGTTTGACAAGCGGGCCACAGGCCAAGTCTGCCTCCGCAGCGTACACTGGCAGCGAGACAGGAACTAAACCTGCTTCAATAACATACTTAAGCCACCCTCAAGATCTCTCCCTTTCGTTCCCTCTCTCTTCGTCTCTCTTTGCTTTCTTCTCTCTCATAAACCCAGATCCCACTGGCGCAGCAGGAATTTTGCAATAACCCTAAAAATCTGTCTTCAGCAGGAAGGAGAAACAGGGCCCTCTGGGTAAAACAAGGACTCTCTCTTTTTTTGGTCTCCACACCCTACACCAAACTATTGCCATTTTCATAAGCAGCTGTTCTTAATTTGTTACAAAAGACCACATTATTTCTGTATGTAAGCCTGAAGGTTAGTTTTAATTACCAAACAAATAAATCATTGTTCCGCTCTTTAGTGTGAGATGACTAAGGTGCAGGTTCTCTCGGATAACCACGTCACTACCTAGCCTGTGGTTAATTCTAATCCGTACGCAACTCTCTCTTGCTTGGTCTTAAACACATGAAGGTATACACATGAAGGTTTTATTCACACTCCGTTCTCGAGGCATTCCAACAATGCAGCACACCTTCGATGGCATGCTGCAATGTTCTCAGGAATGAATCTGGCTTTTACCAAGGCACCACTGTGTGGCCTTGTAAGGCAGCATCCTGACAGACCAGGCTCTTCCTGGTAGAGTTTGGACTGAACCTTCTGTTGTGTTTCATAGGCTGGATAATCCCCTTCATACCAGGAATGGACATGCAACCTAAGCAAAGCTTTGGGTAAGCTTTGCTTCCCCAGACCTCTTCTTGAGGCAGTAAGAATTATGGCGGGGGTTTTTTTGTTACAAAAAACATAGTCCAGCATTGATAAAAAAAAAAAGTCTGGGTAAGTAAAACTCTCAAATGATATTAATTCCTGATTGAAAAACAGGTCTTATGAACAATTTGGCTCTGACAAGATGTATGCAGTTAAAGGTTTAGGGCTCCAGTTGGCTTCAAATGGTACTGATTAGCAGAGCGTATGTGGAAATATAAAAATATAAATAAATAACAACAAGCACTGGCTGAAAATCCAAAGTGCACTTCGTATTGCTCTTGTACAATCTAAATGCTTTGCCAAATGACTCAGTCCTGGGTCAGGTAGTGCTATGGATAGTACTTGGATTGGACACATGGATATGGATTGTACACAGGTGTGTACAAAGTACCAGGTAAACTGTTCCAGGTTGATTCATTTCTATTTCAAAACCAGGCTGTCACCATTCTTCACTTATATCTTCATGTCATTTTTATATTTATAAAATAAATATTATATTTATACATTATTTTCACTATATAGAGAGTGGTATTGTGTTACACCCCTAATATATTGTTTCAGTGTTTGTCGTCACTTTCTTAATACTATCCATCAACATCAAAGGTTTGAATGAACTGGTTCGGTTGATCCACTCTATGCATCATGTTAGTGTAGTGATTGAGGCTTGGGACAGACATCTAAAATAACTGGCAAACAGCAACACACACACACGCAAACAAGTTAACCCCATTTAAACACATAAGTGGATGAGTAGGCTTTCCTATATGGCCCAAGGCTGCATGTGTGTGTGTGTGTGTGTGTCCACATCAAACACTCTTTTCATCTCTCCCTCTCTCAAACACATATACCTGGATCAGGTTCCTAAGTGTGTGTTTGTGTGAGTGAGTGAGTGAGTGAGTGAGTGAGTGAAATGTAACCTCTAAGATACAACTCACATCACAAACATCTATCTATCTATCTATCTATCTGTCTGTCTGTCTGTCTGTCTGTCTGTCTGTCTGTCTGTCTGTCTGTCTGTCTGCCTGTCCATAGACTGCATTATAACTCATTTAACTGACTCAGGTCTTGGCTTGGCTCAAGGAAGAGTCAGCAAAATAATTCTAATACTTTTTTTTTTGTTTTTCGGTTTCCCT
Organism: Hemibagrus guttatus; assembly: GCA_033459395.1. NCBI lineage: Eukaryota > Metazoa > Chordata > Actinopteri > Siluriformes > Bagridae > Hemibagrus > Hemibagrus guttatus. Next base: position 2,957,165 of record JAUCMX010000026.1, on the reverse strand, counting down.
CTCTCTCCGTCACTGCAGATCTCATCACACACTCAATAGAGTCAGCACTTCACGTCTAACAGTCAGCATTTAGATAAGACACAGTCTAGCACGCTGAGTGATGCACTCCGGTTTAGTTCCTATAGATCTCTCTCTCTTTCACTCAATTATAATCGACCTTATCTTCAGTAACTAAACAAAAACCTTTTGGCTCTTTTTTTAGTACCATCACACATCCTGGCTGATTATTGCCTGGTTTACGCCCTTCAATACTTTAGCCAGTAGGGATTGGGATATATATATATATATATATATATATATATATATATATATATATATATATATATATATATATATATATATATATATATATATGTATGTATATAGATAGTGTGTGTGTGTGTGTGTGTGTCAGTGTGATGGCTGTGCGCACACATAAGGAGTGTGTGTGGTAACACCTCCAAGTATTAAGGACGATTAGACACAATGAAGTGCATTGTGAGGCGACACACTTCTCTCCACCCTGCCTACTTACTGGACATAAACACACATGCCTCAGTGTTCAAACATTCTATTACCGTCGAACTTTTCTTTCTTTTTGTTGTCCTTCTTTAAGACCTTCTCTTTGTTTTCTAGCTATTAAGTTATTTCTGAGCTATTATTGATAGATATTCAGATAGCAGCAGACACACACACAAACACAACACACTAATAAGAGCACATAGATGTAGAAATAGTTATTTTTATTTTCTGGTTGGTTGACTTCCTCTCATGACTCAGAAGTGTTTATCTGCATGCCTGCACAAGCCACTTACTATTTTACTCTATAGGAATTTTGCCCCAGGTCAAATCTAATTGATGACCCCAGCACTAAAATATGTAGAGACAATTGAGTAATTCCTGATCATGAAGTCTATAGCTGTCTTGGCTCAGTAGTTTTGTCTGGTGAACTTCACGTGAGATGAGATGTTGAAAAACAACGAGTGTTCAAAACAATATATATACACAGCCATAGTAACGAGAAGGGGGTAATGAGACTCCTACCCCTTTCATCCTAAGGTCCACAGACTCCTACTCCTGTTATCCCAAGGTCCACAATCTCTTACACCTGTAGCCTAAGGTCCACAGTCTCCTACTACGTTATTCAAAGGTCCACAGACTACTACCCCCTCATCGAAAGGTCCACAGACTACAACCCTGCCATCATAATGTCCACAGACTACTACCCCTGTCATCCCAAGGCCCACAGATTACTAACCCATCATTGAAAGGTCCACAGACTACTACCCTCTCATTGAAAGGTCTGCAGATTACTACCCCATCATTGAAAGGTCCACAGACTACGACCCCGTCATCGAAAGGTCCACAGATTACTACCCCATCATCAAAAGGTCCACAGACTCCTACCCTCTCATCGAAATGTCCACAGATTACTACCCCATCATTGAAAGGTCCACAGACTACTACCCTCTCATCGAAAGGTCTGCAGATTACTACCCCATCATTGAAAGGTCCACAGACTATGACCCCATCATTGAAAGGTCCACAGATTACTACCCCATCAACAAAAGGTCCACAGACTACTACCATCTCATCGAAATGTCCACAGATTACTACCCCATCATTGAAAGGTCCACAGACTACGACCCCGTCTTTCAAAGGTCCACAGATTAATACCCCATCATCAAAAGGTCCACAGACTACTACCCCCTCATCGAAAGGTCCACAGACTACAACCCTGCCATCATAATGTCCACAGACTACAACCCTGCCATCATAATGTCCACAGACTACTACCCTTGTCATCCCAAGGTCCACAGATTACTACCCCATCATTGAAAGGTCCACAGACTACTACCCACTCATCGAAAGGTCTGCAGATTACTACCCCATCGTTGAAAGGTCCACAGACTACGACCCCGTCATCGAAAGGTCCACAGATTACTACCCCATCATTGAAAGGTCCACAGACTACTACCCTCTCATTGAAAGGTCTGCAGATTACTACCCCATCATTGAAAGGTCCACAGACTACGACCCCGTCATTCAAAGGTCCACAGATTAATACCCCATCATCAAAAGGTCCACAGACTACTACCCCCTCATCGAAAGGTCCACAGACTACAACCCTGCCATCATAATGTCCACAGACTACAACCCTGCCATCATAATGTCCACAGACTACTACCCTTGTCATCCCAAGGTCCACAGATTACTACCCCATCATTGAAAGGTCCACAGACTACTACCCACTCATCGAAAGGTCTGCAGATTACTACCCCATCGTTGAAAGGTCCACAGACTACGACCCCGTCATCGAAAGGTCCACAGATTACTACCCCATCATTGAAAGGTCCACAGACTACTACCCTCTCATTGAAAGGTCTGCAGATTACTACCCCATCATTGAAAGGTCCACAGACTACGACCCCATCATTGAAAGGTCCACAGATTACTACCCCATCATTGAAAGGTCCACAGACTACTACCCCATCATTGAAAGGTCCACAGACTCCTACCTCAGTCATCCTCAGGTCTGCAGACTCCTACCCCATTATTAAAAGGCCCACAGACTCCTACCCCTGTCATCCAGAGGCCCACAGACTCCTACCCCTTGTAGAAGATCCTGCTCCTTTACTCCTGATGTCATCTCACGTCACTCAAACCCCTGCTCCTGTCCTGGAGACTACAGTCCCTTCCTCCAGTGATTCCAGTTATAACTTGTATATTAGTATGTTTATCTGTGCCCATTAACTGATACTTATAATTGAGCTCTCTCAGAGTCTAGATCTCGATGGATTTCAAGAGAAGGGTCGGCTCTTCTCTCACCGAGTCTTGATTTCTTCCTAAACGCTTTCCTGCTTAGGTGTGTCATCATAGGGAGTTTTTCCTTGCCCCTGCAGCACTTGCTGATAGTTGAGGCAGTGATGTAAAGTTGCGTTGAGAAAAGTGTATTTTGAAAAGCACTATAAAAACTCTCGTTTACATGTTCTTTCAGTTTTACCACCTTTCATCACTTGAACGTTTACAGCAAATACGTCTCCTCTGGCATCGCTTGGACTATGGGAGCCAAATAGGAGCAGAGGTACAAAGTGCAAATTGTAATGCTCACATCCAGCATTTTGTACAAACATTTACAAGCTTATAACACTCTGAAGTGCTGAAGCTCTGGGGTGTGTGTGTGTGCCCCAGATTTTAGACATCAATAAGAACCTGAACGTGGCTGTTTGTTTAACCTGTATCAGTATTAAGTGGTATGAACTTTTAATAAAAGGATGTTCTTAGCATTTTAGCATGCTTGGCTTGTTGATAAGGTTTATGTCAGAGAGACTCTTATATGATATAAATGTGGATTAGTAATGATGTTTGGAAGCCAGGGGCAAGGTTTTACATGCCCAAGTGTCTGAACTGCAGAGTTCAATCCACAAACCACACTTCGCTGGGGGAAGAGGAAAAGGTTTGATGTGTGAAGACAGAATGATGGGCAAGCTGAAACACACTCTTACCCTCCAGGCAGACACCCCTCCTGGGCCTCCTCTCTCCTGCCCTGGTGCACTTTAATATCAGACCTCGCGTCAGTTTGCTCAGCTGTTTCTTTCTTATTGTGTATGTTTTATTTGACACTGAGTTTGGTGATGTTCGATCGTCTGTAATATTTGACACTACTTCAGAACCAATACATCGTCTCACACACACACACACACACACACACATGCAATATTATTTATCTTGACTTGTACTGCATTATAACTAACTAATGTTAACATTAACCATCATGGGGACATTTAGGATAAAAAGTTGAATGCATGCCACACACACATACACACACACACAATCTTTGTGGTCTAATGTCACTTATACTCAAAGTTGATTTGTCTGAAAGGGTGTTTTAAGAAAGTTGTCTGCACACACACACAATATGTGGCATAGATACTTATTTTTGTGTGTGTGTGTGTGTGTGTGTGTGTGTGTGTGTAAGAGAGAGAGAGATCATTAATCCTCATAACCGATGAGGCAAAACGAGTAAGAACAAAACAAAAAGGCAACTGGCATTGTGAGTACACAAGTGTGTGTGTGTGTGTGTGTGTGTGTGTGTGTGTGTGTGTATGCACGTGTATGTGCACGTGTGTGTACATGTGTAAGGTGCTGACACAAGGAGCCGCCACTATCAGTGTCTTTAGAGTAACTTCAATTGAAGGAAACTCGAACACAATGTGGTGTTTGTTGAGTTTCTGTGCTCCACTGACAAGGAATAGGGAGTGTGTGTGTGTGTGTGTGTGTGTGTGTGTGTGTGTGTGTGTGTGTGTGTGTGTGTGTGTGCGTGTGCACGCGTGTGTGTTGCCTCTGGCCTCTTTATCTGAGTTGCTGATCTCTGAAGAGGAGATCTGTTTCTCATTCAGAATGTGTGGTGTTGAATGATTTTGCCCATGTCTCAATTTGTGTGTGTGTTTTTGTGTGTATTGCTGCTTTACACACACACACGCAGAAACAAAGATCATGACAAAGAACTCCTTGTGTCCTTAACCATTGATAATTTTACTAGCATAATCACATCAACAATATCAAACTTAGCTCTAGACGCTAGTTTTTTGTTTTTTTTTAAACAAGAAGTTATTTGTTAGATAGTAGATAGTGTCTACAGACAAGATTTCTAGATCGGTTGAATGAGGAAGAGGTTTAAAAAGTCCTAAAAACACAACATTCCTAGTTATCCTTTAAGTTATAAACTAGCTAGCATGTAGCCTTCTACAAGGACAAAGTAGCAGGGTAGAAACAGTAAAAAAAAAAAAAAAAAATGACATTTTTCCTCAGAAGTGTTGATAAATCACTAGGAAAAAAGGGATTGGGATTACGCTTAGCGACAAACCGCTAACGGGACTTCTGTGTGACACAAAGAGTCAACAGTGTGTCAGAAAATTTTGACTTCTGAAGCTGTGATCGCCACAAGAGTGGGCTGATTGTGGAAGGGTTTGCTAAACAAAGATTTAGTAGTGCTGGAGAACTGAATTACCTGAGAGACTGGTTGTGTCGCACCTCATAACGTGACTGAAATGCGGTGGATAGCTAATGGATGATTAGCTTTTGGTCAACCTATAAAAAAAAGCCTTACTCACCCAAATCATTGTGAATACACCTAAAACACACACACACTTACACACACTTATATACAATGAGTCACTCTTTCTGCCCGCTGCACATTTTGGTTTGGCGTCTTCACTCAGACGCTAAATAAATCTTTCTCTGTGTTTTTTTGGTCAAAGACGCTGTTAGCCGAGTCGTGTTATTATTCCAAACGCTTTATTATCTTCTGCTAGACAAATCAACGAGCTTTGTAGCCTTGGAGCTGAGATTAAAACGATGTGAATTACAGTCTCACGGTGATTCTTTCATTTTTACCAGGAGAAGGTAGGGCAATATGCAATGACGACGACAATTATCCTGAAGCTATGCTAACGCTATACTCCTCTGGACCTGAGAGTGGATGATATAAACGTGCTTTCGGCAGGGAAACATGGCCTGGAGGTCAGTTGTTGTTTTGTTGGCGTTACAGCATGTAGAACGTCGTATGCTGCCATTCGCCGGTAATCCATTAGTAATGTCTTAATTTAGGAGAGGAAGTCATAAATCTGAAATGTGAGGGAGTGAGTGGTCAAGGCATGTACTGTAATTGTGTGTGTGTGTGTGTGTGTGTGTGTGTGTGTGTGTGTGTGTGTGTGTGTATGTACACTTCTGTTTCCTTTGGCTCTGTTCCTTTTCTTAATTCTGCCAGTGTGCATGCCTCCCAAATTCCTATGGGAGGTTATTACAAGTGCATACACACACACACACACACACACACACACACACACAGTGGCATCAAATGAGCGCGTGACTCAGGGGTATTGAGATTACAGCAGCGAAGGAAATTATTTGCCCAAACCTTTTTTTTTTTTCTTTTAGCTCACTCGCCACCATGGTGAACATGTAGTAATGCATTTTTTTTAATTATCTATATGCACACTATATTGCCAAAAGTTTTGGGACACTCCTCCAAATCACTGAACAGCATACCAAGACATTTTGGACAATTTCATGCTCTCAACGTTATGGGAACAGTTTGGGGATGACCCCTTCCTATTCCAACATGACTGCACACCAGTGCACAAAGCAAGGTCCATAAAGACATGGATGAACGAGTTTGGTGTGGAGGAACTTGACTGGCCTGCACAGAGTCCTGACCTCAACTAGAACACCTTTGGGATGAATTAGAGTGCAGACTACTAAACTGAACTACGACTAAACTGGAACTAAGGGGCCGAGCCCAACCCCTGAAAAACAACACCTGAATTCAGTGATTTGAATGGGTGTCCAAAAACTTTTGGCAATATAGTGTATTTTCCTCTTATGTCACACTTTATCTTACTATAAGAGGAACAAATCACTGTTTTGGCTTTTTCAACAAAGCTCTGCTACGACTTATGGAACTGTCGCTGTCCTTAACGCCGTCGGTTCTGAATATCAATGTGTCACATAACTAATAATCAGCACATGATCTCTGTTAGCTATGATGTAACAAGATGCATGTGGGAGGTGTGGCTAGGTTGTGACCTAACATGTAGAGATAACCTCAGCGTTTACACTGCTCTGTTTATTCACTCACAGAGTCGCATGGCAGACGTCTGGGGCAGAAATACGAGACAGACGAGACGTTACGGTTATGCGTCACGGATGTATATGTGCAATAGGATTTCAGCGACACTGGTGAAAAAAAGGACAAAAATTCCATGAATTGGAAAAAAATAATAAATATTAAAAAAAAATAATAATAAAAAAAAAAATAAAAAAAAAATAATAATAATAATAAAAAGCTCGAGCGTTTTATTAGCAGTGATATTGCGGTTAGATGAGAACTAGAACCTCCGGGTTCTAACGATATAATGGGGTCACAGATGCCATTCAGCGCTCAGCGCATCAGGATAAGACCAGAAGCGGTCTAACTTACACCTTCATGGCAGCTATATGACACACGAGACGAAAATCCCGGACTCATATTTTTACCGCATGAGCTCACGTTCCCAAACGGGGAAGACTATTTCTTGCTTAACATATGTTTTCATCAAACCGAGCCAGCTGTTAGCTCCAGTGACGGGCAAATTGACGGAGTCTTTATGGGCTAATGATGCTGTTCACTTTAACACACATGCACACACACACGATTATTCCGACCTCCGTTATCCAGTTATTAGCGTCCATGTTTCCTCTGATTCTCCACCATTTAGCTGTCACATTGGCATGACCCGAGCACTTATAAACTGACCCCTGGGATTAGTCCATTCTCGGAGTGGGGGGAGGGGGGGGGGGGTTGTTGGGTTAGAGCCTTCACCTCTGAGTGCCCACTCCAGAGCCCTTAATTAAATCTCTGAGACACCGAGTCAGGAATGTTTGCTTTTTTTCCCTTTCAGCTCCTTCTCCTCCCTTATCCCTCCGTTCTTGTCTTTACTTTTCTCATACGCTCTTCCTTCAATAGGGGCCCTCGAGTCAACTTTCTCTCGAATGGACCGGAGCTTTTATGGATCTTTGTTTGTTTTTTTTTTGTTTACATTCCAGTGCAGAACAATTCCTAATATTCACGTTTAGGTTGAAAAGTCAGAACAGGACAGATGAAGACTCAGGATTTTATTCAACATGGGGGACAAACTGATTTGACACTTCGGGGTGTAAAATGCTGATGTATCCATTCAGAGCAGCTCTATATAGACAGACAACCCTTATATAAAAGCTCAGGATAGAAATCAATGTGTATATATAGAAAATGTGGTCAAATGTGGACCTCGGAAATGTCATGTGTGACCACGACGACCCTATTTACATGGCTTCACTTGATGTTACACATTTTACTGAGAACATCTCTAGGTCACTCTTGGGACTTGATTAAAAAACAAACAAAAGAAAACCAAAAAAAACAAACAAACTGCACCTTCACCTCCTTACACGGTCGATTTCATATAAACCTTTTATAATTCATAAACATTTCTTTTATAGCCCTGGTAGCTCAGGAGAATTTATTTACATATGCAGGGTTTACGAGCGCTCACTGCTTAATGTCCCGTGGCTGTAGGCAGTGATGGGAGATTGTGTTCAAAATCACAGGACTGCCAGAAAACCAGTGCCATGCCCCAGAGGAATGACATTTGGCCCTCGAAAGCGCACAAAAAATGAACAAAAAGCAAGATAATTATTTTTGTATTGTTTTCTTCCTTCCTGTATGCAGAATCTAATCTGCACATAAAGTCGAGGAATTCTCAAGTGATCGTCGCTTAAAAAAAAAAAAAAAATCACTAGGTGGTAGTTTCGAGGTTGGAAAAAATCAGGGGGGGGGGGGGGGGAAGCTTTAACGGGTTCAAGCGAATTAATATGAGGGTACGTGTTTGCCCTGTTCTTTAACTCACACTTGTGATGTCATAATAACCCCTGATGCTGTGAATGTGATCACTGAAACTGTATGTTTGCTGCTGAGGTCCAAAATCCCCAGGAGCATCTCTACACATACGACCATTCAGTTAAAAACCAGCAATTGCCAAGGTGAAATTAATTAATTATTAATTAATTAATTAATTGTAGGTTTACATCCCAAATCCTTCATGCAGCTTCCTCTAATGCTCAGCTTAGGATCATAAGAAGATGATGAAGACGTTTATTCGCTGGATGAAGAATGGCACAGGTGAGACTGCGAAGACAGACTATTACTTTCATTTATTTATCCAATTATTGGTTTAATTATTGCCCACGCATGTCCAGTCCCGTTTTCTGCCAGCTTTTTATTTTTAAAGCCAAGTAAACATGTCTCCAGTGAGAAAGACTTACCTTAGACTCTGGAAAAAATGTGCTGCAAGCGCCTTGAAGGAAAGAAGAACGTCTAGTAAAACCTCAGGAGGTGTTGTTCTTCCATTGGATAAATCAGTAAAAAGTATTTTTTGCTGTTGTTGTTGTAAGACTTTCCTCAGTTTCTGTGGGAACTTTCAGTGAGTTCGGAAACTCTGCTGATTTTGTGAATGGAGCCGAGACCGACTGTGCGTAAAGCGCGCTACCGTCCGGAGTAGAAGACAGATGGGCGTGGTTATCGTTCGATGGGCGTGGTTAAACACCAGGGGAGGCGGTTCGAGCGCGTCTCAGCTCGAGTTGAGTTGCCAGATTGTGCCGTTTCACCCTGTAATAGTAAGAGCGGAGCTTTTAAGATTTCAGTTTTAAAATTTTGCTTCTTATAATCCTATAAGTTATTATTATTATTAGTAGTAGATACAGATTCCAATTTAATAGCATTAATTTAAAGTTAATTATTTTCAGTTTCACAATAACTCTATTATGTTATATGTCAAATATCTTAGTAATAGATTTTATGATTTATACAAATGACAGAAAATACAATGACAAAATAAATACAAAATATATATATATAGTTTGTATTTATTTAAAAAAAATATATATATATATATATATATATATATTTTATATATTTTTTTTTTTTTTTTTTTTTTTTTTTTAATAGTTTGTATTTATTTTATGTCATTGTATTTTCTGTCATTTGTATTTTGATGTCTAAATAAAATCTATTACTCAGATATTTATCATGTAACAAAATAGAATTATTGTGAAACTGCAAATAATTAATATTGCAAAAAAAAGGTAAGTGAACCATTTTCAGTTTCCTGGTTTTCTGCTTAAATTGGTCATGAAATTTGATTTGATTTTCACCAAAGTCAAAATAATCAACAAACACAATATCTCTAAGCTGATAAAACACAAACAGTCATGATCTTTCCTGTCTTTATTGCACACAGTCATTAAACACACAAATTGATGGTGGAAAAAGTAAGTGAAACACTAGGCTTCTGGTGTCACTAAATGGCAGTTGGAGTCAGGTGTTAGCAAACCCGGAGTCCAATCAATGAAACAAGAACAAAGATGTGGTTTAGAGCTAAATCGACTCATATACACCCAAACAATGTCGGTGTGCTATTCACAAGCAGCATAAACTAATGTGAGGCATGCCTTGCAAAAAAGAGATCTCAGAAGACCTACGATCAAGAGTTGTTGATATGCATGTAGCTAGAAAGGGTTACAGAGCAATCTCAAAGACTTTACATATTCATCCGTCCACAGTTAGACAAATTATCTATAAATGGAAATGATACTATGGCTACTCTCCATAGTGGAAGTGGGCACCCTGCCAAGATCACTCCAAAGGCACAACGCAGAATGCTCATTGAGGTGAAAGAGAACCCCAGAGTAACAGCTAAAGAGTTAAAGGATTCGTTGAAGCTGGCTAACATCTCCGTTCATGAGTCAACCATACGCAAAACACTGAACAGGAATGGTATCCATGGAAGGACACCACAAAGGAAGCCACTGCTCTCCAAAAAAAAACATTGCAGCATGCTTAAAGTTTGCAAAAATACCACCTGGACACTCCACAACACTACTGGGAAAACGTATTGTGGACAGATGAAGCAAAAATAGAATTGTTTTGGAAGAACATGCAGCGCTATGTATGGCGTAAAAAAGAAAACAGCGTACCAACATGAAAACACCATCCCGACAGTGAAGTATGGTGGAGGGAGCATCAAAGTTTGGGACTGCTTTGCTGCCTCTGGGCCTGGACCACTTGCCATTGTGAAGGGGAAATGAATTCCCAAGTTTATCAGAATATCCTAAAGGATCATCTCAAGGTGGCTGTCTGCAAGCTGAAGCTCAGAAGAAGCTGGGTGATGCAGCAGGATAATACCCCTAAACACAAAAGTAAATGGCTTCAGAGACATAAAATCCACCTTTTGGAGTGGCCCAGTCAAAGCCCAAACCTCAACCCAATAGACATGCTGTGGAATGACCTCAAGAGAGCCATTCACACCAGACGTCCTGAGAAAATGGGTGCGCTAAAGCAGTTCTGTAAGGAAGAATGGTCCAAAATTTCTCCTAGACGTTGTGCAGGTCTAATTCGCAGCTACAGGAAGCACTTACTTGAGGTTATTGCTACCAAAGGTGGATCAACCAGTTATTAAAGCACAGTTTCTTACTTTTTCCACCATCACTTTGTATGTTTAATTAGTGTGTTCAATAAAGACATGAAAGATCATGACTTTTTGTGTTTTATCGGCTTAGAAATATTGTGTTTGTTGATATTTGAGACTTTGGTGAAGACCAGATCACATTTCATGACCAATTTAAGCAGAAAACCAGGAAACTGAAAAAGGTTCACTTACTTTTTCTATAGATAGATAGATAGATAGATAGATAGATAGATAGATAGATAGATAGATAGATAGATAGATAGATAGATAGATAGATAGATAGATAGATAGATAGATAGATAGATAGATAGATAGATAGATAGATAGATAGATAGATAGAATTGGATATAATTGGACACAAAAAAATGTAAAAAGAAAAAAAGAAAAAAAATCGATGATAAAGATATAAATAATAAAGAAATGAATAATAAAGAAAATAACAATTTCACATCCATTACAAAAATCTAATTTTATAATAATAATAACAACATAATCATAATTCTGTCATATCATTTAATTAGGACAAATATTAAATGTACCTAAACGTCTTATATTGCTAATATTGTCTATAATCTTCATCATTACTGTTTGTTATTACAATTATTTGTGATTTAATTATACGATGCTTATTTAGTGACTCATTTATCAGATTGAAATCTTAACCTGGTGGTTTATATTACATTTATATTGTACCATGTTTCCGTTGAATAATAATTCGAGTTGGGGAAAATATTTGTCGACGATAAAAGAAGTCGCCAATCTGGCAACCTTGTGAAGACTGACTGCCCGAGTTTCTGCGGTGGCTCCCGCGTTAGTCGCTGGAGGGCGTCTGTTAGTATTTATATACAAATATCGTTTAACTTCAAATATCCTACTTTGTCACTTATTATTATTATTATTATTATTATTATTATTATTATTATTATTATTATTACTATTGTTGTTGTTTTTGTTGTTGTTTGTATTATAAGTAGTGGTGTTTAAAATCTTCATGCTTAACCTGTTTTAAAATTTATATCATTGTCTCTTATTTTATATTTAATTTCTATTTAGTTTATCTTTCCATTTCAGCATTTTCTATATTTACTCTGTGTGTCTACAGAAACCCGGTTCCGGTTTGCTTCTTCCGGGCGCGGCGACAGGCACGCGGAGCTCTATTTGAGTGCGCGCATACCGGGAACATGACAGAGGACCGGAAACACACCGAACACCACTGACAGCTCCGAAGTACGGGCTGCGTCCTAAATCACAGTCCTCAGAGTGTGACATGTCAAGTCTGAAATAGGTGCTGAGGCAAAGCTGTAGTGCAAACAGAGCACCGGAGTCATTTAGTCATAAATAAATAAATAAACAACCCCCAAAGTTGTTTACTACACACTCCGCACAGAAAAGATTAGCTTCAGCCTCCAAAGATGAATTTACACTTACAAGAAATCTTTGATCACTGAAACCAAAGATGGCTGATGAGGATGATTATTAATCAGAAAATCTCTAGAGGAAACCTGCAGGAATCAGAAACCATGAAACCTCTATATAATGAAACGTGCGCACTCTGAACAAGTACACTCCTGAAGTGTACACTAGGAACAAGTACACTCCATGAAGTGCACACTCTGAACTAGTATACTCCCTGAAGTGCACACTCTGAACAAGTACACTCCCTGAAGTGTACACTAGGAACAAGTACACTCCCTGAAGTGTACACTAGGAACAAGTACACTCCCTGAAGTGCACACTTTGAGCTAGTATACTCCCTGAAGTGTACACTAGGAACAAGTAACCCAACTCCATTTAAGTGCCCACACCCTCCGAACTAGTACACTCCCTGAAGTGTACACTAAAAACAAGTACACTCCCTGAAGTGCACACTCTGAACTAGTATACTCCCTGAAGTGTACACTAGGAGCAAGTACACTCCATGAAGTGCACACTCTGAACAAGTACACTCCCTGAAGTGTACACTAGGAACAAGTACACTCCATGAAGTGCACACTCTGAACAAGTACACTCCCTGAAGTGTACACTAAAAACAAGTACACTCCCTGAAGTGTACACTAAAAACAAGTACACTCCCTGAAGTGTACACTAGGAACAAGTACACTTCCCACTAATATTCCACTAATATTTTAAAGGTAATGGACCAAAAAAATTCTTATTATTTTTACATACTTTTATTTTAAAGAACAGTCTTTTTATGTGAACCATTTTGTACATCATGGAAATTGAAACACTGCTTTTAAGGTGGATTTATACTTCAGCAATTTAGGTAAGTCCTTTCATTCAGGTGAGGAAGGAAGAGAATGGAATTAAAATGGCGGCCCAGAAGAAAAATAGAGGCGATGAATCAGGCTTGAACTTTCTTCTCCTTCTTCCTCGTCAGCACTTCAGATAGAGTGCAGGCCTCTGAGGCAATGAAAGCTGGGATTAGTACGATACCCAGCTCTCATTGTATTGAGTTTGAGAGATATTACACTGTGTGTGTGTGTGTGTGTTCAGTGTGTATGTGTGTGTTCAGTGTGTGTGGGTGTGAGAGCTGGGATTTTACTTTAGCTCCCCATCAAGCTCCTCACTCCTCGAGTTTACACTGGACAATATTTATGAGCCGAAACTGACAATCTCGCCCAAACAATTCTCTCACGTGTAGTTTTAAAGTATAAAGCGGGATTAGGACAAGAATTCCAGTGAGTGTGTGTATACGACATAACCTCTGGCATAATACATATCAAAGGATATCAATAAATCAAATAAATGACAATACAACCAAAAGCATCCAAAAAAAAGTACATAAATGGACACTAGCCTACTATTAGCTTCAGCTAGCAAATTAATGTGAGGTAAGCTAGCCTACTATCAACTATAGCTGGCAAATTAACATGATTTAACCTAGCCTACTATTTGCTAGAGCTAGCAAATGAATGTGATTTAACCTAGCCTACTATTATAAACTATAGCTTGAAAATTAATGTGAGGTAACCTAGCCTACTATTAGCTATAACTAGCAAATGAAAGTGATTTAGTTTACCTCACTAGGTTGTTTTTTTGTATTATTTTGATCATTTAATATTTTAAACCTGAATTTTTATTTATTGATTGAATGATTGATTGATTTATAAATAATTTTACGATTTTATTGTTTATTTATTTATGTTAATTTGTATTATTTAAGACATCATTTCATATTTTAGACCTGAATTTTTAATTATTTATTGTTTTACTGATTGATTGATTGATTTATAAATAATTTTGTGATTTTATTGTTTGTTTATTTATGGGGTTTTTTGTATTATTTTGGTCATCATTTAATATTTTAGACCTGAATATTTATTGATTGATTGATTTATTGATTTATAAATAATTTTATGATTTTATTTTTTATTTATTTTGGGGGTTTTTTTGTATTATTTTGGTCATCATGACCTCAGTCTAGCTGGAAAGATTATCCCAAATATATGTCATATTTTGTGCCACATATATTAAATGAGCAAGAAACACGTGCATATATTGAATACCACATTGCATGACTTTTTCCACCCCTCCCCTCTCTCTCTCTCTCTCTCTCTCTCTCTCTCATATGTTTTCAGCTATGTCCTGACCTTTAGCAGACCTCCCTGCACAGAGGAACTGGCTTTACCCTCATAATCCCTTGCTTCTTCCATTTCCATCCTTCTTTGTTTACTCTCTTACTTTCTCTCAGCTCATGCACGAGTGTGCCAACAACACCAGCAGCCAGCAGCTTGGAACAGGATGTAGACTTTTCGTAAAGTATGAAATGAGCTGAAATTGCCTAGCGGAATTCGGCCTGCAGCCGTGTGTTTGTGTGTGTGTACACGTCCCAAGGGAGCACATGTTTGGACCCAGACCATACACTGGCTACTAAAACCAAGCAAATCAACTCACAAATCTCTCACTCTCGTACAAACACACAAACACGTTTCTTTGTTTTCTCTAAAGTAAGTTTTTTATTCCATTTTTTCCCCATCTGCTGAAAACGTTTGTTTCCACAAGCTATCACTCTCTTACATTTCATTTTCCAGTCAGCAGTAAAGTTTACTGAAAAGCTAGCCCATTAGTAGCCCACTAGCAGATTAGCTGCATTATATGTGAAAAAGAAAATTTTAGATTAAATGAATCTTGGTCAGCCACATTGACTGTTTTATCACGTTAAACATGTCCTGTGTTTGTCTTCTGATTTGTATTGCATTTCAATTAGGATACATTATGTGATGTGACGTTGTTTGCGCATGCGCGGTGGATTATTTACTCGACCCGTTAACGCACACGAAATGGAAAAAAACCGAACCAAGCGAGCGAGTTCTTCTTCTTCTTCTTTCGGCTTTTCCCTTCAGGGGTCGCCACAGCGAATCATCTCTCTCCACCTATCCCTATCTTCTGCATCCTCAACACTTGCACCCACTAGCTTCATATCCTCATTAATTCCATCCATATACCTCCTCTTTGGCCTTCCTCTTTGCCTCCTGCCTGGCAGCCCCATGTCCAACATTCTCCTACCAATATACTCACTGTCCCTCCTCTGAACATGTCCAAACCATCTTAATCTGGCCTCCCTAACTTTGTCCCCCAAACGTCCAACATGACCACTGATGTACTCGTTCCTAATCCTGTCCAATCTTGTCACTCCCAAAGAGAACCTCAACATCTTCAGCTCTGCTACCTCGAGCTCTGACTCCTGTCTCTTCCTCAGTGACACTGTCTCTAAACCATACAGCATGGCCGGTCTCACCACTGTCCTGTACACCTTCCCCTTGATTCTCGCTGATATTTTCTGATCACACAGAACTCCCGACACCTTTCTCCACCCATTCCAACCTGCCTGCACTCGCTTCTTTACCTCTTTCCCACACTCTCCATTACTCTGGACTGTTGACCCCAAGTACTTAAACTCCTGTACCTTCTTCACCTCTTCACCCTGTAACCTTACTGTTCCACTTCCCTCCCTTTCATTCACACACATGTACTCAGTCTTACTACGACTGACCTTCATTCCTCTTCTCTCCAGCGCAAACTTCCACCTCTCCAGGTTTTCCTCCACCTGCTCCCTGCTCTCACTACAGATCACAATGTCATCTGCAAACATCATTGTCCAAGGAGACTCCTGTCTGACCTCCTCTGACAACTGGTCCATCACCATAGCAAACAGGAAGGGGCTCAGAGCCGATCCCTGATGTATTCCCACCTCCACTTTGAACTCCTCTGTCTGACCTACAGCACACCTCACCACTGTCCTGCTCCTCTCATACATGTCCTGCACCACTCTGACATACTTCTCTGCTACTCCTGACTTCCTCATACAGTACCACAGCTCTTCTCTTGGCACCCTGTCATATGCTTTCTCCAAGTCTACAAACACACAGTGCAACTCCTTCTGACCATCCCTATACTTCTCCATCAAAATCCTCAGAGCAAAAATTGCATCCGTTGTGCTCTTTCTGGGCATGAAGCCATACTGCTGCTCACAAATTTCCACTACCTTCCTTAACCTAGCTTCCACTACTCTTTCCCATACCTTCATTGTATGGCTCATCAACTTTATCCCCCTATAGTTGCTGCAACTCTGCACGTCACCCTTATTCTTAAAGATCGGCACTAACACACTTCTTCTCCATTCCTCAGGCATCCTCTCACTCTCTAAAACCCTGTTGAACAAATTAGCTAAAAATTCCACTGCTGCCTCTCCCAGACTCTTCCAGACCTCCACCGGGATGTCATCAGGACCAAGTGCCTTCCCACTTTTCATCCTCTTCAAAGCCTTCCTGACTTCATCCTTTCTAATCTTATCTACTTTCTGTTCCACAGAGTTCACCCCTTCTACTCTTTTTTCCCTCTCATTTTCCTCATTCATCAGCTCCTCAAAGTATTCCTTCCATCTCCTCTGTACACTCTCCTCACTTGTGAGCACCCTTCCATCTCTATCCTTAATAACTCTAACTTGCTGCACATCCTTCCCATCTCGATCCCTCTGCCTAGCTAACCTGTACAAGTCCTTCTCTCCTTCTCTAGTGTCTAACCTAGTGTACAACTCTTCATATGCCTTCTGCTTGGCCTTAGACACCTCCCTCTTCACTCTGCGCTGTAACTCCTTGTATTCCTGTCTATTCTCTTCAGTCCTGTCCATGTCCCACTTCTTCTTGGCTAACCTCTTCCTCTGGATACTATCCTGAACTTCCTCATTCCACCACCAAGTCTCCTTATCTTCTTTCCTCCTTCCAGATGACACACCCAGCACCTTTCTCCCTGTCTCCCTGATCACTTCTGCTGTAGTTTCCCAGTCATCTGGCAGCAATACCTGACCACCCAGAGCCTGCCTCAACTTCTGTCTAAATTCCTCACAACATTCCTCCTTTTTCAGCTTCCACCATTTGGGTTTTTCTTCTCTATCTTTGACCTCTTCGTCTTACAGACCATCAAAGTCATCCTACACACCACCATCCTATGCTGTCTGGCTACACTCTCTCCCACTACCACTTTACAGTCACTAATCTCTTTCAGATTGCCTCTTCTACATAGGATGTAGTCTACCTGTATTCTCCTACCTCCACTCTTGTAAGTCACTCTATGCTCCTCCCTCTTCTGAAAATAAGTGTTAACCACACCCATGTCCATCCTCTTAGCAAAGTCCACTACCATCTGTCCTTCAAGGTTCCTTTCCTTAACTCCAAACTTGCCCATCACCTCCTCATCACCTGTGTTCCCCTCGCCAACATGTCCATTAAAATCCGCTCCTATCTCCACTCTCTCACCCGTGGGAATACTCTCCATCACCTCATCTAATTCACTCCAGAATCTCTCTTTCTCCTCTAACTCACAACCTACCTGTGGGGCATAACCACTAACAACATTCAACATCACCCCTTCAATCTCTAACTTTAGACTCATCACCCTGTCTGACACTCTTTTCACCTCCAGAACATTCCTCACAAACTCCTCCTTCAGGACCACACCTACCCCATTTCTCTTACTATCCACACCATAATAAAACAGCTTGAATCCTGCTCCTATACTACGAGCCTTGCTACCCTTCCACCTGGTCTCCTGTACACACAGTATATCCACCTTCCTTCTCTCCATCATATCAGCCAGCTCTCTACCTTTCCCTGTCATAGTACCAACATTCAGAGTTCCTATTCTCAGTCCTACACTCTTACCTTTCCTCTTCTCTCTCTGTCTGCGCACTCTCCTCCCTCCTCTACTTCTTCGACCAACAGTAGCCCAATTTCCACCGGCGCCCTGTAGGTCAACGGCGCCGATGGCGGTCATTGTTAACCCGGGCCTCGACCGATCCGGTATGAAATTCGTACTGACGATTCGCATGTTTAAATTTGGCAATGTTTTACGCCGGATGCCCTTCCTGACGCAACCCTCTCTATTTATCCGGGCTTGGGACCGGCAAAGAAGTCACTGGACTGTGACCCCCATGGCTAGATTAAGCGAGCGAGTTCATTGGTCGATAATTAAGGACTTTGTCGCAGAATGCCAGTTTTCCCAATTAAGCTCCAATTAACCACCAGTTAGGTGTCGAGTTGCATTTTGACGGGTGGCGTTTAGAAAGAAAGAAAGAAAGAAAGAAAGAAAGAAAGAAAGAAAGAAAGAAAGAAGGAAAGAAAATGAAGTTTTTAATTAGTATTGGCCAGTATTGATCCATTTCAGATATAAACAGAAACGAGAAAGACTGCGCAAAACCCTTAAATCACGCAATCTGTTAATCTGCCCAATTCTTGTTTTCATTTTTCACTCTGAGCGCCGCCATGTTGAATTGACGTCACGGATTCGCCACTTGGAGAAGCTTGTGTTCGAGGAACTCCACCATTTCGAGTAGGAATTATGATTTGGAGAGTCGTCCAGAATAATTTTACTCACTTAGACATAAATGAAACATAACCCTATCATAGTACAATAATGTCAGAAGGAGCAAATAGTGGATTTGGGATGTATTTTTGGGGAAAAGAAAAGAAAATTCGCAGTCCTGGAACCTCTTTAGCACTGTTAGCATCGATTAACTGGTGAGGTGCACTGGTATGTTCATATACCTGTTGGTGTGGTTTGTTTTAACTGGCCTCATGTAGTAGTAGTAAGTTAATTAGCACTTAGGTTGTGTAATATAAATCAGTATCTTGTGTTACTTTTTAGACTCAGTTCAGTATGTCTTTATTGGAGGTTTACAAACCTTCTGTGCAGAATTTAAAATTAAAGTGAAATATACTTCTGGCTCAATTTTTCTTTTATTCTATTTCTACTATTTATATTGATATTATTCTATTATTTCTTTAATTTTTCTATTATTTTGGTGATCATTTATTTTTTTTTAGAACTGAATATTTATATTTTTATAAATAATTTTATGATTTTTTTTTTTAATGTTTTTTGTATTATTTTGGTCATCATTTAATATTTTAGACCTGAACATTTTATTTATTTATTTATTGTTTCTTTGTTTGTTTGTTTGTTTGTTTGTTTGTTTGTTTGTTTCTATTTATTTCTGGCTCAATTTTCTGATGATTTTTTAATTTATTTGGTTTTTTTTTTATTTGAATTGTTTTTTATTTCAATTGAATTATTTTGGTCATCATTTATAAATAAATAAATAAATAAACAAACCCAATGAAAGGGCTTTTGGTGACGACGCTGATGTAATGTTTTCAGATTTTCAGATATGGTGATTTTATGCTCATGGTATTCCTACAATAGACAATCTGTTTATTTTTTAACACCAGTGATATTTAGAAAAAGTTCTTCTTGTCAAATGTATATATCTGCATACAATTTATATTGTAAGAATATGGGTGTTTTATTCATTTGTTTGTTTGTTTTTTAGTTGTTTATGCAAGAAATGGTCAAATCAGATCCACACAGAGCAAACCGTTCCTCTGCAGAAGTTTCATTATTGAAATATCGTCTTGTTTTGGACTCTTTGAGACTTGGATTAAACTCATTCGGTTTAAGAGGGCTGTCAAACCGGCTCATGTCTCTGGGAACGCAATATTTAATGTAATAACTTGGATACTTGTCGATTTTTACCGCTGTAATGGAAATCAAACACACACACACACACAGGCCCCTGTGGGTCCCTCAAGGTTAATTTTATCACAGGTTACTATCATTTAAAGGCTTGTATTAATGTCATTTGAATGAATTATTGCTAGAATCTTTCTCTGTATGCAATTGTCTTTAAGCTTTTGATGATTTCACCTGTACTCCAGGTCAACACTGAGATGTTGGGTGAGTAAACACAGTGAGTTACCAATATTTTATTACTCTTTTTTTTTTTTTTTTTTTTTTTTTTCCTGTGTTGGGGTCAAAGTCTTAGTTCCATCCTGAATGCTGAGTCCTGGAGGCCACCAAATTTCAAACCCATTTATTAGAATCTAAATTAATTTGCTGTGTATAAATAATGCTGTGTAACGTCCATGTAGCCACTTCTATCTTTTTCACCCCCTCTCTCCATAACTGTTAAACAGAAAAGATTTCCGGATTGGGCTAGAGCTTCTTCCTCAGACATGATGATGAAATTCAAACGTCCTGACTAGTGCACTGTAGATGTCGAGGGTTTTCATCTTTGCTGAGACATTTGGGGCCAAGGAAACATGAACCCACGCCCCAAGAGAGTGAGACGGAAACGCTTTGTTGTGTTCGTCGGTTCTGTCAGCTCGGTCTCCTTCTTGACATCTTGCCTCTACCTGGTATTAATAGCGCTAGATTGATATGTAATGACATAACCACCTGGCCTACACTAGAGACGGAACTAACACTTTCTCTCACACACACACACACATGCTTTTTTGCTCCCACTCATAAATATTCCCGTTCACACAGTCAGACCCCCCCCCCCCACCAAGCACACAATAAACACACACTTTCCCACGCAGCTAAACTGAGCTACATGCATATCGAGCACCCTGCTGACACTTCCTCGCAGCTCGTCTACCTTTTAGCCTTTCCTCTCACTTCTTTTAGGTGTTTAATGCGGAGGTGAACTTCACTCTAAATCTAGCGTGTGCACTTGACGATATTTTTATCCCGAGTCTGTGAGCGTGCATATTAAACGTGTGTAAATGACCCATCTGATTGGTCAGGTGATCATTTTAATCTGACATTTTTGGAGCCCTTGCCTTGGTGATACAGGACACACTTAAAGCCTTTCTTCTTTTCTTTTTTTTCCCATCTAAAGCAGCCGGTCAGAAAATGTAAATTCCCAAGCCTCTGTCTATACAGGGCCGTGGTCTCGTTCTTGCATTAAAAATAAGCCGGTCCATCCGTCAGCATGCATTCGTTTTTTGTTTTATTAACACCAGCGAGAACAACTAACATTTTGTCACTATATCTATAAACCGATTGTGTTTGTTTAAGAAAAAATAAATAAAAAATCGAACGCACATTTACGAGGAATAAAACACTTTGACGTGCTGTTCTAGGAAATACAGCCGCTGTACCTGACTAGTACTAAACACACAAACCCGTATAAGACTGAACTCACAATCTTTTATACGCTGTATAGCCAGGAAATAATGAGAGTAAACTGTCTTAAAACCTCACAAATGGTTATTAATATACCAAAAATTGTTATGCTGTTAGTATTTAGATCCCTCCAATTAACTGGGCTGATGTGGAAATATTTATCTAGAAGTTTTGTGTGTGTGTTTGTGGTACCAGGACTGTAGTGAGGTATCATGGAGCAGCTGTGTTTGTTTACACTGCTTGGGAGCGTGTGAGTGTGAGTGTGTGTGTGTGTGTGTGTGTACACTGTCTGTGAATGGTGAGAATACATACAGTATTGATGCAGATTGCAGAACCGTGTGTGGTGCTGTGTAATCTTGAGTTTCAAGCGTTCCCACAGTGCACGGAAACACTGCTTACTTTGGAAAGCTGAAGTTTTTTTTTTTTTTTTTTTTTTACGAGATCACTTGTTGCTTCAGCACTACTCTAACCCCTAATTAAAAGAAGTTGATAAGTACGTGTTCTGTAAATGGGTGCATAGGGGGAAAAAACCCATAATGCATGTCTCCGCCCGTTAGCAAACAAGCAAAATTATGCAGTTGTAGTTTATATTTGACTATGTATTGGATGCAACATTTAACGTTTGTGGAATATTGTGAAGCTTTCTTGCATAAACAAGCTTCAGTTAGTCCAATACGCAACGGTCAGAGATCTTACTAGAAGATTCCAATAAACTTTCACATGACCTATGAACCATGATGATCAGCTCTACACCTGCTCTAATCAAATGATGCAGAATCTTTGTTAGTACCAAGAATAATGATGATTATTGCAGGGGGCAGATTTCTCTCTCTCTCTCTCTCTCTCTCTCTCTCTCTCTCTCTCTCTCTCGCTCTATCTCTCTCTCTCTCTCTCTCTCTCTATCTCTCTCTCTATCTCTCTCTATCTCTCTCTCTCTGAGCATGTGGGTCTAGTAAGAGAGACAAAAAAAAACTCTGCCCCCTGCTGTAATCGTCATTATTCTTGGTCGGAGCGCGAGAGTGCTCACGAGGTTTTCTGAGGTCAAGTTGGCCAAACTAACCTCATTTTCCCCACTGAGGTCTGTATCTGGGCAGCGTGTTGGATTTTTCTGTTGATTTGTGCATACTCTATCTCTCTGCTTTTCTTTTAATGCCGTGATCTCACAGGTTTTAAAAAATGTAAAACAGCTGATAGGAATTATAAATAACTGTATCCCAAAAGAAAGATTAATGTACCCCTTCACAGATTTCCCCCTGATAAATATTAGGGAAATGTGTAAGTCTGTCTGCATTCAGGGTATAAAGTCATGAATAATATTTGGTTAGTTTATTAGAGAGCTAGATCATTTTCCCACAATGATTGTCCTTGCCATAAGTAACTCACCTCTGAAGTAATTATTCAGCATTCATGTTCTGTGAGATCATTCTGGAAGGACTTGTGACTGAATTTACAATGCAGGAGACACTTTTGAGTGCATGAGACCATACCTACACCCTGAAGTGGAAATTCTGCAAGTTCTGCAAAGGTTCCCTGGGATAACGTAGAAATTGTTTGGCCACAAGCCGGACCCTGACCTAGCGGGCTGTTCTGGAAAACCACAGCCAACAGTGCATTGACCTGGCACTGGTGAAGAGGTCCACACAGCAGCGTCTTACTGCGCTTGTCAGTCATCGCCAGGCCTGGGTTTATACAACCAGCTAGTTGTTTTGACTGAAAGGCTTTGACAAGAATAGATTCTGGGGCAGCTGTAGCATCTCAACTTTAAAACCTTTGTCCCAAAAGTTAGTCTAAATACTAATAAACTCTGCTGACTTTAGTGTCAGTGTATGAACATGTGCTATTGGGTGTTTGTGTGTAAGTACAGTATATACATTGCTGGATTTAAAACAGCATTTAATTTACTGCATTTAATTTCACTAAAGTTCAGAGATGTATGTAGGAGAGAGAGAGAGAGAAAGGGAGTGAGGAAGGAGCCAGTTTATATGGAAAGATGTGATCATCTAATGACACAAAAGATTGAATTTTTAAACACACATCTTCAACACCTCGACTAAGTATTCATCCCCCTTGAACATCTCAACATTTTTAGAAGTGTTCCTGTCTGAAACTGAAAATGATTTAAATGTAGTTTAGTTTTAGTGCAGAAACCCAGCATTGCTCATCACACTGAGAACGTCCATCCCCACAGTGAAGCATGATGGTGGGAGCATCATGCTTCACCATTAGGGACATACTGAGAATCACAACCTATAAATAATGACGACAAAGGGCATATTTTTGCCCTTGATTTCCATTGCAAATATCGCCCTTCAAGAAATCTTTGGAAGGAAGTTAAACGTTTTGTGGGAATAAAATAAAAATAAAAAAGCTGTTTTAATGACGTACTGAGCTTCAACCCAGTAGGAAAACAAATGGCACATGTGTGTTTATATTTTCTTTTGAAGCATGGTGTTGAAGCATGGCAGCGGTTTGCAGCTGTAACATATTTAATGGTTACAGTCATTTCATTGATCAGAACTTTTAAGAGTTTACAGATGTGGCCATTATTCAGTTGTTTAGCCTGCTGTTTAGAATATTAATGTTTAGATGACTTTTTTTTATGGGGTAGCATCAAATATCGTGTGGAACCACTAAAGTATGGATTGTACAGGATTTCCATGTTTGGTTTTTCTTTGATCCAGGGCAGCATATGTAGGCAGTAGCCAGCTGGGAGTACATTTTATCATGCCTTTTTCAAGAAACCTTTGAAAATATTTGATTACAGACTCGTTAAGCATAGTTATTTGACTTTCTTTGCAGAACTTGGAGAGCTGGTAGGAATAAGTTTCCTTACTTGTAGCTCTGGCTTTAAACTAAAGAGGCAAACTTCAGATAACAAATGCACTCAACTATGTTTGAGAGAAAAGCAAAACTACTTAATATTTTGACCCCATTACTGATGACTCATTTATCTTGGATCAGCATGGTTCTTTGTGTTTTGTTTGTGTACCAGTAAAATACTTCCTGTCCTTACCGGTTGTGGCAGAAGCATAATGTGCCTTCATGCTGCTCATTACACCCTGTACCTTCAGCGTTATCTGATCACAACAAACTTAGGTTTACACCGACCTCTAGTGGATGATAAGTTCCCAAAAAAAAGGCCACCAAATTATTCATTCTTCCAACAGACTAAACGGAAGAGACACAGAGGTATGCTTAAATAACTGAAACCCATGCTTCTCCTATTTTAAAAACAATCACCCACCATTAGCATGAACACAGGAGCTTCATCGGGAATGACAAAGTAGGCTACCAAATGAAGAAAAAGAAGCCTTTATTTGTCACATATACATTTTAACAATCCATTCAAAATGTGCAATTCAGTTCTTTACATTAGGAAGTTGGGGTCAGAGTGGAGGGTCAGCCATGATACGATGCCTCTGGAAGCAGATGGAGTAAAGGGCCTTGCTTGTCACTGCTGGGAATCGAACCCCAACTGTCTAATTAGCTGTCTGAATGTCTAATAAATTCAGTTTGATTAGCATGTCAGTGTTGGTTGTCCAGGGTCGTGTTGATCGAGGCAGTTTGGCCAGAGACGCTCGTGTTGATCGAGGCAGTTTGGTCAGAGACGCTCGTGTTGATCGAGGCAGTTTGGCCAGAGACGCTCGTGTTGATCGAGGCAGCCGGCTTGTTGGTTGTTTCAGTGAATTTAGTTGTTCAGACAGTTGCACCAATGTGCACTGAGCTTGGCCATGTGGAATTGTTAGGACAGTCTCTATCCTGTTAGTTTCTCAAGGCATGTTTGTGTCTATGGAGTGAGTTTTGCCAGAAAAACGTACATCGATTGGGTTGTAGTCGGTTTATAAAACATCTAATCATTGCTATGTAGTTTTTATTATCTTTTACGAATCTTGTTGCTGTTGTTTTGCTGTAACAACCGTCCAATGGACGATCGAAAACGGATAACTGTCAGTCAGTAAGCATGGGTTAGTCGGGAAGCACTGATCAATATAACAGTTTAATTCAAGCATTAATGTGCACCCCAGGTGCATTAATATGTTAAAGATAAATTAATCGTCAAGCACACACCATCCACAGTGAAAAAGATACAAAACTAAGTAAGTATTTACATTGGCAAAGGAGGTCTTGTGGTCCTGGTTGTCTGTAAACCAGTTAAGCTTGTTTCTCAAGTTTTGCTTACCTTATTTATACCTTATACCTCCTAATTAAAGGGTGAACAGGCTGCGCCTACTTTGTGAATGTCTGTCCATAAGTTAACCAGCTGAGCAGGAGTGTATATAATCACTGCAATAAGCTCAGAATAGTAGCACCGGTCGTACAGTCGAGGTGGGACGAACACAAACTGCGAAGGGTTTGGAGGATTCAGTGGAGCAATATGGAGCCGTTCAAGGCATAAACCAATATACACATCATCTTTTATAATAGGCTTTATTTCCTGTGAAGCCTTCAGAATCTTTGCTGGCATGTCCATAGACATGATGTAGCACTTTCCCAAAGGATATGGTGGAAATACCGACTTGGGATACACCTCAACAGGGATGTAAAACCTGCTCGATGGGTTTCGTATCGTCGAATCGGAGCGCTGCACCTGGCCAATGATGTAATTCTTTTGAGGGGTGTGGGGGCTAAGCAGCATACTTATCAGACTTCTGACGTTAAACAGAATATCAGTGTCCACTTTTGCAGCGTAATACGCCTGCGGACAGCGATCTCTCAGCCATTCCAGCATCACCATGGTTTTAATAGTCATGTTCTTGCCAGAGTCTATGAAGTCACTCTGAAGCAGGTCACTGTGCCTCATGTTCTCCTGGTTTATACGGGCCTGTTGTATTTCCATGTTTTTCCCACTCGGTAGGCCCATTAGGAACAGAATCACGACATGTTGTTCTTGGACCAGCTTCTCATTCCCCCATGTGTTCCTTATGGATTGCCGCTCCATCACGTCATTAGGGGCCACTGGAACGATGATCACCAAGAAAGGTTTGTGCTGGCACTTTTCTGGCTGATCCAGGATAAAGTTGTATTTATAGGGATAAGCCACTTCGTATGCTTCTGGATCTAGATGCTTTCCTTTTTTAAACTCTTGCATATCGCATTTCGGAGTCCCGAAGATAACGTAAAGTAATAAAGTGATGGTGGCCATGACAACAGTAAATGCACACTGGACATTGGACACTGGCCTGAGTTTGAAACACCACCACTTCTGATTACTGAGAGTGAGGTAGAGATGTGATATTTTTTCATAGAAGGGTAGATTCTGTCTGCTGACAAACACAAAACAAACAAAGAAGCCAGATTTTTAACTCAAAGAATTCTTTCAGTCTACCACAGTATTGTTCATATTGTTATTCATTATCTTTTTTAATAAAAAAAACCTTTGCTTTGGGAGTGTTCAGTTAAGATTTTAAAGATGTAAAGGTTATGGTGAGTTTAACAAAGAACTTCATCCGTAAACCATCATGGGAACACTGTAGTAGCCACACCAACTTACCTCATGTTTTTCTTTCTTGGTGCAGTGTCCTGTGGTTAATGTTCTTCTGACTGGGGGAAAAAAACAGCACCCTTTACAGAATCTGCTCTCGAATTCTCTCCTAAAACGTAGCCGTCTTGATCCTTTTCAGTCCAGGATGTTTAATGTTCTTCAAACTAGCTACACTGCTTATTAACAGGGTTTCACTGCCTACATTGACGAGAGAAACCAGATTTGTGAATATTTAACTTGTGCATACTGTCATTGAGTCACTGACACGCCTGCATTTTAGCAGCGTTTCAGATGCCTCATTAGATGTCCCTCACCCAGAGGGAGAGGACAATGGCACGGTAATTATAATCCTCCGTTTTGAAATGCTGATACATCTGTGTATGTGTGCTACAGCGGAGCGGTTCGGTTTGACATGATGTATGTCTTTTTACAAAAAATGTTTGTAAAAAGACATACATGCTTTTACAAAAAGAGTCTTCCCGAAAAGTTTCAATTGGATTGGAATATGAATAGAATTCCATATACAGAATCAAAGTCAAAGCCAGAAGAACCAGTTGTGTGTTACTTTGGAAATTACTATTAAATAGGGTGCAGTATTCATAATGTGATTACAGTAATTTGGGAGGTGTGTCCATGACCGCGGGTGCGGCAGTGAACACTATCGTCAGCTACCCGTGGTCCATAAACCATGTTGTATCATGTTACGTGTTATGGAAGGTTGGGAGTTTGAATCCCGGGCCAACAAGCTGCCACTGCTGGGCCCCTGAGCAAGGCCCTTAACCCTCAACTGCTGAGTTGTATAAAAAATGAGATAAAATTGTAAGTCACTCTGAATAAAGGCGTCTGCCAAATGCCAGATATGTGAAGATAATCCGTTGTCACATACAGTTAGTTATCAGTGCCAATATATAGAAAACTGGCTCATCTATATTTGGAACGTTAAATGGAAAATTTAATATTAAAATGCTTCACTTCACAGGGTGACTCTTTTTTTTTTTTTTTTTTTGTGTGTTTCTCAGATCTGAAATACTACAGACTTTCCTGACATTAATCATTTGCATGCATTTCGGGCGTAAACATCAAGCATTGCAGTGTCTAACCCAGAGAACAAATACAAAGCGAATTCCATTGAAAGAATCAATTCCACCCTTGAGCAGTAAGTTTTTTATATGTATCTCATTTATTGACAGATTAAATCTGTGCATTTGTATTACCAAACAGTTTATTCAAAGTGTGACATCCTGGCCGAGTGTGTAGTTCAGGTAGCCTAGGGCAAGTTGGATACGTCGTAGCGTTGACTCCTAGCTAAATGTATCTGTTTAGTTGATGTGTGAACTTGCTTAACAGCGTTTATTCTAGTATATTTGTTTGTATTCTGGCTTTGTTCCTGAAGGGGCTGTGCTGAAATGTTTATTTCCATGTTTCCATACATGAGAGATGTATTTTGATCATCTTGACCATGCATAGACCAAAAAACCAACCCAGATCCTGATGAGTTTTATTTAAATACACTCTACAGAAAGCAACTGGTGTTTCTTCCATGCTATACGTCCAGGTCTTGTTTACATGTAGAGCACTGAGCATTTTTTATATTTGCTTTAATGAATGTTTGAAGTTTTAGACTTTGGCTGGTGGAGCTACTAAAAAAAACAAAAAAAACAAATAAAGCTCTGAGCTGTAGTTATGGAGGTCTGGCACTTCCTGTAACACTTCTTTTAGTGGTGGATGAAGACCAGAAGGCCAGATGTGCAAAACCAGATATACAAATTTTGAAGGCAAAGCTGTTAATGAGCATTGGCTCACTCCTGTTTTCAGTAGCCTTCCCAAGTTGCAAAAGAAGTCAAATGTTTTTCAGCTTAAGGTCAAGTTGTTAAATATGAGATTTGCCCACACTTCCTATTTAGTGACTTTTGAAAAGTCAAATTTGAGAGGGAGAGGGAGAGGGAGAGAGAGAGAGGGAGAGGGAGAGAGAGAGGGAGAGAGAGGGAAAGAGAGGGTGGAAAGAACTTTGCCTAGTTGTCCAAACAGCTGAATCACTACCTGCCTTCAAACCACGTCTAAAGTCTTTAAAACTAGCTCTTTAACTTAAAAACTTGTCTGTGTACATTTCTTCTTCAGGCTGTTTAGTCTGACTCTGTCTTTAGGGAGTCACCACAGATGTATTCAGCGTTAAAGACTTAAAGCCTTTCTGTCAGTCGCTCTGGATAACGAAGTCTGACAAATGGCGTAAATGTAAACTGATCATGGCGTGAGGTGTTGTATATTATTACATTACAGGGATAGGTTCTCATTTCCTGTTCGGTGACTACAGCTTCTTATATTATTATATTATTAATAATATAATAATAATTATATTATATTATTATTAATATATATTATTCTTATTATAATTATTATTACTCATTATTATTAATCGTATAGTAATGTAGCTGACAAACTGAATTGTGCTGTAAAAGGAACATTTGTATATCAGTTGCTAATATTTGCACACTAGCTTTAAAGCTTATTATACTAGAGGAACCTGTTCAGCAAGCCAGCATGATCTAAACGGCATTTAGAGGAACCAAAATATCAAACCCCTAATAAACTTCCTAATATTTAACATCAACAAAACATGGCACAAATGAGCACATGCCAAAAGTATGTTACTGTTAGCAAAGTAGTGGGGGCGGTGTTAAATTTTGTATTTGTAAAAAGCTATAGATATGTTTTGTGTAGAATAAATAATTAGTCATTAGCAACAACGTGGCGTATCATCAGGACCTGTAACACCTTACGAGGTACAAGACGACGTGTTCAGGAGGCAGCTTGGGAGGTTAATAAGGTTGTTTCAACATAACAGAACCAACTGTGTGTGTGTGCGTGTGTGTGTGTGTGTGTGTGTTTATACATCTTTCCCCCTTGGCTTTTTTCCTTCTGACATTTCCAGAGCATTAATGCAACATTATTATATTATAATATTATTATTATTATTATTATTATTATCATTATTATTAATTTACTGTTTTTATATTTTACTGTAAAACCCATTTCACAGGGTTTTTTAAAAAATATATATATATCTACAAGTTGAAAAGTTTTTCAGCAGGGTGTCCTGACATGCTACTTGACCTTGCAGAGCTTGTGCAAAGCTTGAATTATTTGCTTATGGAAATTTGAGTTGAGCACGAGCACTAAATAGGCTTGTTAAAGGTTCATGCTTGGCCTTGAGTGTGAAAACAATTTAGTAATTCCAGTTTCAGGGATTTCCATCTGCACTGTTTGTTTTCGAAGCAAACAAACGTGTCCAAAAAAAGTCACACACACTAATATTTCGTTGGACCGCCTTTAGCTTTGATTACAGCAAATAAGCTGTATAAGCTTGTACGTATAAGCAGATAAGCTTCTGCAATGTCACAACACTTATTCCCGTCCAGAGTTGCATTAATTTTTCATATTGGGGATAGGAAAGTTGGAACGCTGCACAAAGTCTTCTCCAGCACATCCCAAAGATTCTCAATGGGGTAAAGGTCTGGACTCAGTGGTGGCCAATCCATGTGTGAAAATGATGTCTCCTGCTCCCTGAACCACTCTTTCACCATTTGAGCCTGGTGATGAATCCTGGCATTGTCATCTTGGAAAGTACCTGTGCCATCAGGGAAGAAAAAATCCATTGATGGAAGAACCTGGTCATTCAGTATATTCAAGTATTCAGCTGACCTCATTCATTGGGCACAAACGTTGCTAAACCTAGACCTGACCCCGGATCATAGCACTGCCCCCACAGGCTTGTACGGTAGGCACAAGGCATGATGGGTGCATCACTTCATCCACCTTTCTTCTTACCCTGATGTGCCCATCACTCTGACGGGGTAAATCTGGACTCATCAGACCACATGACCACCTTCCACTGCTCCAGACTCCAATCTTTATGCTCCCTAGCAAATTGAAGCCTTGTTTTCATATTAGCCTCACTGATAAGTGGTTTCCTTAAGGCTACACAGCTGTTTAGTCCCAATCCCTTGAGTTCCCTTCGCATTGTGCGTGTGGAAATGCTCTTACTTTCACTACTAAACATAGCCGTGAGTTCTACTGTTGTTTTTATACAATTTGATTTCACCAAATGTCACGATCATGCAAGATTTTTTTCCGACCACATTTCTTCCTCGAAGATGATGGTTCCCCACTATCCTTCCAGTTTTTAATAATGCGTTAGATGGTTCTTAACCCAATTTTAGTAGTTTCAGCAATCTCCTTAGAGGTTTTCTTTGCTTGATGCATGCCGATAATTTGACCCTTCTGAAACAGATTAACATCTTTTCCACGACCACAGGATGTGTCTTCCGACATGGTTTTTAAAGAAATGAGAAGCTACTCCTTGCACCAGTTAGGGGTTAAATAACTTGTTGCCAGCTGAAACGTCATCATCCCTGCAGTAATTATCCAATGGGAGGCTCGTACCTATTTGCTTATGTAAATCCAGGTGGTGACTCTTTTGGATGGGCAATGTATCTTTATATCTTTATCTCAGATTCCTTTTCTTTTATATGACACTTTGCTTTATATATATTTGGCTTACGAAAGCCAAAATCAGTTTATTTGAATTAATTAAATTTTTTGTGAGTTTTTAAAATCAAATCGAAACTTCTGGTCAGCTTCTGAAAACAGAGAAATGTCAATGGGTTGGTTTTTTTTTTTATTTTTTTTTTTTATTTTTTTAAATAGTTATGTCACATATCCAGTCAAAAATGAAAACAACCTTTATCATCTGTATAATCGTCATGAGAATCTGCTCTGACTTGCACCTTCAGAGGTTTGCCAGTTTGTGGTCTAAGAGGAAAATACCTTGTCGAGACCTTGTGGTTTATTCAGTTATCTTTTATCCTGGTAATCTGAGTAATAATTTTGATTGTGAAACATTGAGTTGAGTCCAAATGTGAGAGCAGATGTAGAAAATCTATTGTTTTTTAAACTGCAAAAAAAAGCTAAATTAAAAGAAAAAGCAGGCACCTGAATAAAACTGACCAACACAGTAAAGTAAATGTTCAAGATTTTGTTTTGGTTTTTTGTTCCCTTTTAGTGAAGTGTAAGTGTGATGTGCAACAAGATACAAGATTTCGTTATAAAATTGTACAACAAAATAAAACCCACTTCAGTTTCAGTTCTTGAAATAATTTCCTAACCCTAAGGGACTAGATGAGAGTCCCCTCGTTGCAGGCTGGGCCTGGTTTTTGAAGATCTGTCCAGTAGGAGACCAGCTGAGCAGGACTATTCGTTATCACGGCGATGAGGTCTGAGTAGTAGCAGCGGTCGTACTCCAGAGGTGGCTTGACCACAAACTGCTCTATGTTCGGAGGGTTCGTGGGAGTGATGTGAAGCTGCTCCAGGCACAAGCCGATGTACGCATCCTCTATGAAAATGGGTTTGATTTTTTTAGACACGTCCAGGATCTTCTCTGGGAGGTCCATGGAAATGATGTAGCACATTCCCAAGGGGTAGGGCGGATACACCGGTTTGGGATACACCTCGTACGGGATGTAAAACTTGTGGTACGGATCTCTGATGACTATGTTCTCGTACCACACCAGTCCCGTGATGTAGTTGCTGTGATACCCGCTGGGGCTGAGCAGCATCTGCATCAAAGCGACGACGTTTAACAGCATGTCAGCGTCCACTTTTGCTGCATAATACGCCTGCGGACAGCGATCTCTCAGCCATTCCAGCATTACCATAGTCTTAATCGTCAGGTTCCTGTAGGAGTCGATGAAGTTGCTCTGAAGCAGGTCTTGGTGCCGCTCATTCTCCTGGTGTATGTGAAGCTGTTGCGTGATGAAGTCGTTTCCGCTCGGCAAACCCAGCAGGAACAGAACCAGAACGTCTCCGTCCTTGACCAAGCTGCCGTTCCCCCAAGTGCTCCTTATGGCATTACGTGCCTGCACATCACGAGGCGCCACAGGGACGATGATCACGATGTACGGGTTGTGGCGCTTGCACACGTGTGGCTGGTCCAGGATAAAGCGGTATTTGTTTGGGTAAGAGACATAGAAGGATTCCAGATCCAAATACGAAACTGTTTTCTGACTGAGGAGATGAGTGCTGAAGATGCGATACATGCAAATGGTCCCCACCAACAAAAGAAAAATGAGACACCAAAAGCTGTACCTGATCCAAACACGTCTCTGGGTCCCTTTCTGCTTTGCCACACTGGAGAAAGTGGAAGAAAACAGCTTGGTCCATTATCTCTTTTTAATCTGTTATTCCTTTATACACAAGCAACAAAAGAACTATTTTCATTGACATTGCGTTAACCATAAATGCAGAAGTATGGATCTGTTTCTAGAAAAAAATCATTTTCACGAATCCTTAATGCACATGAAAACACTGGTGAAAAGTCACAAGATGGACCAGCATGCACTGCAGGTTTAATTTAAATAAAAGCTATTTAATATGCAGGCTAAGACAGAGAACCTGTTTTGACGGATAAGTCAATACACAAAGGAGGTATCGTGTTCGTTTATCTTTTGTACCAGGAAACACTGAACAAACCTGCTTTATCTTTCACAATATGTTTCACGCAAACTTTAAAAGCTCTTAAAAGTCTTTTTAAAGTAAAGGGGGACGTTTGAACCTTTAACCCAAATATGACTAGCATTTTCCTGTAGGGTATATCAGAGATCCTGAAAGCTAACTCCACACTGCCTGACTTACCCCATCGTCGAGGCATATCTGACGGCTGTTTTTCCGGACACCGCTTCTTAGTCACGACGGGACTCGGTGGACGAATGAAAACAAATGTGAGGGCGGACAAGTTTTTGCAGGTAGAATCTGCCTAGTCCCAACTCAGCTCGCTCGCTGCATTTTTCTCTCACTCTGCCTCTCCTTTACTGCCTTTAAGGTGTTTTGTGCAAAAAACACTCCTCCTTTTATGAGGCAGGTGAGTGAAGTACAGACTCGCCCTCACTCTATTCTACTGTGTGTGTGTGGGTTGGGGGTGTATCTATACCTTTTGTAGAGATAAACAAATGTCTGTATATAAGGGCAGGATACGTAGAGAGACGCGCTTTACTTGCATAACTAAAGTAAGGTTTGTTTCTCGGTTCTGATATTAGATTAGGGTTAAAGGTAGAAGTGTATTTTAGCCTTGGTGATAAATACTAAACTACAGAACAAAGTACAACACCATACTGATCAGTAAAAATGAAGAGGAAGAGTAAACAAGTCGTCTTGTGAAAACAAGATCTCATTTACTTTACAGGGCGCCATTTTACAAACATTGTGGATCCAAACATTCACTAGCTTGCTAGGTAACTTTGTAATATCAGAAAAAAGTAACATTTATCGAAAAACAGGTGACAAATTTCAACCGAATCAAGCTTGCTAGCTTGATCTCCAACTACTTGAGCTAATAGAGCTCATTAGCTTAACTAGCTATGTTTAAATAGTAAACACTGCTAAACTATTATACTCTATTTGTGCTGCCTGAGGTGAAAATATTGCTAGTTCTTGTGACTTGATCATGAGACGAGCTTGACAGAACGACCCCCGATATGCTCAGAAGCTGAACCACCAGAAAGCTAATCAAAGATTTTTTCCAGTGTAGAGTATTCTATTATTCATTTCATTATGAAACACATCTGCTACACTGTAATCAGGCATTAGACTAGAATGTCTAGTTCAGCAGCAGAAACACTACTGATAAAGTTTGAAGTGAAATAAAGTAGTTTACAGTTGAATATTTTCTTAGCCTGACTTTTGAACTGCTGTAAAACGGCAAGCGCTTCCCCACCTCCACACCCTTTACAGTACCTTTTGTACTTTTTTACTTTTCCACTACTCACTTAATAACCATTCCAATTATCTTTATTTTCTAAAGTAAACATGAGGTTAAACCCTGAGTGGGATGTAGGCACGTGCAGGGCTAGCTACACATAGCAATGCTAAGCATATAACATGGCTTAACTTTTAGTTTCACATTTCTTTATTAGCATGATATTAACTCAGCTAATTTCCAAATAAGCTACTTTTCCAGCCATTAGCAGCTGTTTTTTGTTTTTCTTTTTTCCCCCTCACCAACTTGCTGGTTAGCATCACAAAGTTAAGAAGGTAGTATTTCCGGAAAGTTCCCGACTGATTTTTTTTTTTTTTTCTTTGTTTGTTTGATTGTTGTCTTTTTACAGCTCTGTAATGCTAAAGCTTTAGTTTAGTCAGAGCGGTTTCTTACAGCCGTGAGTTCCACAGCATACGTAGCATCAGCAAAGTTGTTTTTGGCAGTAGCTTGTAGTGTAGCAGGTTGCTCCTGTTTAAAGCAATTTTAGGCTGTGGTTCATTTTTTTATATTCATGAGTAGCTTGCAGCTTGACAAGTCGTGACACTTTGTGCATCCTTAAAGGAGTCGGGGAATTTGCGGCAGCAGATTTAGGGCCCTGCAGGGCTGCGTGTAAAGACTTGTTGCAGTCTGTGAGGGGATTCTTGATTAGAGCGGTACTTTAGCTCAATTTAATGAAGGTAGTGAAGGAAATCAGCTTTTGATTAGTTAAAACAGACACCTCATGTCAAAATACTTTTCTACTTTTACAGCAGATGCACAAAAGTGCCTATATTTTCCCCTCCTCAGCTGTGTTGTCATCCTCGCTGGCTCGTCTTGTACAGTCCATGCGTTAGCTACGAGCCGCTCTTGCGAGAGCTCACTCCTTGAACAAAACTATTTTCAAACGTCTTTACTGTATACGTTAACCAAATGCAGTCAGGAAGCCTCCCGAAGATCCAGAGCTCCATTACAAACCTTGAGTGTTTACAGGAGACTCTGAGGTACAGTTGTAGTGTTTACACACAAGCAGTAGACACAACAACATATCAGATAACACAGTGACATGTCGAGAAACTGAGGTATGTTAAAGCAACAAGACTCACACATTTAGTGTTCAGTGTTTGTAAATGATTAATTGGTTTATGACTCTAGATCTGTGATCCTTGTGTAACTATTTAAAGTAAAAGAATTTCTGTAGTCATGACCAGTTACTCAGGACCGAGCAGTAATGATAATGTTAAGCGATATGTTGCTTTATTCAGTGTTTTTCTGCCACCTTGTGGTTACATTGTACTGGTACCATTGGTGCATTTTCCCCACTAGCCCTTAGTATAACATAGTGTTTGTTTCATTTTTTTTTGTTTGTTTGTTTGTTTGTTTGTTTTTTTAATGTGGCTTTATTTATTTATTTATTTATTTATTTACTTATTTATTTGTTGACAGTTCAGTTTTTTTTTTTCTTTTTGGCATTCGATTTTTACACTAATTATCATTCATTTTTAATACCAAAAGTAATAAGTTATTTTGTCTAAACGAACAATAAATATAACCATCAGAATCCCAGGAAACATTTAATTTTTTTTTTAAACATTTACAAAAATGTTTACATCAATACTCAGTCCCACCAGAAAGTTTTTTTTTTCTTTCTTTCTTTTATTAATTTGCGATGCAATTTTTTTTTTTTTTTTTGTAAAAATTGATGAAATCGTATTTTTTGTAATTAATTATTTATTTCTACCAGTAAATACAGATTTGTAATGATTTATGATCAGCTTCACTCACGTTCCACGCACGTGAATGGAAGAGCATTCTGGCTTGAATGCGCGTTGTGATGACGTCACACGCCGCGTCTCGGCCAGTCTGTGGAAAATCTTCGATCTTTTTGAAAACTCGCCTCTGAATAGTCCGAAGTTTGCTTGACCTTTGCTTATTTTGTTCATTTCTAGAGGAATGGTTAGTCTATATAAGTTATATAACGTCTTTTAAAATTTTAACACTACAAAAAACAACGTGAAATTCATTAAAACCGTTAAAACTGTAGCATTTTACCGTAAGTGAAAAGGGATAGAATTACTTGTTTAGGTAATGAGACATGTTAGTTCTTAGCTTGTGAGGAAATCATACTTTGTGGCTAAAAAGACATCTCCATCTTCGACTTGCTTCAAAATGGAGAGAGCGTTATTAATAAAAGAGGAGGAAAGTTTAATATCTGGATTTGTAAATGTGCAGCTAATGACGACCAGTCACCAGTTCACATGTTAATCAAATCACTGAGCTCAGGATTTACAAGGCTATGTGGGGAAATCTTGTGCCCAATGCTGTACCCAATGGCTTGTGTTGTTCCCTAGCTGCCTTGCCGTCTTGTGCAGCCCAACCTTCAGTGTGTACAGTAGAATCTGGGGTATGTTGTGTTTGTTTTTACAGTATGAGGGATTATGATGAGGCCAAACCCTTTCACTGAATGAAAGAAATAAAACTCTCCTTCATTGTTGTTATTTGACGTTAATCTCCCACTCATCTCAAAGCCTGTCTGAGTTCCACAGCTTCATTATGACTGGAAACTGTCAGTAGAAAAAGGAGGCATCTAGTGGACGAGTGAGGATGCGAGGTTTGCCGATCATACTGTTTCCTACTGTTTTATCCACATTTTTGTCATGCTTTATGGTTGTCCAAACTGGAGGAGCTGTTCTGTAATTGTCATCTTAATTATCTTGCAATTATAGTAAGATGGCTTATTATTGTTGTTCTATTAGAAATATAAAAAATGCCTCAACGTTTTGATGCACAACATACGCAATTTGAAAAATATAAATGTTTTCACAATTCTCTAATTATAAAAAGAGTTTTGTTTATTTTCCCTGTAAAGGAATTGTAAACTGATCTTTCGGAACTACTGTGCAGTGAACAGGCTCACGCCGGAAGCAGAGTCTGTCCCTGTAACCCGGGGCATGAGGAGTATTTTTTTTTTTTAAAGAAATATTAGAAATACTTGAAATGCATGAACACACAAGTAATCACGTACACCTAGGGACAATTTTAGAGTAGGCAGTGAACTTCACGGAGTGTTTATTGGGGTGTTGGAGGACCTGGAGGAAACCCCCAGAGACATGAATTTTATGTAAACATTTGACAGTGCATGAGATCCTGAGCAAGTCTTAAAGGAACAGCGTCGTCTCAGTGAAGAAGGCTTAAAAGCCGGGATGTTGGAAGTGTTTTTATTGCACTTTAAAACCATGCCGTATAAAGACGTCTTTATTCTGATAACGTAGTTGTCTTTAGTTTCAGCCAGAATGTTACTAGCTGCTGTGGGGAGCTGAGGATCGTCGTGATGACTCTGGAGAACTCGCTGTGTATAAAGTCGCCGCTGTGATAAGCCTTGAATCGGGACGGGTCAGGTGGGTTCGAAGGCGGGACACCAAGTTTTTTCAAACACGCACCCACGTAAGCGTCCTCTATGCTAAACGGTTGTATGTCTTTCGAGATCCTGACGAGCTTCTCTGGAAGATCATTGGAAAACACATAACCCATCCCCAGCAGGTAAGTAGGGTAGGCGTCCTCGGGGTACACGTCCTTCGGAACGTACCACTTGGAAGATGGGTCTCGAACGACTGGTCGGTTCCACATTACCATCCCGGTTATGTAGTTTTCTTTGGGTGTGTCTGGTGCCAGAAGCAAGCTCATGAGGTTCTCCAGATTTAGGAACATGTCTGAGTCTATCTTCATGGCGTAGGATGCTTGGGGACAGCGTGTGGCCAGCCAGTGCAAGAGCACCATGGTCTTTGTGGTCAGGTTCTTGTACGTGTCCACGAAGTCACTCTGGATCAGA
This sequence comes from Hemibagrus guttatus, assembly GCA_033459395.1. Taxonomy (NCBI): domain Eukaryota; kingdom Metazoa; phylum Chordata; class Actinopteri; order Siluriformes; family Bagridae; genus Hemibagrus; species Hemibagrus guttatus. Next base: position 2,918,577 of record JAUCMX010000026.1, on the reverse strand, counting down.
TCGTGGTACTTCTGGCCTTCTAAACTCAACTGCTCTTGCTGGTTTGCCTCCTGCGTGTCTCCTCTTAATCCCAGCACAAACAAGACCGTGATATTTTTCCCTTGAACAACACTCTCGTTACCCCACGTGCGCCGAATGGCATTGCGAGCCTCCAGTTGTTGAGGAGCCACTGGTACCATAAGGACCAAAAATGGCTTCTGCTGCTTGCATATTTCTGGTTCGTCTATGATGAAACGGTAGTTGCGTGGATATGCTTCGTGGTACGTTTGTGTCGTTGTGTCCTGACTGGTATTAAGCCTGCTCGTCTCAGACGGAGTTTGATTGCCATTGCTTTGGATCTGTTTTGGCAAGTAAAAAGACTGAACATGCCGAGCAATGTTGTTGAGCCAGTCTTTGGGTGGTTTGTTGGAGACCTTGGTCATGTTGATGGAGAGGAGCCCAATAAAGACTACCAAAAGCAGGAAGATGAAGCAAATTTTAAACCTGATTTTAATGCAGGCCATCATCTAAAAGGGAGAATAAGAGAATAGATCATTAAGTGGTAATATTAAACATTATGATTGTTTTGTGAAAGATCAATCCATCTCTACATCCAGTGTACTGAGATGCTGTGGGTCTATAGTAAAGAACAGGACAAGTACATCAGTCTCGAATTGTACACCTCGAAGATTCAACCTAGAGTTGGCATATACAACACTTTAAGGCTAGAATACAATCTCTGAATAAGCCTTGCCCTTAATAGTTTTCATTTACAATATACCCCTTTCTTTTAGTTTGCAAATAACTGTTAAACTTGCTCTTGCATGCTATTTCAGTTGTATACTTGTACCTTTGTACACCATTCAGCAACAACATTTAAAACCATCTGCCTAATATTGTGTAGCTATGCAGCCCCACAGCAGGCCTGTGACAAATCTTCCCACATCTTGACAAGTGCCATTGTAATGAGAGAATCAGTTATTCTCTTCACCTATCAGGGGTTATAATTTGTATCAGTGGTTGTAACTGTATATCAAATACGACTTTTCTGTCTTTTTATTGCCGTTTGCAGACATGACCTTGGTTTGGAAAAAGTTAATATGTTGTAAACGTGGGTGTGAATCCTTGAAGCAGAAAAAACAATAAAGCTGTACCATGGCTTCATTAAGGCCTCATTACTGTTTATTCTCTCGAGGCTAGTCACTAAGCTTGGGACCCTCAGCCTACACAACACTCTGCAGGTGGACATCTTGACTGGTGCCAGTGAGTCTTTTAGGCAAGCTAAGCTACCGATAATCATGGCAACAATTTTAAGGTTCATCCATACAGCAGTTTAATGACCATGACTTTTGGCTGTGTAAGGTTAAGTATGTCCATTGTCTGTTGATATTCTAATAGTATCTACAAAGCTGGATAAATTGATACAAGTGCTAGCCAAAAAACATCCTGAGCTTTGAGGTCTTCCCGTGCAGAAATCTATGCTGTCTCATTCACAGCCGAACAGACCTTTACCTGTGTCCTAGCTAGCAGAGCGTAGCTCTGTAACCTAATCTGACAACTGTTTCACCTCTGACACCATCTTTAAGCAGAGGTCATGTTTGATAAAGAGCCAGATTATCAAATGTAGTAGTCAAAACAGGCAACTTGCATGAAAATATCCGAACCCTGAAAAGCAGAGTTGTGTAAAGAACCTGACATAAATCTGTTCTATTCAGATTGTAATCGGACACCAGCTGCCAATAACTCTGTGACAAAGTAAATCTCTAGATGCATGTTTCACCATGTTTCAGCCCCCTGACTGGCTGACCATCTTGACCTCCTCACCATTTTCAAATCCTTCTGCGAAAATACTGGACTTCTCTGACAAGGCTTCTTTGTGTCAAATCTCTAGCTACTGACACATCTGCATAGCCCAACCTTGCTTCCTTTCATTTCTGTCATCTCTGTCCATTCTTATGCAAACCCAACTACATTCCCCCTCAGTAGCCACCCAGGTGTTATGTTCTAGGTTGTTTTTTTTTTAAGCCATGATTGTCACTTTCCAATCTAGCCATGGGGGTCACAGTCCAGTGACTTCTGTGCTGGTCCCAAGCCTGGATAAATAGAGAGGGTTGCGTCAGGAAGGGCATCCGGCGTAAAACATTGCCAAATTTAACCATGCGAATCGTCAGTACGAATTTCATACTGGATCGGTCGAGGCCCGGGTTAACAACGACCGCCATCGGCGCCGTTGACCTACAGGGCGCCGGTGGAAATCGGGCTACTGTTGGTCGAAGAAGTAGAGGAGGGAGGAGAGTGCACAGACAGAGAGAGAAGAGGAAAGGTAAGAGTGTAGGACTGAGAATAGGAACTCTGAATGTTGGTACTATGACAGGGAAAGGTAGAGAGCTGGCTGATGTGATGGAGAGAAGGAAGGTGGATATACTGTGTGTACAGGAGACCAGGTGGTAGGGTAGTAGTATAGGAGCAGGATTCAAGCTGTTTTATTATGGTGTGGATAGTAAGAGAAATGGGGTAGGTGTGGTCCTGAAGGAGGAGTTTGTGAGGAATATTCTGGAGGTGAAGAGAGTGTCAGACAGGGTGATGAGTCTGAAGTTAGAGATTGAAGGGGTGATGTTGAATGTTGTTAGTGGTTATGCCCCACAGGTAGGTTGTGAGTTAGAGGAGAAAGAGAGATTCTGGAGTGAATTAGATGAGGTGATGGAGAGTATTCCCACGGGTGAGAGAGTGGTGATGGGAGCGGATTTTAATGGACAGCTGAAAGTGGAAGCTGAAAAAGGAGGAATGTTGTGAGGAATTTAGACAGAAGTTGAGGCAGGCTCTGGGTCGTCAGGTAGTGCTGCCAGATGACTGCGAAACTACAGCAGAAGTGATCAGGGAGACAGGGAGAAAGGTGCTGGGTGTGTCATCTGGAAGGAGGAAAGAAGATAAGGAGACTTGGTGGTGGAATGAGGAAGTTCAGGATAGTATCCAGAGGAAGAGGTTAGCCAAGAAGAAGTGGGACATGGACAGGACTGAAGAGAATAGACAGGAATACAAGGAGTTACAGCGCAGAGTGAAGAGTGAGGTGTCTAAGGCCAAGCAGAAGGCATATGACGAGTTGTACACTAGGTTAGACACTAGAGAAGGAGAGAAGGACTTGTACAGGTTAGCTAGGCAGAGGGATCGAGATGGGAAGGATGTGCAGCAAGTTAGAGTTATTAAGGATAGAGATGCAAGGGTGCTCACAAGTGAGGAGAGTGTACAGAGGAGATGGAAGGAGTACTTTGAGGAGCTGATGAATGAGGAAAATGAGAGGGGAAAAAAGAGTAGAAGGGGTGATCTCTTTGGAACAGAAAGTAGATAAAATTAGAAAGGATGAAGTCAGCAAGGCTTTGAAGAGGATGAAAAGTGCAGAGAGTGCAGGGTTGCAGCAACTATAGTGGGATAAAGTTGATGATCCATACAATGAAGCTATGGGAAAGAGTAGTGGAAGCTAGGTTAAGGAAGGTAGTGGAAATTTGTGAGCAGCAGTATGGCTTCATGCCCAGAAAGAGCACAACAGATGCAATTTTTGCTCTGAGAATTTTGATGGAGAAGTATAGGGATGGTCAGAGGGAGTTGCATTGTGTGTTTGTAGACTTGGAGAAGGCGTATGACAGGGTGCCAAGAGAAGAGCTGTGGTACTGTATGAGGAAGTCAGGAGTAGCAGAGAAGTATGTCAGAGTGGTGCAGGACATGTATGAGAGGAGCAGAACAGTGGTGAGGTGTGCTGTAGGTCAGACAGAGGAGTTCAAAGTGGAGGTGGGACTACATCAGGGATCGGCTCTGGGGCCCCTTCCTGTTTGCTATAGTGATGGACCAGTTGTCAGAGGAGGTCAGTCAGGAGTCTCCTTGGACAATGATGTATGCAGATGACATTGTGATCTGTAGTGAGAGCAGGGAGCAGGTGGAGGAAAACCTGGAGAGGTGGAGGTTTGCGCTGGAGAGAAGAGGAATGAAAGTCAGTCGTAGTAAGACTGAGTACATGTGTGTGAATGAAAGGGAGGGAAGTGGAACAGTAAGGTTACAGGGTGAAGAGGTGAAGAAGGTACAGGAGTTTAAGTACTTGGGGTCAACAGTCCAGAGTAATGGAGAGTGTGGGAAAGAGGTAAAGAAGTGAGTGCAGGCAGGTTGGAATGGGTGGAGAAAGGTGTCAGGAGTTCTGTGTGATAGGAAAATATCAGCGAGAATCAAGGGGAAGGTGTACAGGACAGTGGTGAGACCAGCCATGCTGTATGGTTTAGAGACAGTGTCACAGAGGAAGAGACAGGAGTCAGAGCTAGAGGTAGCAGAGCTGAAGATGTTGAGGTTCTCTTTGGGAGTGACAAGATTGGACCAGATTAAGATGGTTTGGACATGTTCAGAGGAGGGAGAGTGAGTATATTGGTAGGAGAATGTTGGACATGGAGCTGCCAGGCAGGAGGCAAAGAGGAAGGCCAAAGAGGAGGTATATGGATGGAATTAATGAGGATATGAAGCTAGTGGGTGCAAGTGTTGAGGATGCAGAAGATGGGGATAGGTGGAGAGAGATGATTCGCTGTGGCGACCCCTGAACGGAAAAGCTGAAAGAAGAAGAAGAAGATTCACTTTCCAGACGAACCTGGCACGGCGCCAAGTGTCAACACATTGTGAACTTCTTGCTAATTTTTCTGTTCCCTTAGCATACAAAATTGACTCAGAATGCTCAATAAACCAGGGTCACCACAGAGTCTGCTGAATAATTGCCAAGTAAGCCATGCTCAACTGCTCTGTAAGATCAGTCAGTAAACAAGTTTGTGGTGGTGTTGCAGCTCTTCAGCAATCTCTACAAGTCTTGCCACAAATGTAAAAGTTCTTAAATTTTTTTTTTTTTTTTTTTTTTAATGAGGAATCTTACATTTTACTGACAAGCGCTCCTGGAAATTAAGACAGCTAACATCCTCCTTGTTTTGGTGCCAGTTAGCACGCGGGTTTTATTTCCTAACAGTTTGAGAGGATACCAAACAAAGTCTTTGGGATCATGAAGTAAATATTTTTTGTTCTTTAGTTAAGCATCAGATCAGTGGTACTGGGGTTTAATCTGCCAGCAAACACATGACTAGAACATTCTACACAGTGATTTGATCTTGCCTTGTTGAATATTATACATTTAATTGGTCAATATTAATCTAAAATATAAAATCGCAGCTCAGACGCTTGTTTAGTAAAAAAAATATCATAAGGGATTAGAGGCTTCATTTCAAGTTCTCTGAGCAGTATTGTTCTATGGATAATAAAGCGAGTAGATTTTTACAGCAGTCATATGTTTTATAACCCTGTATGTAAATACAGATTTGTCCTGGACAGTGTTGCAGTCACATCAGTGGAATATTCCACACCTGACATGGATTTGCATTCTCCATGTGACTGGACAAGCTGCAGAGTCGGAGGTCATGATGCAATACTCTCTCTCTCTCTCTCGCTCTCTCTCTCTCTTAATAAAAACAGTGCTTTATTATATGCTTCTGTTCACTTATCATCAGCTCTTACCGAAATATGTTCCATCCTTCATTCATTATTGACTCATGTTAATAATCAGTGTTTCTTTTAAGGAACCTGCTCCAGGCAAATATACTGAGGCTCAAAGCTAAAGCAAACCTCAAACAACAAAAGCACACCAGTAAAGGTCAAGATCCAATTCAGTCTTGTGCAAGATCACTAAGGAATAAAAGACATAACTCCACTCCTGCATACGTTTGTGTCCCTCGTCATGTATACTTTCGCTTACGGCACCGTTCTGTATTTCCGCCGATAAACGAACAAGCCGCTGTACGTTTCGTGCTGCCGTTAATCTTTTGTTGTATCTGTTCATCGCTCTTCTCACAGCTGACATGAAGAGCAACGTATAAACAACTTCCTCTAGCAGTTAATAAGACGGAAAACGTGTTGCTGAGGTCCTAGGTGCAGATTCAGCCGCACTTTTAACTTCTGACCAGTTACAAAGCACTGATACTGGAGTCTGTCTCTGAAAACGCTAAATTTTAAAAGGTTCAGAGACTAGACAGTTTCTTTGTTAAATTCTTTGTTCTTTTTTTATTTTGTTTATATAAAGCACAAGGTCTGGGGTGGTGTGTGTGTGTGTGTGTGTGTGCGTTTGCGTAACCCTGCAGCTTGCCAACAATTATGTTTACTGTTCCCTTAATGATTAATGTTTACAATGTTTACAATCTTTAAAATGACTCTGATCAAATAGGTCTATTAGTACTAACACCTTTCTCCTTCTCCTTCTTCTGATGATAACATGTTTTGAATAATATAATCTTTCTTTAAAATTCTATTAAAAAAAAGTTTTAAATAAGGTTGTTTTTTTTTTTTTTTTTTTTTTTTTTTTTTTGGGTCATTAAGGTCTTAAATAAATGTCTGGACTTGACCGTTGAGTTTATCTAATAAACATACTTGAGTAATATATGTAAAAACTGCAGCGTCTGTGACTGATTGTGATCTGTTCAAGATGTTTTGCATGAACATAATTTATCTCGCAGCCATAAGAACTTCCTGGAGCAATTTGAAACAAAAACCAAACACCTCCTCATGTTTCTTCTCGCTTCACTTCTCCTCTGATGGCAGATCTGTGTTACACGAAGTATAACCCGGGCAGCACAAAATGTTTCTCCTGAATTATATGCGACTAAAGACAGAGTAAATCCTAAATCTAACAAAACAGAAGGACCAAGAGAATAGTGACGTAAAGAAGGATGAATGTAAGCAATGTGTCTGTGTACAGCTGTGCAACATTTCTGTTATAAAAAAAAAGTAAAAAGACTCACCTGAGCTTGCAGCTTCTGCTCTGTGGGTGTGTGTCTCACTGACCTCATTCCAGCTCGCAGAGATGCGCACACACAGAGGAATACAATGGTCTGAACTACAGCTCTGTACCTGAGATGAATCCTGTGAGAGACATCTCATGGAAACACAGGTGTGTGCACGAAGAAGGGGTGGAGCCACAGGTTGTCTGTAGTAATAAACGGAACTGCACTGTTTCTGAACGATGTCTCTCGCGCACACCCAGTGCCTTCCAGGAACAATGACTGACAGAAACAGTTCTGCAGTTTTACCAGAAATAAGACGACTGAAGTGTCAGGAGAATAAGATGGAGGGCATAGTCTACACACAAGCCAGAAAAGGTAGACTTTTTCTACTGGTATGTGTGTGTGCGTGCTCAAAAGTCACACTTGAGACTATAGATAATCCCTAAGAGTCAGACAAGAGCAGGAAACACGGTGACCGAGTAAAACACACACACACGAATGCACAACTCGGACTGGACTGCTGTTAAATAATTAAATCAGGGAAAAATTCTCACTTTGGATCGTCGTAAAATCCATTTCAAAATAGTTTCAGTTTTCTGGACCAGCTTTTAGGCTTCTTTCTGTGTACAAAATATCGCAGTGTCATTTCAGACGTAGGAGTTGAAACTTTCTGCTTCCGGCTTCCAGAAATACACAGGCATCAGCATACACTGATATAATTTCGCAAGCCGACATGTGGATGACAAATTACCCCATGAAACCAGGGGCCTCTCTCTCTGGTGTGGCTTCGACAATCAAAGGCGTGTCCCAGACTGGAATAAGCGTACGGCAGTCAGACTTTCCCCTTTTCATTTGGTCACATGGGTAATAAAATGCGTGCGAACATATTTCATTATTAACAAGTCCTTCAAGAACGACAGCGATTCAGATTACTCTCTTTTGTGTTGGTGTGAATCACTGTGATTAGCTGTGAAAGGTGTCATGCCTCTCCAACCCCACGCTTTCACAATGGTCTTCTGGGGTTCAGCTTCCTCCGTCTCAATTTTCACGTGGCCTTCCAGTGTTTGTGTGCACTCAAGTTACGTGTTTTAATTCGGAGTTTCCGTATCATATCTACGGAATGACCTGATGAGTGTGTGTTTGTGAGACTCAGTGGAGTAGGTGGCACTGAGTACTGCCTTGTGGAATCTGATGGCACAAAAGAGCCTCATCAGATGTCTTAAGGCACGTCCAGTTCTTTCCTCACCATAGTCGCCAGTTTGTCCCCTCCACCAGTTCCAGTGCCACGTCCCCAGCAAAGATCCCACTGGCCTCCACAGACTGGAAAAAACATCCTTAGCAGCCTGATAACATGCTCCTCTGTCCTTTCCTATAGAGGGTGTCGGTTTTGTCTGAGCTGTCCAGCTTGTTGGATCTCTAGGACTTTTATCTCGACCATCTTCGCTCCCTCCCCCTTTTATGTTGAAATGAGGGGATTAGTCTCCACCCTGCACAACAGAAGGACACTGAGAGCCTGCCAGTGCACACTCACTGAAAATAGCTCACTGAAAGGTCTAATGAACAGGTATCGCGGTTGTGGCACAGACATCGATGAAACGCCAGAATCGGCAACAGATGATTTTAATGTCATCATGGATGAAAAGAAAGAAAGGCGATGCGAGTCAGTTGATTCGGTAAATTAGCTCAGATCAGGATAATCATATTCTTTGGCTGCACCTGTTGATGTTAGCCTACCGTTGATTGAGCTAATGTTAACATACACTGTTGTTGCTAGGTAACTTCAGACTGTTAGCTAAATATGCAATGTAAATTAGAAGATTCTGTGTATTTTCTGTCAGCGATGCACGACAAGCAGACTCCGAATGCTAGTTTAGCGTTAGACTCAATATGATCATAACTCATATAGTTATAGTTAGGATACATGGAGAGATGGGATTAAATGGATAGATGGAGGATAATGAGATGTTGTTTTTTTTATGTTTGTGAGATTGTATGACAATCTTGCATCCTGTGTATCAAATAAGTAGTATGTCTATTGTGTTATCAATTTCCCCATCCTTTTGGATTACAGAAGTAACGATTGTTACTTGCTACCCTGCTATATAATAGTGTTGGATGCATAAAAATGATCTACATTAGGTATTTGTGCTGCACAGAAAATTAGCACCAGGAATGTAAATATTTTAACTGGTTCTTTAACTAAGGGTGGTTGTTTATGCATGAAAGACGATTATTAAAGTAACGATCAACATTTTCATATAAATACATATTAATGTTGCTGCCGTCTATCTGCAATTGATATTACAAAATAGTGACTCAACACACACACACACACGTCATAAAAGCTTTTTGCTTTTTCTATTCTAAACACCTCCGGTTTGGTGGCTGTCTCTGACGAGTGTCCTGTGCAATAAGTGATTTATTTTACATTTTCAGGTACAGCGGTCAGTTTAAAATAAACATTTAGCTGTGGAAATCGAGTCTCACATTATGTAAAATTTGACTCACACACAAAACATTAAATGGTGAAGATTTTTGACTTTCTAAAATGATTCTCTCAAGTCTTGGTGATCGGCCCCTGTTAAACAATAAAGAAAGTAAGACATCTTTTTTATGTACATAGTTTAGTAGCCTACTATTCGTTCTGGCAGAATTTATCATTATAATCAACTTCATTATTTCCTGGATTTTGTATCACCATAGTCCCTAAATTTGTGTAAATGCAGGAAATGGGATTCAAATCCAAAACATTTCCATCCACCCCCCACACTTCTCAAACCAAAGTTACACCCTTGCCAGCAGGAACTAGCAGCACGGAGTATCCAGTAAACAGTAATACCAGTTGTGTGCTGATAAACTGATCTGTTTTTACTTAACAGCTACAACATGTTCAGTGATTGCATCAGACCAGATGTGTTTTACATTCAAGTTGTATTTATTCAGTGGTGGATGTCTAAACTGAGTTTAAAGTTGTCTTTACTTGTCACACATACATTACTGCACAGTGAAATTCTTTTCTTCACATATTTCTCCTATCCTTGGGGGTTGGGGTCAGAGCGCAGGGTCAGCCATGATACAGCGCCGCTGGAGCAGGGTGGGTTGAGGGCCTTGCTCAAGGGCCCAACAGAGGCAGCTTGGCGGTGCTGGGGCTTGAGCTCCTGAGCTTCCGGTCCATGACCCAGAGCCTTGAGCTACACCGCCCAACTACTAGTGCGCTGTGCTGTTAGTGGAAAATCATCAACAACCGAGCAGTGTGATGACTGTTTTTCAACAGCACACATTTTATTCCTCTTGTACCACAATTTGTAAATGATTACAGTAATGAACAACATGGGTCATTTTTTTTAATCCATTTATAGTTACACTTAATGTCACATCTTCATCAATGACACAAGTCCTATAGGTATATAGCAGCAACTGGATTTTTTTTTTTTAAACAAGACGTTTCCTTTAAACTGTCCAGAATGGACGTCCGTGTAAATTCGCTGTTGCTATGGAAACGTTAAAATAGAAAGCTCTGATTTGAAGCTGCACTACAGTCAGAGCTGTTGTTATATACAGCAGAATGAACTCGCACCTCTTGACCAATCAGAATCCAGCGGTGTAGTGGTGTTATACACTACAGTTTGTTGCTGCAGAGCGTGGCAACAACAATCAACACACACACACACACACACACACCTTTATAAGAGAACACTTACACAGAAAGTGAGTAGCACTGCCAATGGATGCTTAATGTGTACGTTAATTATTATTAGTATGTAAATATTACATACATTATCGCTCGGTAAACTGCACACCCATACTTATGACTCAATCGGTGCCCCTTTTCCTTGTTGCTTTTTTTTTTCCTTCAATCCAGCCACGCTCTGCAGCGACAACCTGTAGTGTATAACACCATTACGCCACTGAAGGTTAATGAGCCAGATAAAGGTTCTGATCCTCCTTTTTTGTGGACAGATGTTTCAGTAAAGAGTTCATCTTTGATATTTAAATATAGTTTTGCCGAAGAGTGGATGAGATTGACAGTAGGACTTCAATCCATTTCAGGATGCAGTTGATGCATCTGGTGAGGAATCGGATCAAACCAAACAAGTAGTGTAGCCTGGTTTGATACAAAGCTCTTGTTGTTGTTCTCAAGAAATCTCTTGTTCAATACCTTGAATATTCATTGTAAACTTTGAGCACATTTATCATTTGAAATGTGTTCAGAAAATGTAAGGAAGGAAAGGGGGAAAGGAGGGAGGGAAGTAAGGAAAGGGGGAAAGGAGGGAGGGAAGTAAGGAAAGGGGGGAAAGAGGGAGGGAAGTAAGGAAAGGGGGGAAAGAGGGAAGGAAGGAAGAAAGGAAAGGGGGGAAAGAGGGAAGGAAGGAAGAAAGGAAAGGGGGGAAAGAGGGAAGGAAGGAAGAAAGGAAAGGGGGAAAGGAGGGAGGGAAGAAAGGAAGAAAGGAAAGGGGGAAAGGAGGGAGGGAAGAAAGGAAGAAAGGAAAGGGGGAAAGGAGGGAGGGAAGAAAGGAAGAAAGGAAAGGGGGAAAGGAGGGAGGGAAGAAAGGAAAGGGGGAAAGGAGGGAGGGAAGTAAGGAAAGGGGGGGGAAAGAGGGGGAAAGGGAAAGGGAAGAAAGGAAAGGGGGGAAAGAGGGAAGGAAGGAAGAAAGGAAAGGAGGAAAGGAGGGAGGGAAGAAAGGAAGAAAGGAAAGGGGGAAAGGAGGGAGGGAAGAAAGGAAAGGGGGAAAGGAGGGAGGGAAGAAAGGAAAGGGGGAAAGGAGGGAGGGAAGAAAGGAAAGGGGGAAAGGAGGGAGGGAAGAAAGGAAAGGGGGAAAGGAGGGAGGGAAGAAAGGAAAGGGGGAAAGGAGGGAGGGAGGGAAGGAAGGAAAGGGGGAAAGGAGGGAAGGAAAGTGGGAAAGGAGGGAGGGAAGGAAGGAAAGTAAGGAAGGAAAGGGGGAAAGGAGGGAGGGAGGGAAGGAAGAAGGAAAGGAGGAAAGGAGGGAGGAAGAAAGGAAAGGGGGAAAGGAGGGAGGGAGGGAAGGAAGGAAAGGGGGAAAGGAGGGAGGGAGGGAGGGAGGGAGGGAAGGAAAGTGGGAAAGGAGGGAGGGAAGGAAGAAAGGAAAGGAAGGAAGGAAAGGGGGAAAGGAGGGAGGGAGGGAAGGAAGAAAGGAAAGGGGGAAAGGAGGGAGGGAAGAAAGGAAAGGAAAGGGGGAAAGGAGGGAGGAGGGAAGGAAGGAAAGGGGGAAAGGAGGGGGGGAGGGAAGGAAGGAAAGGGGGAAAGGAGGGAGGGAGGGAAGGAAAGTGGGAAAGGAGGGAGGGAAGGAAGGAAATTGGGAAAGGAAGGAAAGGGGGAAAGGAGGGAGGGAGGGAAGGAAGAAAGGAAAGGGGGAAAGGAGGGAGGGAAGAAAGGAAAGGGGGAAAGGAGGGAGGGAGGGAAGGAAGGAAAGGGGGAAAGGAGGGAGGGAGGGAGGGAGGGAGGGAAGGAAAGGAAGGAAGGAAAGGGGGAAAGGAGGGAGGGAGGGAAGGAAGAAAGGAAAGGGGGAAAGGAGGGAGGGAAGAAAGGAAAGGAAAGGGGAAAGGAGGGAGGGAGGGAAGGAAGGAAAGGGGGAAAGGAGGGAGGGAGGGAAGGAAAGGAGGGAGGGAAGGAAGGAAAGTGGGAAAGGAGGGAGGGAAGGAAGGAAAGTGGGAAAGGAGGGAGGGAAGGAAGAAAGGAAAGGAAGGAAAGGGGGAAAGGAGGGAGGGAGGGAGGGAAGGAAGGAAAGGGGGGAGGGAGGGAGGGAGGGAAGGAAGGAAAGGGGGGGGGGGGAGGGAGGGAAGGAAGGAAAGTGGGAAGGGAGGGAGGGAGGGAGGGAAGGAAGGAAAGTGGGAAGGGAGGGAGGGAAGGAAGGAAAGTGGGAAAGGAGGGAGGGAGGGAGGGAAGGAAGGAAAGGGGGAAAGGAGGGAGGGAAGGAAGGAAAGGGGGAAAGGAGGGAGGGAAGTAAGGAAAGGGGGAAAAGAGGGAGGGAGGGAAGGAAGGAAAGGGGGAAAGGAGGGAAGGAAGGAAAGGGGGAAAGGAAGGAAGAAAGGAAAGGAGGGAAGGAAAGAGGAAAGGAGGGAAGGAAAAAGGAAAGGAGGGAAAGAGGGAAGGAAGAAAGGAAAGGAGGGAAAGAGGAAAGGAAGGAAGGAAAGGCGGGAAAGAAGGAAGGAAAGGCGGGAAAGAAGGAAGGAAAGGAGGGAAAGAGGGAAGGAAAGGGGGGAGGAAAAGAGGGAAGGAGGGAATGGAAGGAGGGAAAGAGGGAAGGAGGGAAAGAGGGAAGGAGGGAAAGGAGGGAGGGAAGGGAAAGAGGGAAGGAAAAGAGTGAAGGAAAGAAAGGGGGAAAGGAGGGAAGGAAGAAAGGAAAGGAGGGAAAGGGGAAAGGAGGGAGGGAAGGAAAGAGGGAAGGAAAGAGGGAAGGAAAGAGGAAAGGAAGGAAGGAAAGGCGGGAAAGAGGGAAGGAAAGAAGGAGGGAAAGAGGGAAGGAAAGAAGGAGGGAAAGAGGGAAGGAAAGGAGGGAAGGAAGGAAGGAGGGAAAGAGGGAAGGAAGAAAGGAAAGGAGGGAAAGAGGGAAGGAAGAAAGGAAAGGAGGGAAAGAGGAAAGGAGGGAAGGAAAGGTGGGAAAGAAGGAAGGAAAGGAGGGAAAGAGGGGAGGGAAGGAGGAAAGGAGGGAGGGAAGGAAAGAAAGGGGAAGGGAGGGAAGGAAGGAAGAAAGGAAAGGAGGGAAGGAAAGAGGAAAGGAGGGAAAGGAAGGAGGGAAAGAGGGAAGGAAAGGAGGGAGGGAAGGAAGGAAGGAAAGGAGTGAAGGAAAGAAAGGGGGAAAGAGGGAAGGAAGAAAGGAAAGGAGGGAAAGGGGAAAGGAAGGAGGGAGGGAAGGAAAGGAGGAAAGAGGGAAGGAAGAAAAGAAAGGAGGGAAGGAAAGAGGAAAGGAAAGAGGAAAGGAAGGAAGGAAAGGCGGGAAAGAGGGAAGGAAAGAAGGAGGGAAAGAGGGAAGGAAAGAAGGAGGGAAAGAGGGAAGAAAGGCGAGGAAAAGAGGGAAAGGGGAAGAAAGGCGAGGAAAGGAGGGAAAGGGGGAAGAAAGGCGTGGAAAGGAGGGAAAGAGGAGGAAAGGCGAGGAAAGGAGGGAAAGAGGAAGAAAGGCGAGGAAAGGAGGGAAAGAGGAGGAAAGGAAGGAAAGGAATGTGGGAAGGAATAAAGAGGAAGGGAGGGAATGAGAGAGAAATTCATGGAAATATTTCCATGAATAAGATTGCTGGTGGTGTAACGTTACTGCAGTAAAACACTCACACTTCCTGTTTATCATATGCCTGTTTTTATTAGACGCTGCTCGTCGTCATCGTTGTAATGATAATCATCAATATCTCGTATGACAATATCTATCGGAGCTGGCTTCTCTCTCTCTCTCTCTCTTTTTTTTGTTGAAATATTCTGCATGCTCATCATTAGAACACATGTCAAGAGGAAATGATACATATTGGCGTACATGACATTTATCTTCCATTCGTACATGCGTGTAGCGTACAGGACGTCCGGGATGCCTCTCTTACAGGTGGTACCTTTGTGAAACCAGTCGCACAAACACCTGACTTGGGGACGAGGCTCGTCTTTAGACGTGAGCGTGACTCCAGCATGGTGCGTGGTGGCGGTGTACAGCGGCGTCTTTCAGAAAGAAAAACGTTTTCTGACGTGGGACAACATCTTATTAATTGGAATAAACAACTGTAATATTTATATACACATGTTATGGGGAAGCAGTTTCTCAGTGGATAAAGTCTGGACTACTGAATGGAAGGATGTACCATTCTTTACCCCAATGCAGCATTATGTTATAAACACAGTATTTTGTGACGCATGCGTTGATGCAGTGTGTCATTATCTAAAGACGAATCCAATCAAACCAAACAAAGTTGTGTAGCCTCATTTGATACGAAGCTTTCGATGTTAGAGACATCTTTTGTTCAATATCTTAATATTCACTATTCTGCATTAGTTCTCTATCCAGAGTTTGAGCACTTTTATGATTTCAAATGTGCTAAGGGAAAGGAGTGAGGAAGGAAGGAAGGAAGGAAGGAAGGAAAGAAAGAAAGAATGAGGGGAAAAACAGAATTGAAAGAAAGAAAGAATTGAAAGAAAGCGAGAGAAAGGAAAAAGAATTGAAGAAAGGGAAAAAACAAAGAATTGAAAGAAAGGGAAAAAACAAAGAATTGAAAGAAAGAAAGAAAGAGTTGAAAGAAAGAGAGAAAGGAAAAAGAATTGAAGAAAGGGAAAAAACAAAGAATTGAAAGAAAGGGAAAAGAGAGAGAGAGAAAGAGAGAGAGACAATTGAAGAAGGGGGGGGAGAATTGAAAGAAAGGGAAAAAGAGAAATAATTGAAGACTGGGAATAAACAAAGAATTGAAAGAAATGGAAAAGAGAGAGAGAAAGAGAGAGAGAGAATTGAAGAAAGGGGGGGGAGAATTGAAAGAAAGAAAGGAGAATTGAAAGAAAGGGAAAAAGAGAGAAATAATTGAAGAAAGGGAAAAAACAAAGAATTGAAAGAAAGAATTGAAAGAAAGAGAGAGAGAAAGGAAAAAGAATTGAAGAAAGGAAAAAACAAAGAATTGAAAGAAAGGGAAAAGAGAGAGAGAAAGAGAGAGAGAGAACTGAAGAAAGGGGGGGAAGAATTGAAAGAAAGAAAGAGAATTGAAAGAAAGGGAAAAAACAAAGAATTGAAAGAAAGGGAAAAGAGAGAGAGAGAAAGAGAGAGAGAACTGAAGAAAGGGAGGGGGGGATTGAAAGAAAGAATTGAAAGAAAGGGAAAAAGAGAGAAATAATTGAAGAAAGGGAAAAAACAAAGAATTGAAAGAGAGAGAGAGAGAGAAAGAAAGAATTGAAGAAAGGGAAAAAACAGAATTGAAAGAGAGAAAGAAAAGAAAGAAATTTAAAAAAAGAAATTAAAGAAATGGAAAAGGAAAGGAAGGGAGGAAAAAAGGAAGGGAAAAGAAAGGGAAAAAAGCTATGTCATGGGTAAGCAGTGGCTCAGTGGTTCAAGTGTGGACTATTGAATGGAAGGATGTGTCACTGCTGCGCCTCCAGCGTGGACCTGAACTGTTCAGTTGTGTAAAGCTAGATAAAAGATAAAGATGAGGTAAAAGTAAGTGGCTTTGGATCAGTGCGTCTGCCACATGCTGTAAAAGTAAATATATTTTCTAAAATGAAATTTGTGGCTTATGACTGGCTTCTGTCTGCCTGACGGGGTAGAGATTAATTTCCTGAGTCTCCACCACTGCACTGTATGAACACATCACATCACGCCTCATGCACCCATGGGGGGGTGAATAAAACAAGCTCGATGAGTTTACTGTAATGTAAGACGCCTCAGACCCGGTGTTTTGCAGCAGACGCACTACTTCCATCGTACCTGTTTTACTCACCTAAATGTAGCTATATGTATAGATCACATCGGTGGCTACAATACCTTGGGTTGTGAGACTCAATGATGTAACTGTGTGAATAATTCCAGTAAACTATATGCAATAATTGTTCTTAAATCTGACCGATCAGCGTAGGAACGTGTGTTTAATCAAAAAGACGTGCGAGAAAGAGACCGCATCAAGCCGCCGCCGCCGCCGCCGCCACCGCCGCCGCGTGTCCGTCGACTACCAAACAGCACAGCAGTAAAAGCTCATGAGAAAGGCACTTGAACTGGTTACGATGATGTCGGAAATAATGACAAAAGATTGTGCAAAACGAGTCAGGAGCTGGTCGTTCATGGACCGTCGTCTAGCGTGATCAGATCACGCTGCCTTTGTCAAGGTTTCCCATTGGGTGAAAAAAAAAAAAAAACACTGGGATAGAATGATAAATCATCAGTATTCAAACATCTCAACATTTCCTCAACACCTGGATGTGTTTCGTCTAGGAAAAAAGGAAAAAAAAAAAATGACATCACGGTGATTTGCTCAGTGTTGCGTAAACAATGTCCTCATTCCGGGTTTGCACTTCTTTTATGAGCAGGATGTTGCACTTACGGAAAGCCTCCATTTTCGTTATCAGTTTAATCTATTTCATGTTGCAACTGTCACAATCTGACTTGTATGGAGTATGAAACACGCAAGCTAGGCGTTTATCTCTGACGCTGCATCCTGCATGTTAAGTCAGGAGTTTGTTCTTGGTGGGAAAGGTGATTTGCTAGAAGCACACTCATGTTTGATTAATGCATTTGGTTTGGCACGAGTTCTTTTCGTTATCAAATAGCAATCGGTCCAGTTGAGGACACGTGCGTCTGAAGGACTGTTAGAATACTTACAGTGAGGTTTTAAAAAAAAATACTGCAGGTTTCTTATGGTTTCTGCCCAAAATACAGCGTTGTATTAGAATGTGCTTCGAAAATTCGAAACGCGTCAAGTAGTAAGATTTAAGACTTTTTTTTTTTTTTTTTTAAAAACAAGCTAAAATAACATGAATCAATGGTAGATTTAGATTTTTTGTTGGTTGGTTGTGGGGTTTTTTTTACACATCACATGACTCATGCCGGTCTAGCTGACCACGGCTTGCTTGAGCATCATCATACCCGGCGGGACGAACACCCAGGACAAAGTGCTGCGTCCTTCTTCCACCTCCCTGTGATCGTGATCATCCTCAACATCGCCGTGCTTCTCCTTCAACACCCTCTGCTTGGCCTCCAGCCCAAACGAAGGAAGCATTAAAGGGTCAAATCGAGGCATCTTGCCCAGCCCGGGAGCCATGCTGTTATGACGGAGCATGGCTTCTGCCCCCGTGTGCCCTGCAGACATGGAGAGATCGAGTGGAGAGGCACCTAGAGCCATGAGAGGCCCCGTGAAGGCGTGCAGCAGAGCCAGCGCAGCCCCGGGCAGCACCAGATGAGCTCTGGAGGAAGCGGGAGGTGTTGAAGGATCCGTGCTGGCGCCGGTGGTCTCGGCGCCGGTGGAGACGGAGTGACCGTGGGCCTTGATGTGTTTACGGAGGGAACTGGGGTCTGTGTAGCGCTTGGGGCAGCCGGCCATCTTGCAGCAGTAGGGTCTGTCCTCGTAGTGTGTGCGCGTGTGCTTAAAACGGTCACTGGAGTTGGAGTAACGCTTTCCACATCCCTCGTACGGACACGCGTACGGCTTCTCTCCTGAAGCAAAAAAAATAAATAAATGGTGAGGGAGATGATGAATGACGGTGGTGGAAAAACAAGGTGTTAAAACAAGCATCAAAATGTTTATACACCGATCAGGCATAACGTTATGACCACTTTCCTAATATTGTGTTAGTCCTCCTTTTGCTGCCCAAACAGCCCTGACCTATGGAGGCATGGACTCCACTAGATCCCTGAAGGTGTGCTGTGTTATCTGGCACCAAGATGTTAGCAGCAGATCCTTTAAGTATTCCTTAAATATCCTCCATGGGCCCCACCTCGCAACTTACAGGACTTAAAGGATACTTTTAATAGATAGTGACCACTGCAGACCGGGAACACCCCACAAGAGCTGCAGTTTTGGAGATGTTCTGATCCAGTGGTCTAGCCATCACAATTTGGTCCTTCGTCAAACTCGCTCAAATCCTTACGCTTGTCCATTTTTCCTGCTTCTAACACATCAACTTTGAGGACAAAATGTTCACTTGCTGCCTAATATATCCCACCCACTAACAGGTGCCATGATGAGGAGATCATCAGTGTTACTCACGGCACCGGTCATAATGTTATGCCTGATCGATGTATGTCAGTGTTGTGGATGTTTTGACCTGGAAAGGAAAATACAGGTAATTGTCATTATTAATGATCTCTATCGTTCTGGGTGGAAGCTGTTTAGTGTAACGAATTTGTCAAAGTTCTTTCAGGCTACAAAGTACTTTGCTTACCATTAACACTCATGTTGATTTGAGGTCACTGGGTGACCTCAGGAAAAAGTCCAGAATTTGACTTCATCTCATATCCATGACTTTCCAGTTTCAGTTTCATGTCATCGTAACTCGTTCGAGGCGTATCTGAGCGTATGCACCGACACGGATCTATAATCGTGTTGAATGTAACCTGTGGTATGAGTGTGTTTGACTCACCTGTGTGTGAGCGAGTGTGTATTTTGAGGTTCTCCAAGCGGGAAAAGCTTTTGCTACAGATGGGACACTGGTGCGGTTTCTCGTTGGTGTGTGTGCGGATGTGGATCAGCATCTTGTACCTGAGACACGAGAGATGTTATCAGCTTGGATGTACACACACATACACACACACACACACACACACACACACACACACACACACACACACACAAACAGGGAGTCTGTACAGAACATTATATATCACAGTTTTATTATATAAGACGGTGAAAACGTTAAACTGCCATAAGCTGATGAGATTTTTCCATCCAGTTCTTTTTTATTTATTTATTTATTTATTTTAAAACCGTAAAAAAAAAAAAAAAAATCAAGATATTTATTTATTTATTTGTTTGTTTATTTGTGTATTTATTTAAAAAAAAATTTGAGCAGTGTTTGTAGTCATGTCTGGACATCTCTGTGCTTTAACACACACATGCTTCCTATTTTAAACGTATAAACGTAACTGGACAAACAAGTTCCACTTTTTGTACACATCTCTATCCACACTGCGGCTACCGATTTGTGCGTGTGTGTAAATATTTAAACACTGAGTGATAGCAAATTAATGCGAGCTGGTTGTATTAGTTCAGCTTTGTTCTTCTAACAGTGTAATAAAGCCTCATGTGCGATTTACAGGAAGAACAAATTCCTGGTGTCAGATTAGCATGCGCAGGGCGTATAAAGCTCAGTGGTATGTTTATCATCATGCAGTACTTGGCATTTCTGGTACACGTTCCATAATTTTTTTTTTTTAGGGCAGAATATTTTATAATTTCTTGATACCAAGCTGCATTTTTTTTATTTTTTTTTTTTTATTACCAGCTCTAGCTTAATTAACTAACGGATAAAAAGTGTCACGTCAACGTGAGGACTGATGATTGATCCAGGGTGGAAGCAGTAATGCCACATTATGACTAAATGGTTCAAATAGCAAGAAACATTGAAGCTCCATCTTACAGAGAGAAAGTGTGCTACATCACTGATTTAAAGACAAACCAAATCTTTAAGGTGTGAAATGTGTGGTGACGGTATTTGTATTTGGTTTTGGACAGAAAAGAGCTTCAGATTAATGACGAAGTCTTGAATAAACAGCAGTCTTGTTCACAGGCTTTTCACAGTGGCTTTTCATATGATCATGAGAACAATGGCAATTAAACACACCTTTGACAATGATCACACCTGTTTCTAAAACAAACAGCACTTTTTTTTTTGTCGACCCGTGGCATGCTGCCTTCTCAGCAAATATGTAATTACGGACGATTCATGTAAATGCTGTCATGAAATCCGGCTTTTTAAATAAAACCGGTTGGAACTGGCATGTCTCTCTGTCTCCACGTACTACACGTGCATGCAATCCACTTTACACGTCACTGTAAAGGGATAAAAAGCATGACGTGTTGCTAATTAACTTAAAAATTGTACTTATTTGCTTTTAGTGGAAAATAATAACTCCATCACCGTGGATTTAACACACAGTAATGACCGTCATTGTGAACACAGATTTTATTAATATAATTTGTTTTCGGTCAACGATTATGAAACCATTTTAGTCACGTATAGTGATGAATAATTAAACTTCCTGGTGTCGCGCCGTGTCAAAATCGAGGTACATAACGTCCTCATTTAAATAATCTCTTATATGTGCCCTTTTTTTATTACTACTACTGGAGTTAGTCTTCTTCTTTCGGCTTTTCCCTTCAGGGGTCGCCACAGCGAATCATCTTTCTCCACCTATCCCTATCTTCTGCATCCTCAACCCTTGCACCCACTAGCTTCATATCCTCATTAATTCCATCCATATACCTCCTCTTTGGCCTTCCTCTTTGCCTCCTGCCTGGCAGCTCCATGTCCAACATTCTCCTACCAATATACTCACTCTCCCTCCTCTGAACATGTCCAAACCATCTTAATCTGGCCTCCCTAACTTTGTCCCCCAAACGTCCAACATGAGCTGTCCCTCTGATGTACTCGTTCCTAATCCTGTCCAATCTTGTCACTCCCAAAGAGAACCTCAACATCTTTAGCTCTGCTACCTCTAGCTCTGACTCCTGTCTCTTCCTCAGTGACACTGTCTCTACACCATACAGCATGGCCGCTCTCACCACTGTCTTGTACGTTACTACTGGAGTTAGTATTAATTCTAAAAACATTTCGAGACATGTCTGTGTTCCTGGTCACCTGGCGTTGAAGCCGCGGCCCTTGCGCGCGCACCCCTCCCAGTGGCAGCAGTAGCCTGAGCTCCTCTCCGGCTTGACGTGGGACTCGGTCACGTGATCCACCAGATCCTGCAGGCACTCGAACAGCAGGTGGCACTGCGGAGCCGCACAGAGAGAGAAAACCTCAGGATAAAACTGACTCCAGGGGGCAGTGGAACTTGGTTTTTCATGCAAATATCAGCAGCAGATACTGAAGCTGAAGCAGTGAAATTGAAATAAAATGCCCTTTTAAGTTCTAATAACTTTAAAAAAACAAAAAAAAAAAACCCACCAAGTATGCTGGTGTAAGTACCACCAGTAGGTTTGCGCTTATCCTCTTGGTGTTTTTTGTATTATTTATTTTAGTATGATCACTGTTTAATTAATGAATTATTCAACTAACTGCAGAGATCTTGATTTTAAAGACCCCAAGCAAGGTCACTTGTTATGATCTGTGCAGGAGAATATCTTTTAGATTTTTCTGTTTTGTATTTTGCGAGTTGCCGGTTTATTGTTGCTCAGAGAAATCCGTCAATGCCTCAAAAGTGCTTAACTGAGGCTCGGCTGCTCTCGGATCTCAGCACTGTCGGCTCGCTCACCCGTAGCCAGCGGCAGGCGAGCTGTTCCTCCGCAGGTTCAGGGGAATCCCGTCTCTCCCGGCGCTGAGCAGTCAGTACAGAGCTGGGTGGGAGGAGGCCACCCCCTGCTCCGATCGGTAGGAAAAACTGGAAACCAGCAGAGTCTGATTCCTGTGTGAAAGAAAGGTTGGTGTTGGTTTGTGTGTATAGACAGACAGACAGACAGAAAGCGTGCGCGCGAGAGAGAGAGATACACACAGCACATGAGTTTGCATACCTGATAGGAAGTTAGAAATGTATCGAAGATGTAATCTGAGATCAGAACAACAATCCAAATCTTTCAATAATAAATATTAAGAAGTACGAAGCATGAACACCCAGCATTATAAAAGAAAAATCCAGAAGCAGCTTGGTGTACCAAAGAATAGAAAAAGAAGCATGGAGGTGGTAGCATCCTGCTGTCTGTGTGTTTGAGGGGGTGATTCTTTTCATCAGCAGCTTAACCGGTAACACTGAGGGCAAAACGGACCGGACCGAACGCAGCAAAATCCTAGAAGAAAGCCAGAGAGATTGGAGACCGTGGCAAAGTTTCATCTTTTAAAAGAACCCGAGTGTGGTAGAAAAAAAAATAAAAATCAAAGCCTCGATCTGATCGAGAAGCTCCAGACTTAATCTGCTGTTCGCCGGAGGTTTCTATCCACTCTGACAGAACTCGAGCCTTTTTGCCAAGAAGAACGGGTATAACATCAGGATCCAGATGTGCAACGCTGACAGAGACGTATTCCAGAATACTTGTGGCTGTAATTGCAAAGAATTGACCCAGGGGGGTGAAGATTGAAACGAAAAGCAGACTCGTGTTGGTTGCATCATTTACCTTGTGTGTTTTACTGTTATACGACATACATATATATAACGTGACGATAAATAGGAATAACCAAATAAAAGTTCAAAGGGGCGTATTTTAAATTTTTACTTTTCCTTGACGATGGAAATATTTTTCTTATAAACAAAAATCAGGGAGCTTTTTCAAGACATTTTTCACAGCAGCAACAACAAATTATTTGAAGTCGTATCCATGGCGATTGCCTTATTAACCCCTTAGCTAGCATGCTAATTGCCAGCCAGCTAGCAAAACAGTGTCACGATGCTACGTTAAATCCAGTTCGAATAAAGAAATGGGATATTCATTTTTTTAATACATTTTTTTTTTTTACAGTATTTTGTCATTGCTGCTTTGCTTAAATTCCCATCTTTATCCATCATCTTATTGTCCGTGTTGCTGGTTTGAAAAGGAAATTGCAACATACAGAAAATCCTCGTGGGTTAGTCCGTTCTCTTACAGAAAACAACTGATGAGTCGATCCCTCAAGCATCCATGAAACTTCCTTTCAGCTGATTAAACATGAGATCTGTCTAGAACACGATGGTGACGGGGATTCGAGAGCAAATTAAGGAGAATGTGTTAAAACCAATCCTGGAACACGGCCCGAGATGGAGTGTGTTTAATTTCCTTCTGTTCTGTGTGTGTGTGTGTGTGTGTTGAAGCTCACCCTGGCCTGAGGGGGCGACAGGGGACCGCAGCTGGAAGAGGAGTGTTGAGGAGAGGGAGGAGACAAGGGACACACACCGAGGTCTGGCTTCGAGGATGTGGGAGAGTCCATGATATCTGCAAGCACAAGCAGCAGGAATCAAACCGCAGATTTGTGTAACGTGCGTGTGTGTGTGTGTGTGTGTTTTATGTCTAACACAAATGACCGTTTAAGTCCTATTTGGATATTATCTACACATTCAACATTTACGTTCAACTGTCCACTGTTGTTCTATGAAGATATGTTTTGCGTGAGGGCGAATGGCTCTGAATAAACATATGAAGTATACATTTTTAATACATTTTATTACTCAATAGACGTACTGTTTTTTGCTATTTTTCAACAAAGTTGGTCGTTTATACCCCCAGACTTAGATAACGGTAATGCGGTTACTGACAATTAAAGAAGGAAAGCCGTAAATATGTCGTTTCCATGGTAATGAGTTTCATACCGGATCTGCACCTTAAGTGCGAGTTTGGCGTGTGATATCAAATTGAGCATGAAGCAGAGTGAATTCCATCAGGACTGGATACTGTGGCATGCAAAAGTTGTAGAAAATGAACTGCTCTCCACAAGGCATGATTTGAAGCGACATTTATGCATTATTTTTATTCTGGACAATTTTCCAGGGGAGGAAAAAGGAAAGGAGCAACATTTAAACGTTTGGGTGCCTCAAGAGATTTAAGTTCTCTGATAACTTTTACCGACCTCACTTAGCTCGTAGACCTACGGCTTGTCCGTAATCATCATTGGGAAAAGGCCAGATGTTTAAAATTTCACATCTTCATACAGTAAATCTTTCAATCCTGTCCCAAGGATCGACAGCCGTGGTAATAACTGATGCCCACGGAGCAGGAGAAGTGTATTCAGGTAGACGTTTCCTCAGTTCCATAATGTTATCTGCTATTTCTTAATTACAGGAACAGTGGAGGTCAAGAGGAGGTCTGGAAGACCAAGAAACCTTTCTGAGAGAACTTCTTGTCAGATTGCTAGAAAGGCAAATCAGAACATGCTGCAAAAGACCTTCAGGGAGATTCAGCAGCCTCTGGAGTGGTGGTGCACTGTTCTGTTCTTCATGGAAGAGTCATCAGAAGAAAACCCGTTCTGCGTCGGACGTTTTCTCATGAACATCTAAAGTCACGTTAACTTTTTTGTTAAAGCTATGCTTGGAGAAATAAAGGGTGCAGAGTTTCAGGGAAAGAACACTTCCACTTCTCCAGCTGTTAAGCACGGGGGTGGATCCATCATGCTTTGGGTTTGTGTTTGCAGCCAGTAGCACGGGTAGGATTTCATTGGTCGAAGAAGAATGGATTCAATTAAATGCCAGCAAATTCTGGAAGCAAACATCACACAGACTGTAAAGAAGCTGAGGATGGGGGGGAGAAAAAAAAAAAAGGATAGCTTCTTCAACAGGATAACGATCTTAAACAATGGACTACCTCAAGAGGAACAAGCTGAACGTTTTGGACAGGGCCTCACAGTCCCACGACTTAAACATCATCAAAAATGTGCGGATAAACCTCAGAAGAGGAGTTCGTGCAAAAACGGACCAAGACTCTCACAGAACAGAAGGACGAACGGGTGAAAAATCCTCCTAAGAAGAATTAAAGACTCTGAGCTGGCTAGAAAAAAAAAAGCTTTTACAAGCTGGTGATGCTTTCCAAAGTGGGTGTTACTGCAGGGTGCACAAATTTTGCTTCAGGCCCCCTTTTTTTTTTCTTTTTAAAACTGTAAAACATAAGCCTGATTAAAAATATTAAAGAAATATGTCCTTTTTAACTTTATGCCTTGTGAAAATCAGGTCATCGTTTACAGAGGTGTGCGCAAACTTTTCATCTGGTTGTAATAGAGGGCTACTGGTATGTAAATTCTATACTTATTTATATTTAAATCCATTCAGACTTCATCTAAATGCAGTCTGACAGCTTTCTCATGTGTGTGTGTGTGTGTTGACCTGTGTCAGAGCTGCGTGTCGGGCGTGGTATCCTGGTCCGGGCGAATCGGAGCGGGGCGCAGATGGATGTTCTGTGTGTCCTCTCCCGGCTCGAGGAAACCTTCAGGTCCAGCGGCTCGTCTAAGGAGAGCATGGCGTCCCTGTGAAATGGAGGGAAAAAACTGAGTAAGTAAGAAAGAAAGGATTAGAAATGTTTCTGTAAGAACGTCTCTCTCACACACACACACACACACACACACACACGTATGCAAAACGTCCCTCCCTCACTCGGGCTGCACGCACACAGCTGGAAAAAGACGACGACGTACTAAATTTACTTCAGGCGACTGTAAGTGATTTACATTTCTTTCTGCTAGACGAGTACCAGCTCCACACACGCACAATTACATCCTCCATCACGCATGCTGACGAGGTACAGTTGTCTCGCCATCTGGCCTATATCCACAGGCAGCGCCCGCGTCCGTCCATCCTTGTGTGTGTGTGTGTGTGTGTGTTTTTAGTAAAACAGGTCACTAAGTGCATTATCCCCACCACACTGTCATACAGTTGTGCTTCACAATGTTTTTATACTGTTTTGCTTCCACTCAGTGGCATTGCTAGAAGATTTGGTTCCCAACGGTATCACATGACTCAATCATTAAGCAACACACACACACACACACACACGCACACACATCACTGAGGCCTTTTCCCTCTCCAAGGAAACTCCCTTCAGTTTAGGAACGCAGACTTTCATGGTCTTGCAAGCCACTCCCTGGAAACACACACTCTCACTCCTCACATTTTCTCCCCTTTCCTTTCCTTTCCTTTCCTTTCCTTTCCTTTCCTTTCTTTCTTTCTTTCTTTCTTTTCTATACCCACCAGAAGCACACACACACACATACACACTGTCTCTCTCCTCCCTGCACTTTTCTTCTCCTCCCTCGTCATTCCTGTGTTTTTGCCAGTTACTTTTCCCCTCCTTTACTTTGCCTCCCTGCTTTCCTACACACCAGCTCGCTCGCTCGCTCTCTCTCTCTCTCTCTCTCGCACTCTCTCTCTCTTGTACACGTCCTGAAGTAACTGATCCTTCAGTGCTCACGGTTCCCTCGCACAGTATCAGCTCTAAACAATACAATTTTGACTACTGCCGAGAAACGAACTCTCATATTAAAATGGTGCGATGTGATGCCAAACTGAGAACCTGAAGAAAGAGTGTGTGTACGAGCATGCAGTTCACCGTAGCCCTTCTACACCACTCTGATTTCTTTAACCCAACTTGAACCAGTTTGCAAAAACCAGCACACTTGGGAGAACGGTGCTGGCGTTTCCCGTCTCTCCTCCATTCTGACGGTTTCTTCATCACTCCTCTACATCGCTTGTCGCCATCGTTCTCTTCCTTTTTCCCTCTACTGTAAGCTATGACTCCACTGTTCTCTCTCTCATCCCTCTCTTCTGCATCTTCCTTCCTATCTCTTCACCTCTCGCACCAGTTCCTCTACGTTTTCCCCTCCTCTCTTCCATTTGCCCTCTTTTCCCTTCACCCTCACCCATCTCTTTCCTCGGCTTAACCTCTCCGTGCTTCTTGCCATTTTTCTTCACTCTTCTCACCCTTCCAGTACTCGTTTTTTGGCTCTGTCTCCCTGCCTTATCGTGTTTTTTTTTTTTTTTTCCTGTACATTTCTATAATGATTTCTATAATGACTTTTCCGTTCCTTTTCTCTCACACCGCGGGGTTTTTGTAAATGTTTATCTTTTCTACTTGTGATGTCTCATATTTAACATTCTCGTGTTTTCTCCCTCCCTCCTTCTGTCTCTCTTACCGGCAGTGACTCCTTCCTTCCAAAGCTCTGATGCACTGCCCATATTCAGTCCACACACACACACACACACACACACACACACACACACACGGTCTGTAAGCCACATGCAATCCAAGTGTCTCCTATTATAAAGGAGTGGCTCGCTCACGCAAATATCCACACACACACACACACACACAGACACACACACAAGCTTATGCATAACAGGATGAGGTCTGAGCACAAAGCAGACCTGACTAATGAGCCGCTGATGAGAGAGCCACGACAGCTTCCAAAAAAGAGATGAAAATTCACCCCTCCTTCTTTCGTTTTTTTGCTTGTGGTTTTAATTTTCAGTCCAAACTCTGGTGATGTTTCTCTGGAAGAAGGACCAGACATTCCTCCAGTCTAAGTGGTGGCGAGTTTTACTAAAGCAGATTCAGCCCTAAATATTGCAATCTCTTGCATTGTCTTTCTGAAGGCGTCACAGGCGTTGTTAATACACCGACTTCAGTTTACTGGAGTTACAATGATATATGTATATGCGTTAGTGAGTGCTTCTCAGCTGTTCCACGGCCAGATGTGAGTCATTCCTTCGTTTGTAAGCAGATAAAAAGTGAATCTCAAGTGTGGCATCTGTAAACTCTCAATGTGAAGGCCAAAGAGCTGTCAGTGCCAGTGAAGCGAGCCCTCGTTAGGCTGAAAAATCAAAACAGAGATCGCAAAAACATTAGGTATAGCCAAACCATGGTTCACTCTTTAAAAAGAAAAAAAATATGCCCCCAGGAAAGAGCTCAGCCCAAGAGACCTGGAAGAAGACCACTGGTGGACGACAAGAATTCTGTCCTTGGTGAAGAAATACCCCTGAACCCCCACCAGGAGGGACAACAATCAAAAGAAAACTCCACCAGAGGGCTCATCACTAGATGCGCACCATCGGAAGATTAGATTTGAAAGAGACAAAAAAAAAAAAAAAGCCCGAACAGGTCTGGAACAACATCCTATGGAGAGATGAGACAAAGTTTAACTTGATGGGAAGAAAAGAGTAAGAGAAAGAAAGGAACTGCTCATGAGCTAAATCATACCACCTCAGCTTAGTGGTGTGTGTGTGTATGGGGGGGGCTACGCCTGCCAGTGGACCCAGTTCCTTTTTATTTACCGATGATGTGGCTGCTGGTGAAAACGGAAAGATGAATTCTGAAGCGCTTCAAAACTCATTAGACGGCATTGCAGATAGGCAAAGACCCCAGAGCATACTTGGAAAGCAACTCGAGACTTTTTTTGGTTCTACAACGGCCAACAGCTCAATCCACCTGAGCTCCATTTCACCTTCTGGAAGCAAAGGTCCTTAAAAACCAGCAGGAAGTGAAGACAGCTGCAGAGCATCATCAGTGAAGAACCCCGGCGTCTGGTGATGTCTCCAGATTTCCAGTCTTCAGGCAGTTTAGTGACCGCTTAGGATTTAATACAAAAGGTTTAATTCATGACGATAGGTTGTCCAATTACTTTTGGCCCCTTGAAGCTGAATATCTGCTTGAAAATTGTGTCATTTCAATTTCTATACACTGTGCTAGACAGCTATAATAGCTATGACTTGGAAAATGTCCAAAAAGTTATGGACCTGTTCGTGTATTAAATAAAAACCAACGTGCCCAAATCCCAGATACACACTTTATCTACTGAGAGACTACAAGAAAAAAATAAACCATGATATTCTGCTTGTCTCATGTCCTTGGGCTACCGATTTGTCCACCACTGTGAGGTTCTGGGAGACGATGAACGGATTTAAATCCGGAATAAATATGTAAGCAGATGGAGAGGAATGAAATCCGAACCGAAAACGAAGGAATCGTCCAATCTCAGGACCGAGTGTTACTGAGAAGCCGTGTGGCTCGATTTTAACAGTCTCGCTTCTTCAGTGTCTCTTTCTTTTTTTCTTTTCCTGTCTGTCCTCCAAATCTGAACACACAGTCTGAACACACACACACACACACACACACACACATTTATATACATTCCTC